>CM054126.1:109689981-110149981 GCA_028751855.1 Ambrosia trifida | reverse complement strand
GTTTGTTTTTGAAAGATTCGGTTAGTGTTTCCTCTTTTCTCCTCGGGTATATATTTATATTATATACTTGGGGGCTAAGGGGAAATGCTGTCGAATTTTTCTTAAACAAACAATCATGTAATACACATTCATATATGAGATAAGGTATTCAAAAAGTGGGTTTAGCAGCCTACCTTTTAGGTGTCAATAATATGTTTCATTTAAATTATCGTGCCTTAAACCCAAATTATGTTTCAGTCATATTATCATGTCGATCGATAAAAGCTGGATTAAACTACAGAACCATTTGGACGTTGAGTACGAAAAAGGAATTGACAATTTCATTGAGTAAGCCAAACCATTCGTCAGCTCATATGGAACGATTAGATGTCTTTGTAGAAAGTGTAATAATTCTAACTTCATAGACTTCCCAACAATGACATATCATATTCGTATAAATGGTTTCGATAAGGATTACACGATGTGGATCTATCACCGTGAAAATCCAATTAGGCCGTCTCCTGTAGTTGTAGATGAGGTTAGGGGAAGAAGCTATATGAATGACGTTATCGAAGACCTTATAGTGGAGCGGATGGAAGAGGATACATACCTTAACGAAGGGGGCTCAGATGTAACATCGCAAAATTTTCCCCAAAATTTTAATACATAAAAAGCCCTTATATATATATATATATATATATATATATATATATATATATATTTTATTACACCTTTATCATTAATATTATACAAATGTGCCTAAGTCTTTATTTATCCTAACTCACAACTTATATACATACATAAATGTATATAAATAATAATAATAATAATAATATGATTCTAAATTCTTTTTTTTTTCACATACAAGATTATTTTTTTTTTTAAATAAAGCCTTGACTCAAATAGTCAAAGTCCTAGTCAAAGTCTTAGTCAAACAGTCAAAGTCTTAGTCAAATAGTCAATTCATCATAAAACCTTACTTTATGGTGTTGACCAATTTTAATGGCTAATTGAATCCAAAACTAGTATAAAAACCCACCTATGACCCATTATACTTTGCACCTCTAATTGTTTCAATCCGATTAAACTTTCCCTCATACCTTTCTTCTATAGTCTATTACTTCTACAATTGAAGCTTTGATTATAAGCTCTTGTAATTGGCGAATTGGAAGCTTGATATTCTTTCTTTTTCGTTTTCTTCAATTTGGACTAGCTACGTTGTTGAGTCTTTGGGATTTGCCTCGCATACATTCACAACACATTATTCTATTTTTTTTACGAGACATAACATTTTGCTAAGGTGAGTTTTACATAGCCCCTTTTCTATTTATCACCGTTTTTGGGGTGAAACATGTTACAACATCATTTATGCAATTCAATCATCAATGTGTCTATGTGTTTTCTATGTTGCATTATGTCTTGAGCATGATTAGAGTAAGCACCATTCTAGCATAATCATTAACTCCGTACAAGCCGGCGGTAAACATTGATAGATCTATTGGACTGACAATCCCACCCGGATACGTGCCTCCTACAAAGGTAGCGTGGGTGTTTGTTATCGTATAACATATTCAAGTGGACCATGAGCGTATGGTATGTATCATATTATAACAGTCATCAGGGTTGATTATGCACTCGATTTATTTCTAGTATGTTCTCACATATGGACTAGATTGACATGACACATGAATTGCACAACATTTTTATTCAATTATCAAAAACCTATGTAATTCTCACCAACTTTTGTTGACCCAAAATATTTTCAACTTAACATGTTTCAGGTTCTAAATGCTTGAAGATTTGAATTGATGCTTGAAGATGTTTGCATAGTTTTATTCAATTTGATGTACAAGTTCTTAGAACAATTGTATGTAATTTATTTAAATCATATAATGAAATTTATTATTTACCATGAGCTACTGAACAATCATCAATACGTGACATCCCGATGTTTCCGCCATCGGTTGGGGTGTTACAGATTGGTATCAGAGCCATGGTTATAGGGAATTAGGTTATTAGAAAAATAATCTAGTCTATAACCATAGGATTTAACCAGTACTTGCTTCTTTTACTTGCTATACTCTATCTTCCTCCTACTTCTTATCCCTACCTTCACTACTACAAGAAGGTTGCTCTCCATCAGAGGATCTACTCTCAATAGGACAAAATCCTCGGGTTTAACATGAACCACCTTGAGATCCCGTCGAAGTTCTAGATTTTAATAACGAACACGTGCAATCTGGAAGGGTGAACGCCTGTATTCTGAGTCTTCTGTCTAGGCTGGCATTGCGCATATATCCCAATCAGACGAGGGACCCGGATGCCTACCTGGGAACTCTCGGGATGAGTGTTCACTTATAGGCTAAAGCATGTCTTCATATGTTATTAGAATCTAGAATCTTTGATAAGTCAACGTTTTCGTTTATTCGTTTTAATTAATGAATAAATGATTACATTCTTGTATCACCTCATTCATTTCATTGTGTCCCTTACGGATCATGTCTCCACGTCGTAGCACTCGCAATAACAATGGTGAGAACCAAGAAGAAAGTAACAACAACCACAACACCAACCACAACAACGACAAAAAACAACAAAGGTGTTGATGCCCAACTAGCTGCGATTATTCACAACCCTGCTCATGTTACTAATCCAAATCGTCCTGGTACTTACAACTGTGGTCAATGCTATGAATGTGGAAACCCAAATCACTATCGTAACCGATGCCCTAAACTAAACCGAGATCAAGATCCTCCAGCTACCTAACCGCAAGTCTCACCATTTGACTATTGGTTGCTTTTATTCTATGTATTGACGCTATTTAATTCAAGTAATAAAATATTTGTCTGAGAGTTGTTACATGGTGCATGATTGTTTGAATGTGAACTAATTATATAAATCTATACAACTACAACTCATATACTGTGCTTGTTATACTTGCTTGCATAAACATGTTATCAATTTGCAACCTATGTGTATAATAAATGCTGCACTTAATAGAGGTCATCATGCCTTTTCAACAGTCGGGAGAGGCCCTACAACCTGCTCCACGACTGGTGGAGGCTATCGAACCTACTCAACGATTGGTAGAGGTCATTATGCCTTTTCAACAGTCGGGAGAGGCCCTACAACCTACTCCACGACTGGCGGAGGCTATCGGACCTGCTCAACAATCGGTGGAGATATAGAAGGACGCAAAACTTTAATGTAAGGTAAATTGGTGATTGCGGTCCGGAACGTAATCATGAATTTACAGGTACGCTAAGGTAGTGTGAAATTCTATCAAGGTTTTCAATAAATAACCAATTATAAACTCTAGTTACCTGGTAGTTCATTTAGTCTTTCTATAGTCAATCAACTCATGCATTTCTTTTAGGAGTCCTAAAACTTAAGATTATTATTCTCCTTGCTATTTCAGATGAACCTAATCCAACCCTTAAAACTCACACATATCAAAACTCTTACCCAAATTATTCGAAACAGTTTATTCTGTTACCTATAAATTTATGTCATGCCTTAACTCGAAACTTCCCAAACCACCCTTGTCCTAATTTCTACCCAATCACCTTCAACCCTGTGTTTTCAATAAACTTCGGGACGAAGTTTCCAAAAGTAGGGGAGACTGTAACATCGCAAAATTTTCCCCAAAATTTTAATACATAAAAAGCCCTTATATATATATATATATATATATATATATATATATTTTATTACACCTTTATCATTAATATTATACAAATGTGCCTAAGTCTTTATTTATCCTAACTCACAACTTATATACATACATAAATGTATATAAATAATAATAATAATAATAATATGATTCTAAATTCTTTTTTTTTTCACATACAAGATTATTTTTTTTTTTAAATAAAGCCTTGACTCAAATAGTCAAAGTCCTAGTCAAAGTCTTAGTCAAACAGTCAAAGTCTTAGTCAAATAGTCAATTCATCATAAAACCTTACTTTATGGTGTTGACCAATTTTAATGGCTAATTGAATCCAAAACTAGTATAAAAACCCACCTATGACCCATTATACTTTGCACCTCTAATTGTTTCAATCCGATTAAACTTTCCCTCATACCTTTCTTCTATAGTCTATTACTTCTACAATTGAAGCTTTGATTATAAGCTCTTGTAATTGGCGAATTGGAAGCTTGATATTCTTTCTTTTTCGTTTTCTTCAATTTGGACTAGCTACGTTGTTGAGTCTTTGGGATTTGCCTCGCATACATTCACAACACATTATTCTATTTTTTTTACGAGACATAACATTTTGCTAAGGTGAGTTTTACATAGCCCCTTTTCTATTTATCACCGTTTTTGGGGTGAAACATGTTACAACATCATTTATGCAATTCAATCATCAATGTGTCTATGTGTTTTCTATGTTGCATTATGTCTTGAGCATGATTAGAGTAAGCACCATTCTAGCATAATCATTAACTCCGTACAAGCCGGCGGTAAACATTGATAGATCTATTGGACTGACAATCCCACCCGGATACGTGCCTCCTACAAAGGTAGCGTGGGTGTTTGTTATCGTATAACATATTCAAGTGGACCATGAGCGTATGGTATGTATCATATTATAACAGTCATCAGGGTTGATTATGCACTCGATTTATTTCTAGTATGTTCTCACATATGGACTAGATTGACATGACACATGAATTGCACAACATTTTTATTCAATTATCAAAAACCTATGTAATTCTCACCAACTTTTGTTGACCCAAAATATTTTCAACTTAACATGTTTCAGGTTCTAAATGCTTGAAGATTTGAATTGATGCTTGAAGATGTTTGCATAGTTTTATTCAATTTGATGTACAAGTTCTTAGAACAATTGTATGTAATTTATTTAAATCATATAATGAAATTTATTATTTACCATGAGCTACTGAACAATCATCAATACGTGACATCCCGATGTTTCCGCCATCGGTTGGGGTGTTACATCAGATACAGAGAGTAGTGATGTTCGTGATGAGTTTGAAGCCCTGATAAATGAAGTCGAATCAGAATTATATCTTGGGTGTACTAATTATTCATCCCTTAACTTTATATCAAAGATTATGAATATGAAGGTAAGGCACAAATGGACTAATAATTCGTTTGATGAGCTTCTCAGGTTTTTCTAGTCTGTACTTCCAGTTGGTAACAAGGTCCCCCCCTTCGCATTATAAAGCCAAAAAGATATTAAAAAAGACTGGTTTGGGATATGAGATGATAAACGTGTGTAAATGGGACTGTGCTCTCTTCTGGAAAGAACATCGGTCGTTGCAGAACTGTCCTGTATGTAATGAGAGTCGGTGGGTAAATAAAGACATAAGTGGAAAGAAGGTACCTCACAAGGTGTTACGATACTTTCGTTTGACCCCTAGACTACGACGCTTGTATGGCTCAAGGCACACAGCAAAATATATGATATGGCACAATACCGGACGATCAAAAGATGGTATTATGCGTCATCCAGTTGGTATTTTTGAAGAAGTTATGGGAAAACTCCGCGAACATGTTTGCGGGATTGGGACTATGCCCTGTTGGAGAGAAAGCCTTCCGCATCTTACGGCAACGCAACCGCAATTTTCACAGGTATGTCTTTGTAGTTTAAATGTTAAGTAAATAGGATATTTGGCCCATTTGGTATATATGTGTTGGTAGTTGACCCATTTGGTATAAATATTGTTAGTGCATGATGTCCCTAGGCTAGTATATATGTTGTTTGGACGAGTATCGGGATGTTTGGAGACGTTTATACGCGTGTTTGGGTATGTTTGAGGCTATAGGCGATTACAAGGTGGAACAGGCGATTAGCACCCTATGCTACATCACTGTTCACGCGATTAGGGGCTCCCTATAGGCGATTAGAGCCCAATCGCCTATAGGAACATGTCTTATAGGCCTCTACTCGCGTATACTGACCTGTACGAGTGCGAGAGGTATAAATAGGCCCAATCATTGCCCTAATAATGAGTTTTTGCCACACACACTCTCCAAACACCCTCCCCAGGTCTGAGATTGCTTGGTTTGATCATTGTAACACTCGTGCTCTGTTTTAATGATATAAACGTTAATCTTTTGACCCGTTTGTGTGTTGTAATTGCTCGTTTATCATTGTTTCAAGTTAGTTTCCGTTATTAAGACATATTCAAGGGATTCCGCACCTTGAATATAACCCTCGTGATTGTCGGGTGACACGTTCATCGATCCTACAAGTGGTATCAGAGCCGAGGCTCTTATCACGAGCGTTTTGATAACAAAAACGAGTGAAAACAGGTAGGTTTTTGTGTGAAAGTTGTGTTTTTAATCAAAAACCTGTTTTGAACTTTGAAACTTTGAGTTTTTCACAAAAAAACCCTTATTTTCAAATTCTTAGTGTGTTTTTATGGATGAAAACGTGTGTTTTTTATTAGGTTTTGTTCTAAAATTGTTTTGGAAACTTTTCCAATCATTTGGGGATTAAATACATCGTTTTGGATAAGATTTTGAGGCAAAACGGTGGTTTTTGTGCAAAAGTGAAGTTACAGATCAGATCAGGCGATTACAAATACCAGACCCCTTCCAATCGCCTATCTTTAGGCGATTAGCATCAAGTTCACACGTTTAGAAGCTTATTCGCCCCTCTTACATGCGATTAGGGGCATAGTCCCTAATCGCCTATAAGGTCCCAATCGCCCCTAAATCTGTATTCGCTCAACTGTTCACTAGCAATTACACCCTAATCGCGTGTAATACTAGTGATTACAACTGTAATTGCCAATAAAACACCCTAATCGCCAATAAACACACAAATAGAGTTCCCAATCGCCTATAAGGACCTGAAACTGAAAATTTGACTAAGTATCGGACTTTTAACGAACTTAAACATATGGCAAACCCGTGGGGACATCTGAACCAACCAAGGCAACAAAATAATCAACAAATGAACAATCAAACAAACGTACCTACGAACCCTTGGCAATTCTCAGCCGAGCGAAATGCGCAACGGATGCAACAAGCGCAAATGCAAGCGAATGTTGCCGGAATCAATCCGTGGGCGCTAGCGGCTCAACAACAGGCAATGAATGCGAATCCTTGGGCACTCGCGGCTGCTGCAAATTCACAGACGAATCATCTGTCTTCCGTTCTCATGAGTGACTTAGAGACGGGTGGTTCGATTAGGGCACCGAAACTGCAATACATGTCCGACTACCATGGATGGAAGGGCAGATTTCAGACATACGTTGAGGGTATCGATGGTCTCGTGTGGTCAGCAATAGAGACAGGGTACCGTAGGCCGATGGTTGAGAATTCGAATACTCCGATCTCACTGGAAGATATGAATGAAGATCAGAGGAAGAAGTATAACTATGAAAAGAAGGCGATGGCAGCATTGAAACAAGCTCAGTGCACCACGTCAGTGCACCACGTCACAGATGCTTTGGTTAGCACTTGCTGAGCGTAATGAGGGAAATCTGAAGACTCGAAAGGTCAAAATGGATCAACTCAAGAAGGAATTCGAGAACTTCAATGCTATTGGGAACGAATCGCTAAGAGACATGACTGCAAGATACTACCACTTGATGTCTGAAATGTACAAGTACGGGGTCTTGTACTCATCTGCTGACCATGTAGAAAGATTTGCTGAGGCGCTACCTCCTCATTGGCATCAATGGTTGGACATCCTGAAGTCAAGCAATGCTTATCAGACTCTCACCATCAATGAGTTCATTACCGAGCTGGAGAACAAGGAGATAGAGGAGATCAGGAGGGAAAACAAGGCGCTCATTCCACAGAATCCCGGTATCTATTACGGGAACCCTCTTCAGGACACCAGTGTGGGTGGAACCAAACCACAGACTGCTTTTGTGGTTAACCCGGACTGTTGGGTTATTTTGAGACCACAGTTACCAGAATAGAGACTTTTGAGTGTTTATTGTAAAGACTTATAGTTTAAGGGCTTAGAATGTAATTAATACATGTTTTTGTACACAAACCCTAGGGCTGCGCACTTAAATACACGGGCCCTGCGCACTTATGCTAAGTGCGCAGGCCCAGGGTTCTCTTATAAATAGATAGTGTGTGCACAGCTCTAGGGTTGGGGTTTTGGAGTTTTATCTTTGTAGCACACTTTGCATACGTGCGTACTTAATCATATTCCAAGGTTATTCATCTTCAAATCTGCTATGGAATTATTATGTTATTCATTGTGTGTGTCGGGTCTTTCAATGTTCATCTAGTTTTATTTGTTTCTTGGATTAATCACTTGAAACACCTAACTAATAGGTGTTTCTAAGTGATAACAATCTATTGCATTCAACAAGATCTAGTATTTCGGGACTACAATTTGGTATCAGAGCCATTGTGCTCTAGATTGTATCTACTTTAAGATACCAAAACCCTCATCTTGTTAAGCTTTTATTATCAAGATTATTTTTTTGTAAACTTTAAATTTTGGTGTTTTTCTCATATTTTGGTTTCAAATCTTGTGAAAATCGTGTTTCTAAACGTTTAGAGTATATTATTTTGATCAGAAAAATGGTTTGGAGAGGATTCAGCTGAATTTCATGTTTGCTACAGCTCGTATCTGCGCACTTATTTCATATATACTGCGCACATATCTCATAAGCTGAGCACTTATCTCTTAGTTTGAGTACTTGTCATTTTGTACGTATCTAGGGTTTCTGCGCACTTGTTGCTTTTAAATTTGGTTTCTGCGCACTTATTCCTTTGAATTGATCCCTGCGCACTTGCTGTTCTTTTTTGAATTTGGTCTCTGCGCACTTGAGTCTCTGCGCACTTGTTTGCATAAGTTAATCTCTGCGCACTTGTTTACATAAGTTAATCTCTGCGCACTTATAGCATTTCATTGTCTTGAGTACTTATCTAGGGTTTCTGCATACTTAAACAGAAATCTTGGATTTGTGCGCACTTACTGAAGGTGTAGTGTTGAGTACTTGGCTAGGGTTTCTGCGAACTTAAAATCTTAAACGAGAGTTTAAGTGAGTCTGCGCACTTAATTTAGTGCGCAGGCTGATCAGTAAACACTGAGCACTTATAATGCCCAAATGTTGACTGATCTGCGAACTTATAGCCACACGTATACTTCCAAGCTGCATACTTAACTAAGACTACAACTTGACAAGGCTGTTTATATTCTTACAGGTTGCTGCATACTGATCCAGACTGCTGTGAACTTAAGTGTGAACTTAATTGCGCACTTAACTGCGAACTTACTGTGTACTTAAGGACTTGGACAATCTTTTGGACTGAAAATTAAAATCTGTTGAACCACGTTTCTAAAATTCATCTAAAAATGGCTGGTAACAATAATCAATCAACTGTTAACCCTATCACACAACAAGATCTTGAAACCGGAACTACTACAAGAGTACCTAAGTTAAAAGGTGCTGAAGATTACGGGACATGGAAAAACCGAATGAGGTCATTCTTTTACGTGACTGACTTTACCCAATGGAACTCCATCCAGTTGGGCCCACACATTCCCATGAGAACCACCGCCACTGGAGAAGAATTCAACCCTGATCCAACAACCTATACCGATGTTGACAAACAATTACTTCAAAGAGATCATAAGGCATATGGTGCTCTAACCATGGCCCTATCTAATGATGTTTACAACATGTTTGAAGAGTATGGAACGGCACATGATCTGTGGTTTGCACTGAATGAATACTACGAAGGCAATGAAGAGATGCGCCAATACAAGCAAGACATGGTGCAAAAAGAATATGATATGTTCGGTAGCATTCGTGGGGAGAGTCTGAGCTCGCACATTGATAGGTTTATGAGTATGTTAACAAAAATGAAAAAGGCTGGAATTCCTGTGAACAACAGAAATTCTATCAAGAAGCTGCTGGATTCATTACCAAAAGAATGGAGCATCCAATGCATGCTAATCAGAAAAGAATATCTTGATGCCCAGTCTACATTGGCTGATCTCATCAACACATTGAAGTCCTTTGAGATGGACATTACAAAAAGGGAGATGAATCAGACCAATCCAAAGGCAGTTCCTATCACTGCAATGAAGAACTTAGCGGTAATGACTCCAGTGGGGAACATGGGTTCAAGCTCATCTCACGTGTATGCTGATGGAACAATTGGTGGTAGTTCAAGTTCAGGAAAAGCTGTCCCATACTCTCAATCCAGTGTCACTAACTCTCAGCCGTCAACTCTCAATCCTCAACAGACGAAGCTGGCAACTGAACACGTTGAACTTTTCAACGCTTTCATGACGAGCTTTGAAGCTTTAAAGACTGGTGATCTAAAAAGTGATATGATGAGTCCTGAGGACATGTATCAAGTTGATCCAGACGATATGGAGGAAATGGATCTGAAATGGCAGATGGCCATGATCACTTTGAGGGTGAAGAGGTTTCAAGATAGAACCGGTAGAAGAGTCGGCATGGGGAAAGCTGGGTTTGACAAATCCAAGATCAGGTGTTATAACTGCAAAATTCTCGGACATTTCAAGTATGAATGTCCAACTCTGAATCAAGTTGAAGCCAAACCAGCAAAGAGAGTGGTGGCAATTACAGAAGGAGGAGAAGGTAACCAGCAGAAGGCGCTTGTGGTTCAGGATTTCGATTGGGGAGAGGAAGTCACTGTGGCAGAAGCTGAAGTTAATAAAGCACTGATGGCAAAGATCTGCACAAAGTCACCTCTTGGTGTGAGCTCTCTGGAGGGGTCCTCAGCTGAAATGCCAAAAAGAGAAGAGATAGAGAAGGCTGGTTTAAAAGGCGTGTTGAGTGTGGAGAAAGGGAAGGAGACTGCTGCTGAGGAAGCCTTTGTTGCTGAAAAGACCTCCTCAAGCAAGGACAATCAGAAATCACAGAGCATGAAGAAGGAAGCTGAAGAGAGAGACATGGTAAGTATTCCTCTCGAAATAAAATCAAAGCTGTGCTCACCAAGGTGTGTTACAGCCGTTGCTTACTGTTTGTCCCACAATAGGAGAATCTTAAGAGAAATGGATGACATACGAAAAATCAATACTGAAATGAAAGAAAACGAGTTAGCCTATCAGCGAAAGTTAAATGCAACAATTGCTGAAATGCACACTCTAAAAGAATTTGTTCTCAGAAAAGATTTTTTAATAAATGACTTAACTGAAAAACTAGAAAAATCCAGAAATGAAACCAATCATCTCCAAATTGTTGTGGACAAATGGAACGTAAGCAAGCATGCTCATACTGATATCCTTGATTGTTCAAGGAAATCTTTTGTCAAAGATGGAATCGGGTATAAGGATAAAAAGGGAATTGTAAAATCCCTGTTTTTACCCTTGAGCAAAAGTGAATATATACCCATTCCAAAACCACATCCAAAAAATGATCTTTTTGAAAAAGAATGTGTCACATCTGAGTCACACTCTAATATAAGTAAAAGTAGTGCAGATATGACCCAACAGGATCAGGTGGACGATGATGACAGTTGTGGTGGTCAAACAATGGGGTTAGGTCACCCAGGTGCCAATTACTCCACAGTGAATTGGTTCATCTGGAACCATGATAAGTCAAACATTTCTTTAAATTCGGATGACTGTAATAACTTAACTAATTTGGATGACTGTAATAGTTTATCTAGGATGGATAACTGTAATAGTTTATCTAGGCCGGATGACTGTATTACTCTAACTTCTAAACTTGATTTAAAGGGTGTTGTGGACCCAAATGATAGGATGAATCCTATCAAACGATCGGATGTTTGTGTTGAAAATGTTGTGCCTGTTTGTGTTGATCTTAATGATGCATTCTGTGATAATGAAAATGTATATAGACCATCTCCATTTGTTCCAGAACTAAAAAAAACAGGTTCGGGAAATTTCTTACTGAAGAAATTCCAGAATTTACACCATCATCAACAGATGTGTCATGTTCTGAAGAGTCGCAAAGTGAAACAGATAACACAATTTCTGAAGAATCACAAAGTGATACAGAAAGTGATATCAGCGAGCCAGAATGCAACACAAACGAAGAATCAAGTAACAACAACAGTGATGAAGCATGTTCAACAGACAGCCTCAATTCAAGCAACAACAAAAGAAGAACATCACAACCATCATCATCCAGATCTTCTTCAAAGATCAAACCTAAACACTCTAAATGTTTTAGATGTGGAAATGAAGGACATGTGGTTAAAAAGTGTCATTTGCAACCCAAACCACAAACTGATACCAATAACCAAAAATCTTTTGCAGTTCAAATTAAAGATCTTCAAGAAACCATAAAAAGTTTTGTTAAGGTCACTAAAAATTGGAAAAGGCAAGAGTTTGTGTCGGGGGAAAATCACGACAAATTAAAACTAAAACAGACCTGGATTCCAAAAGTTACTTAACGGGTGGTCTGAGTTGTGTCTGTACATAGTGTCTCATATATTTATCTGTATATTTCTGTTGTCTTATGTATTTTTCAGAATAAACTACAAAAGTGGTTGATTGCCCTGATGAGATATCTATGGCACGTTGATAGCGGGGCATCAAGACATATGACGGGACTGAAAGAACTCCTTAAAAACTATCGATTCATTGATGGAGAGTTTGTCGCTTTTGCCGGCAATGAGAAGGGTGGAAAGATAGTCGGGATAGGGGACGTGATTTCTGATGCATTGACTTTAGAAGATGTGAACTACGTTCCAGAATTGTGTTACAATCTGCTGAGTGTATCACAAGTCTGCGACAAAGGAATCTCAGTGTTATTTAATGACATGGAGTGCATCTTTCTAAAGCCAGGATTCATTCCTCCTACCAACATGATTATGCTTAAAGCTCCTAGACAAAATAATACTTACGTGATAAATATGAGGGATGCAAAGTCTGAATGTCAAATGACATGCTTACTTTCTAAAGCATCCGAGTCAGAGTCACTGCTTTGGCACAGGCGATTAGGACATGTTAACTTCAAAAACATTAATAAGCTTTCAAAACTAAATCTTGTAAGAGGTCTTCCTTCTAAGGAATTCCCCTTTTCTGAAAAATGTTTAGCATGTGCCAAAGGAAAACAACACAAAAAATCGCATAAGTCCAAAGCTGTGAATTCTATAGACTCACCTCTTCATTTATTACACATGGATCTGTTTGGTCCTATTAGTGTTAAAAGTTTAGCTAAAAAGTCTTATTGCTTGGTGATAACAGATGATTTTTCCCGATTCACATGGGTGTACTTTCTGGAATACAAAAGTGAAGTTGCTGAGATTCTGATGCTGTTTGTTCCTCTTATTGAAAACATTATAAAGACAAAAGTTAGATCAATTCGAAGCGATCACGGAACCGAATTCAAGAATCAAAGTTTCGTGACTTTCTGCAACAATAGAGGAATTCATCTTCAGTACAGTGCTACGAGAACTCCTCAACAGAATGGTGTTGCTGAAAGGAAAAATCGTACACTTATTGAGGCGGCCAGAACCATGCTTATCGACTCCAAACTGCCGATCATATTCTGGGCTGAAGCTGTAAATACCGCCTGTTATGTTCTTAACAGAGTCTTAATCGTAAAGACGCGCGGGAAAACAGGTTATGAGCTGCTTTTTAAGAGAAAACCTTTGATTGACTACTTCAGGCCTTTTGGATGCTCATGCACGCTGCTCAACAATTTCGAGAACATCATGAAGTTCGATGCAGTTGGTGATGAGTGTTTCTTTGTTGGATACTCCTCTAGTCAAAAAGCTTATAGAGTATACAACAAACGAACCAAAATGGTTCTCGAGTCTTTTTATGTTGATTGGCAGGAATCCAACTCTACCAATACAGGAGCCGGACCTGACTGGTTCTTTGATGTAGATGTTGTTTTCAACAATTTCAGCATCATAGATGAACAATCATCTGAAAATCAAGCGGCCGATCCTTCTCCTCTTGAAGATACTCTTTACTCTTCAGAAGACGATACAGCACCTTTCACCACCCGCTTCTCTCCACTCGTAGCTGATCCAATTGTTCCCCTTCAAACCACAAATGGTGATGCAACTGTTGATACCACTACATCTCCTGAAGTTACTCCAGCTTCAGAAGAAACATCTTCAGCACAACAGTCTGCAAATGATCCATCCAGTTCGTCAACTCCTACAGATCATCTTTCCAATCTGCCTTCCCATATTCAAGAAGAACCGAACATGGGATTTAAATCTTTTAAGGATCACCCTGTGGAGAACATCATTGGACCAATCTCTGAGGGTGTTCTTACTAGAAATCAGGCAGACAAACTGAATATTGCACTTTCAGCCTTCTTATCTCAGACGGTACCTTTCAGTATTGAAGATGCTGTCAGAGATGCAAGTTGGGTTGAAGCCATGCAGGATGAGCTGTATCAGTTTAGGAAGCTAAAGGTTTGGGAGCTTGTGGATTTACCTGAAGGAAAGTATCCTATTGGAACAAGGTGGGTTTTTCGCAACAAAATGGATGAACGAGGCGTGGTAATTAAGAACAAGGCTCGTTTAGTCGTTCAGGGATTTCGTCAACAGGAGGGCATTGATTATGAGGAAGTGTTCGCTCCAGTTGCTAGACTTGAAGCTATTCGTATCTTCCTGGCTTACGCCTCATACAAGAACTTCAAAGTCTTTCAGATGGATGTGAAAAGTGCATTTCTGTACGGGAAAATCAAAGAAGAAGTCTATGTGTGTCAACCCCCAGGTTTTGAAGATCCCCATCATCCCAATAAATATTACAAACTGGATAAGGCTCTCTATGGACTTCATCAAGCTCCACGAGCTTGGTATGAGACCTTATCATCATACTTGCTGCAGAATGGGTATACTAGAGGGAAGATCGACATGACCTTATTCACCAAAGAAGTCAATAAACACTCTATCCTTGTTCAGATTTATGTTGATGATATTATCTTTGGTTCCACTGATGAAAATTTGTGCAGGGAATTTGAAAGCATCATGAAGTCTCAGTTTGAAATGAGCATGATGGGAGAATTATCGTTTTTCTTAGGCTTGGAAGTACAGCAAAAAGAAGACGGAATTCTAATTCATCAAGCGAAGTATACAAGAGACATCTTGGCAAAATTCAACATGACCGATTGCAAGCCGTCCAATACTCCTTTTGCGGCCCAAACAACACTTGTACCAGATCTTCAGGGGCCTTCAGTGAATCCTCATACATATCGATCAATGATTGGCTCTCTGATGTATCTTACAGCTAGCAGACCAGATATAATGTGGACAGTTGGATGCTGTGCGCGTTTTCAGTCTAATCCTAAGCAATCGCATGAGACTGCAGTAAAAAGAGTCTTCCGCTACCTCAAAGGAACACCTAAACTTGGTTTATGGTATCCTAAGAGCGATAACTTTGATCTAATCGCTTACTCTGATAGTGATCATGCAGGTTGCAGGATAGACAGAAAATCTGTCTCTGGTGGCTGTCAATTTCTGGGTAACCGGCTAGTGTCTTGGCAAAGCAAGAAGCAGACCACCGTGTCAATCTCTACTGCTCAGGCTGAATACACAGCTGCTTCCAGTTGTTGCTGTCAGGTGTTATGGATCCAAAATCAGCTTTTGGACTACGGTTTGAATGTCATGCATACACCTATTTTCATTGATAATGATGCATGTCGTGACATCGTGAAGAATCCAATTGACCACTCTAAAACCAAACACATTGAAATTCGGATTCACTCAATTCGCGATGCACATGACAAAGGGTACATACAGGTGTTGCCTATCGATACTGCTGATCAAAAAGCAGATATCTTTACAAAAGCTTTTGATAAAACCCGGTTTCATCAGTTGGTTTCATGGCTTGAGATGATCAACTTTGAATAAAAAAAAAAAAAAAAAAAAAAAAAAAAAAAAAAAAAAAAAATTGTATATTTTATAAAAAGAAAAATCTTATTTTCCTTTAAAACAAGATTTTTGGGGGAGAAAGTGAACCGGTCTATTCTTATTGCAAATTTAATTCAGGAAATGATAGGAACTAATCATATCTCGTCAGCATGTGAATAGGACCCAGAGGATGTTGTGGCCTCAAGCAACGATATGTCGGTAGATTCAGCCTGAAATCAAGTAAACTGCCACTAGGTGATCAACAATGAAGATCTACACGGAAAGCTGGATTCCCACTGTGCTTTAGGTCTGCACAAGCTGAGTCCGGTCATACATAGGTTGAGGAATTAAAAGACACAGAAAATTTTGTGCATAAGCAAATCAAAAGACACCTAAGAGTGCAAGCTACCAATGCGGGGCTAAGAAAAACAAAATTTTTGAAACTGAGCAGAAAAGACACGCAATGTTAGTGACGTGCAAACATACATAGATAGCTCACCAAACGATCAGATGATCATCTTCTCTGCTTATGGTAACATAGACCTGAAGCTCTCATCATCTGATCAAGATAATGATCATCTTCTCTGCTTATGGTAACATAGACCTGAAGCTCTCATCATTATATTTCAATAAACCTTGAGGATCGGTAGGCCAATACCTAGCACACTGTGGGGTCCATAAAATTTTCGTTAATATTACCGAAAAACATGATAAACAGTATCACCAAACACATGTTGAAAGAGAAAGGGCATGGATTTAAGTGGACAAGCATACCGACAATTGTTCTTAGGCTGCAGCTATCCAACGGGAAGTTGAAACGGGTTCCGGCAGGTATGGTAAGTATGATCTTGAATGCAGAAGGTAAGATTTGGAAAAACCCCCTTAATCTAAAGGATTTGGGCTTTATTTGGGCCTAAATTTAGTTTCTGCGTACTTGTTGGGCCCTGCGCACTTAACTCAAGTGCGCAGGCCCATTAGTTGAAGGTATATATACCAGGTCAATGCTGGTCAAAATTTTTTTTATCACCCTTAACAGTTCTTACTAACCCTAATCACCCCTAAAACACCTGTTCATCATCTTCTTCACCGTTCATCTTCATCAACATCATAATCACTCTACAATCACGCACAAATCACTCATATCATACCTTGTTTCTGTGTTCATTGACTCGTATTTACCGGTTATCAAGGTAGATCTTATGTTTCTAATGATTTATTTGTTGAGATTACAGATTATAAACGGATCTTATGTGGGTTGTTCTTGTATTATTGAGTTTTTGAAGATTTGAAGATCTGCGTACTTGACATATGAACATGTGCGCACTTGTCTCATAGAGACTGCGTACTTGTTTCATAGTCATATAAGTACACAGAAACCCTAATCATCTGCGTACATAACTGTGAACTTGAAATCTTGAACGAAGGTTCAAGTGTCTGCGTACTTGCTTAGTACGCAGACTTGACTATGTGATCTAAGGGGTTACCATGCCCGGGTGGACTCACCTGCGTACTTGTTTTGGTCTAGGTGATAACTAAGTGCTCAGTCAATGTATGTGCGCACTTGACTGAGCACTTGACTTTAAATGGGCCTGCGTATTTAAATGGGCCTGCGTACCTAAATGGGCCTGCGAACTAAAATGGGCCTGCGTACCTAAATGGGCCTGCGAACTAAAATGGGCCTGAGTACTTGAACTGGACTGTGGACTTGACACTCTTGAACACTTGGACTCTAAACAACAACACATCTTTCATATTGACTATTAAGACACTTAAACGGACTGCGAACTCAAAACCGGACCTTAATAATCTAACAACTGAAATTCAAACGTACCATTGACACCGATGACACCGATCCATCATTCTTTATCCAATGACCGTTAAAATTTAAAATCTAAAAAAAAATACTAATAAAATCTAGGTCTAAGTTCGTTGTCCGTGTAAGTTTAAGTCTAATGTCAATCATCCGAGATCTAATTGGCGTTTCGTGCTCTTGGCTAAACAGATGGCACTTGACTGGGATCCTAGGGGCATGCACAATCAACCAATGAATCTCGACACTGAGGATGTCAACTTTAGAGATGTCGTGGCTTGGATAAGACGCAGTAAAGTCGGATTTGCTGTGCAGAACGCTGAACCAGTTTATGTCTCCCACATTGAAGACTTTTGGAGATCAGCGAGAGTCGAAACAGTATCCAGGGTCAAGCGTATCAAGGCAACTGTCAGAAACAAGCTTGTGATCATTACTGAGGACACGGTTCGAAATGTGCTAAAGCTGCAAGATCAACCTGGAACGTTCAGATTCATGGCTAAAGCTGACATTCACCAACAATTCAAGATTTTCGGCTATAAGGGTGAATTTGACAAGAGAGGCGACATAAAGAAGAGTCAGCTTACTAGAGACTGGAGACTTATCAGTCACATATTCCTGATGTCTTTATGTCACAGAAAGGGAGGATACAATGCGTTGAGTGCTGAATGGGCGACAGCTATGATTAAGATCTGCAAGGACGAAGTGTTCAATCTGTCAGGCATGATCTTCGATTATATGGTAAAGAATGCAGATGCTGGTTCAGGGAAGTGGGCTATGTATCCGAGGTTTGTCCAGATGATGATAAACACTCAGCATGAGGGTCTGCCTGTCGGTGACGAATACATATTCACCAGAGGGGCGAGATTCTTCACAGAGTGCAACACACCGGACTGGGAACCAATGCTAGAAAACATGTATGTGGCCCAACGATATCCGGTTGTTATGGAACTGTACAACAAAATCAAGAAGAGAAGATCAGATGCTGCAGCACCCAGACCACAATCCAGAGTTGCCCCTGCACCTGGATCATCTGAACCCACTTCTTCAGCCCAGCCGACGGCTGAAGAGATTGCCCTAGAAAAATCAAGGGGCAAAAGGGTGGCCACTGAACCAGCTCCATCAAGACCCAGCATAAAGAGAAGACCAGCTGGTTTACTGCAAGAAGGGAGAGACACGTTAACACCCGAACAGTTTGAAGCCGCTGAAAATGTACGAGCAGTGACTGAATTTGAAAGGGAAGCAAGAAAGAAAAGAAGAAGAGATCAGCTGCCCGAATCTGAGATTCCCCGTGTTATGACTCAAGAAGATATTGAGGGAGAAGCGATCTTAGAACAGATGTTTGGGACTGAACCACCGAACCAACCAGGACCTTCTACTGCTGCCACTTCAGCTCCAGGGCCTTCCACTGCTGCCGCATCAGCCCCCAAAGCTCCTACCCACCGATCAGCTGAACCTTCTTCATCGGCTCCTGCTGCACCTCGTCGAAAACCGGTGCATCAGGAACTATACGAGAAGCTTGTGAAGGAAATAGGTAAGGTTGCGGCCAGGGAATTCTGCACAATGAAAGCTGATGTGCACAATAACCAAGAGCTAAGAAAGAAGGTGAAAAAGCTCAAGGTCAAGAACAAGAAAATGGAGAAAGTGATCAAGGATCAAAGATACCTGATTAAGTTTCAACATCAGGTTCATGTGCAGATGTTTGACATGTTTCAGGATCTGAGGCAGCAGTTAACAGGTGCTCCCAGAGCTACTTTTGACGAAACCTTTGATTTTGGAAAGTTTCTGGAGGCGGAAAAGGAGAAAGAAAAGGAGGCTGAGGCCAGTGAAGTGGACGAGGTCAGTGAAGATGAGATGCCTGACAGTTTTGTAGAGATGGGAACCGATCAAGAAGTCATCTATGAGACATCTGATGGGCACAAACTAGACCCTGAAAGAGCAGCATGGTTCCCAAGAAAGCCAATTACCATTCCTGCTTTACATCAGAACATTCATCATACCAGGTCTGCTCATCGAGAAAAGATTATCTCGTGGAAGTATGATGCTGAAAAGGGACTGTTTGCTGTTAAAAGGAGAGGGGGGGTAATCCAATACTTCAAGGGTCAGAGGGAGCTGAAATCTCTTCCCCGATGGGATATCAGGGAACTTAGCAGGGCTCCATTCATTAATCCCTCTCTTGACTCACAAGCTGGCATGGTTGAGAACTTTATCAGGAAAGAATGTGAAAGTGACTTTCAGATATTCAAGCCGCAAAAGCCTAGAAGAAGAATATCAAAGACCAGAATCGATCCAGCAACGGGAAGAGGAATGATAACTTATGTGATAGACCCTCCTCAGGTCGTCACACGAGTTCCAATCAGACCCGAGCTTCCAGTGATGCTAAGAAACTTCAAGAAATGGTTTTATGACAGCAACACTGGTGAAGCGGTGATCAAGCTGGAAAATGATTCAGAGGTGTTGAGAATCTTGGATCCGGTTGATGTGTTCGCACTAAACTTGTCAGATCTGAATATGCTTTTTGCGAATCAGATCAATGTTGGTGCTGGAAACACACTGTTTGAAGAAGCCATACTGTTTAGAAGAGCAGTAGATAGGGCTTTGAAGTTGAAGAGTGAGCTGCTGGATTTAGTTGACAGGATAAACGCAGCGGATAAAGAAAAAGAAGATAGGGAGAAGACTGCGCATGCTGCTGCTGCTGCTACTGTTACAGAAACTGCTGATGCTGCTGCTACAGAAACTGCAGCATCAGAGGTGCTTCCAGAAGAACCTGTATCAGTAGCAAATCCTGAAGGGACCACAACAGAATCTACACCAGCAGCTGAGGTAGATCCGGTCACACTGTACTTACAAGACCCCCCTGCTCAGGTTGAGGGGGAGGAAAGCGATGTGGAGGTTGACTGAAGATTGAAGACTGGTAGCTGTGGTCTAGGGGGAGTATTGTTGGGTTATTTTGAGACCACAGTTACCAGAATAGAGACTTTTGAGTGTTTATTGTAAAGACTTATAGTTTAAGGGCTTAGAATGTAATTAACACATGTTTTTGTACACAAACCCTAGGGCTGCGCACTTAAATACACGGGCCCTGCGCACTTATGCTAAGTGCGCAGGCCCAGGGTTCTCTTATAAATAGATAGTGTGTGCACAGCTCTAGGGTTGGGGTTTTGGAGTTTTATCTTTGTAGCACACTTTGCATACGTGCGTACTTAATCATATTCCAAGGTTATTCATCTTCAAATCTGCTATGGAATTATTATGTTATTCATTGTGTGTGTCGGGTCTTTCAATGTTCATCTAGTTTTATTTGTTTCTTGGATTAATCACTTGAAACACCTAACTAATAGGTGTTTCTAAGTGATAACAATCTATTGCATTCAACAAGATCTAGTATTTCGGGACTACACGGACCTAGTTTATGCATTTGACAATTATGGTCCCCCAGCTGATGTTCCTCCTCCAACCTATCCCTTCAGACCAACTCAGTATCCTTTGAATTATAATACTAACCATTTTGGTGTTAACCCTTTTTCTCATCTTGCAGCACCAGCGCAGGAAACTGCAAACTTTGGTGGACCTTCGGGAACAACCCAGAGGCCTCCTGCAAACAACAATCAAGGACAAGCCCTGGTTATTCAAGCTGATGAAGGTTTCAACTGGAACCATCTGATCACTGGAGAAGAAGCTCCTCAGGGTGGTGCAACATGTTTTGCTCAACAAGCGTCTGAAGCACCAGCCGAAGTTGAAGAAACCTCAAGTCAGTCTGACATTATTACTTCTGAAACCGAAGCATCTGACTGTGACTCGGAGTGTGATTCTGATATGGGAGAAGATTTGGAGGATTTGTTAGCTGAAGCAGATGCGTTGATCGGTAAAAGATCGTTTCTTGTGGATGATGACTGCACAGAGAAGAACTTTGGCGAATTCTTTGGAGCTCAGAAGACTGCAGCTCATTATGCATTGATGCCCATTACTGACTTGTCAAACAAGGTAAGTTCTTCTTCTAATACTAAGTTAGAGTGTGTAAAGTGTAATCAGCTAAAATTCAGAATTAAAGAATTAACTGAAGAAAATCTGAATTTAAAAGCTGATGTTGGTCCATTGCAAAGGTCAATTGATTCCTTAAAACAAAAGGAGAAAAATGTTCTATGTACAATTGAAAATTACAAGAAGGATGTTTCTGAACTGTCAAAAACCTTAGCTAACAAGCAAATTGCTATCAATAATTACATCAATGAGGTAGAAGACACTAAGAAACAATTGGCCATTGTCAACTGCGACTATGAAAAGATCAAGAAGAAACTTGTGAGTTACCTAAACTGCAAGTATGTTCTTGATCACATAGTTGAACACTCTGAAAAGGAAAGCTTTTCCACCAGTCCCAAATATTCTTAGTGTCCACCTCCGGTGAGATTCGAAAATCATAATTTTGATGTCTTGCCGAAGGAGGAACTTGTGGACGTGGCAGCTGAAGCAGCAAAAGCTGCAGAGGCGACCAAAGTAACTGAAGCAGCTAAACCTGCTGAGGTTACTAAGGCTGCTACTCCTGCTAAAGCTGTCAGTCTTAGTGAGAAAGCTGATGATATTAGTGTGTATGACACTGATTCGTCGGATGATGAGCTTGATGAGCCTCCTAGGTATGCACCGGTCAAAACTCAAGATGTTCCTCTTGAAAACCATATTATTACTACTGAAACCTTGAGTGAACTTGCACCGAAAGTGCAAATCGAGGATGGCAGAAGGATTAAGGTGTTTTATAAACTAAAAGGGTATGAAAAAGTATATGCTGATGAGGAAGTCCCTCTCAAATGTATCGCCCCTGGTCTAATTGCCAAAATTTGGCAAGAATCTGTCATTACCGTGGAAAAGGAAACCTGGAATAAAAGGAAGGGTAAGGGTAGAAAAGATTAGGGTAATCAGCCAAATGAAAATAACAAGAAAAATAAAAGACAAACACCGTTAATCCTCAAAATCATGCTCAGAGAAAAAGTCCGAAGAAGCATGTTACTGAGTTTGTTAGATCTACTGGTAATGAGAGAAACGACGATCCTCAAGTCGATCAGCAAAGAAAATGCCTTGAGGATCTAAAACACAAAAACTCATTTTCCAGTTCATCTAGCAAAAAGAACAAAAAGGAGAACAAGTCCGAATCTCCTAGATTTGAAGAATACAGATCCTGTCACAAATGCGGGGAACGTGGGCATTTAGTTGCTGCGTGCCCTGAATTGAGATGAGAAAGGATCAAAGTGGATGATCCTCCCAGTTCTAGCAAACCTAAGCAACCCGTCTCCCCTAGACTCTCTGAGAAACAAAAGGGAAACCAGGTTGTTTATGATAACCGCAACAAGATTGCTATGAACCAAAAGCCAATTGATGGCAGGGGTCCACATGTCACACCCCAAAATAAAATAAAATCATAAATAAAAAACGTACGGCCATTTTTTGAAATGGCCATTCTTTGTTGCATAAAGTCAAAATCCAATTTTTTTCATAATATTATTATTTTTTTTTTTTAGTATTGTTAAATATATATATATATATATATATATATGTTTTATTAATAATAAGTATATATTAAGATCTTAACTAAATAAGTTTCTTGTCATAACGCCTAAATTGAATAGGGTAAAATATAATGGCGACTCGTCATGAATTGGTATGAGTAACATAAAAGAAGCGAGTAACGACAAGCTTGGAATTCGTCAAATATAGAATTTAAATAGATGTAAGGGTAAAAATCACGCGATGTTACACCACAGCTGAGGGGGAGCACTGTTCCCACAAAGGTTGAAGCAGCACCTAAGCCACCAGCAAAGGCTGCAGCTAAACCACAGGGCAACCCCAAAGTTGTTCCACGTACAGTTAAATCTGAAGTGGATCTAAAATCTGCTCCTCCAAAGGAATCTAAGGCTGGATCTTCTAGCCCCAAGGCGAAGAAGAAGCCCAAGCCAAAGAAACCTGAACAGGTTTGGAGACCCAAGTCACCAACCAAAATTGGAGAATCATCTGCAGGTGAGAACACTGCCGGACCATCGGAAACAACACCAACTCCAAATGGAAGATGGGTTTACTTTCCGACATTAGATGAAGATGGTAGACCCAAGACCGTGAAGGCTTGGGTCCCCCTTAACCACTGAACTTTGAATGTTTGTGCAGCGAGTTCCACAGGGCCTTATCAGCAGCCTATGGATTGTTGATAGTGGAGCTTCAGGGCACATGACAGGCGGCTTATCCCTGTTTTTTGACATAAAGAATATCAATGGGGGGTATGTTGCTTTTGCTGGTAATAAAGGGGGTTATATCACAAAAGAAGGCAGTATGAGTAACGGTATTGTAAGCTTTAAGAAGATAAGCTTTGTCAAACAAATAGACCACAACTTGCTGAGCGTCTCGCAGATATGTGACAAAACGTTCACTGTGTTCTTTGATGATAATGCATGTTTCATTCTGAAATCTGGATTTAAGATACCGAAAGAGTGGGTCATGATCTCAGCTCCCAGGGTCAACAACTTATATGTCCTGGATATGAGCCGAGCTATGACAGCAAAAGGTCAAGTCACTTGTTTTCTGTCTAAGGCGACAGAAAAGGAATCGATCATGTGGCACAGACGAATGGGGCACATCCACTTGAGAAAAATGAACCATCTGGTTCAGAATCAACTGGTGGAAGGTGTTTCTGTTAAGAATTTTCATCTAAACGACGTCTGTGTCTCATGCAAGAAAGGGAAGCAGAAAAGGAAGTCTCACAAGCCTAAGAAGACAAACTCAGTTAGTCTACCTCTCGAACGACTGCACATGGACCTGTTTGGCCCGGTCAATCGGAAGAGCAAGAACGGTGACTTATACTGCTTAGTGGTTACGGATGATTATTCTAGGTTTTTTTGGGTCGTGTGCATGAAGCACAAGAGTGAAACTTTTGATTACTTGAAGAATCTGTTTACTAAAATGGAAAATCTATATCAGCTAAAGATTCGGAGGATCAGAAGCGATAATGGGACAGAGTTCAAGAATCATGATATGGAGGCGTTATGTGCAGAAAAGGGTATTCATCATGAATTCACAACACCGTACACTCCTCAGCAAAATGGGGTTGTAGAAAGAAAGAATCAGACTCTTATTGAGGCAGCCAGAACAACGCTCGCAGACTCAAACTTGCCTGTGATCTTCTGGAACGAGGCAGTTCACTGCGCGTGTTACACTCTAAATAGGGTTCTAACGGTAAAGAAGCTTGGCAAGACCTCTTACGAGCTTCTGAACCGAAGGAAACCGAACTTAGAGTTTCTGGAACCATTCGGAGCTCCATGCACCATGATACATCCTGATGGGAAGTTTGGTGCAAAGGCAGAAGAAGGCTTCTTTGTTGGTTACAGCACTCCCAATAAAAGGGTGTACAACAAAAGAACCAACAACGTTGAAGAGTGGCTTAATGTCGATGTTCAACGTTATACTGCCAATGCACCTGGTGTTGGACCTGATTGGTTGTTCGACTATAAGAGTCTATTTGATTCCTTCAACGTGGAGAATTTGGTAGATGATACTGAAGCGCAAATGTATTACAAATGTGAAAACGCAGCTAGCTCACCGCTAATGCGTCCGATCGTGGTGAATGCACCTGCGCCTGCACCATCTGATGCCTCTGCATCCACGGGCCCCCCTGGTAAAACCACAGCAGCAGAAGTTGAGGAAGTCTTCCAGGAAGCGTCAGCAGATGTTCTCGAATCTTCATTTTCAGACGACGATTTTGCAGAGTCTCACGAAACTCTTACTGAAGAACAAGCTGGAAATGGTGAATCTACCACTACAGCTCCAGTTAATCCGACAAGAAACAATCAAGATGGTCCTTCTTCTTCAACAGCTCAAGGGATAGGTCTTCGGATCGATCTCTCCGGTTTTAATATGCAATCCGCTGCTCCCTCCAGTTCAAGCGCCGCAGAGACAAATTTATCTCAAGGTTTAGAGAACCTTAATCTGCATTCGGATGTGTTGGGTCTGCTGACCTGGAGAAGAACAGATGATTGAAAAGCCAAAATATGTTAACTATTGATTCCACAAATAAACAGTCCTTACAACATACTCTTCCTAAAAGACTGCTGACCCTAACAACTGTTCCATCCAAACAACTGCTGATACAACTGCTGATACAAAGGACTGCTAGAGAACAACTGCTGACCAAAGGTCTGATGAAGAAACAACTGCTGATCAAGTTCTGAAGACTAAAGGTCTGTTGGAGTCAACAACACTTTGACTCCAACAGATGTTGCAAGACCATCAGAGTTTTCCCTTAGCAGTAGTTTGTCTTACAGTGTTTTGTAATGTAACAGTAGATTGTATAGGGTAGATGTTTTATGTTGTTATTCTGTTAGAGGTCACTGTCTTAGGTGACGTCAGCACATGTCACCAGTGGTTTAGGTTTGTCTATAAATAGAACAGTGCTTGTACTGTTCTATTGCATCACACACAAACATTCTCTCAGACAAACAATCACTGTGTGATCAGGCTGAGGGGGAGTATTTGTACTGATTGTAATCTTTCAATACATGAAAGCATTTGATCATTGATAACAATTATTCCCATTGTTTTGATTATAGTTTATTTTCCGCTGCACTTTCCATACATACTTATATCATTTATTTCTCATTTTATTCTAAAACATCAAAACAATCAAACTCAGATCCTAACAATTGGTATCAGAGCTTGGTCAATTAAATTCGATCTAACAAATCAATTTAATATAAACAGATCAGCTCACAATTATTGATATCGTTTGTCTGTTGGATTGAAAACAGAGTAATAGTTTAATTTCGATTCAACCATTTTTAAATAGACTTTGTTTTTGAAAAAAATCAGAGAATGGCTTCAATCAATCACGATCCACATAACACTGGCACGAACAACAAGCCACTGATGCTTGTCAGATCTGAATACAATATCTGGCAACGTCGGATGAGCCATGTTCTAGCTCAACAGAACACTGGGTGTTGGAAGTCGGTTATCTTCGGACCACATGTTCCGATGGTGCCGAGTACTGAAGATCCCAAGGTTCAGGAGCCAAAGAAACTTGAAAACTACTCCGACCAGGATTTTCAGAAAATTGAGTTAGATGCTAAGGCCTTCAGTATTGTGGCCATGGCTCTACCCAATGATATATATGTTGGGCTGTTACACTGTAACAGTGCAAAGCAGTTGTGGGATGCACTGAAAGAACAATTTGGTGGGACTGAAGAGGTTATTGAAAACAATCGTGAAATACTTAACCAACAATATGAAACATTCAGTCATGTCAAGGGAGAGTCATTAACTCAACAATTTGAGAGGTTTAACTGTCTCATTAATGAACTAAAATTGGTTGGTCTTACTTACCCTCATTCAACCCTGAACCATAGGTTTTTAAGATCATTACCAGACAAATGGGACACTATTGCTATTGTTATGAGAAACTCAATTGGATTTAAGGACCTATCACTGACCCAGCTTCATGGTAAGCTCTTGACCTATGAGAGAGAGCTTAACCAGAAAAAGAAGCTCCAAGACTCTGGAAAAGTGTCTGATGATTATGTATTTGGGAATACAGCACTTTTGGGTCATGATGAGGTGCCTGGAAATACTAAGGATCAGAGTTATGATCATTTCATTGACATAACTTCAGGTTTTAACTCAGGTTTTAACTCTGATTCTTATTCACCAAACTATGCTTTCACAGCAAGTGGTGGTGATATCCAGGCATCTGATAACAT
This sequence comes from Ambrosia trifida, assembly GCA_028751855.1. NCBI lineage: Eukaryota > Viridiplantae > Streptophyta > Magnoliopsida > Asterales > Asteraceae > Ambrosia > Ambrosia trifida. The sequence goes on along the minus strand of CM054126.1, from coordinate 110,122,701 downwards.
ATCCTTTGAGTATGATGACCTGAAATACTTTGACCCTGATGATTTGGAAGAAATGGAAATTGTGCACCAATTGGCCCTTCTCAGTGTAAGAACTAACAATTTTTACAAGAAAACTGGGAGAAGGTTTCCAGGGTTAACTGGCAGATCAAAGGTTGGGTTGGATAAATCAAAGATAAAGTGTTATAAATGTCATAGACTTGGTCATTTTGCTAGGGAATGTAGGAGTCAACATGGTACACCTATAATCACCTATCCAAATCAAAGACCTCAGACCAACACTTATCAAAATTCCTATAATACCCCTGGACCAAATGTGTAAAACACTGCTCATTTTGCACAGTCCTCATATACTGTTCCTGTCCAGTATGTCCAAACCACTGTTCCTCAGATCCACTATGTGCAAACACCTGTTGCTCAAGCACCTGTGCAAATGATTGTTGCTTCATCCTCTGCTCCTGCAGAGACCAGTCAACAGAGCTTCTTTACACAAGGCTTTGTTGATTGGAGCAGTCTACCAGATGAGTTAACAGATGAAAATTTTGCATTAGTTGCCAAAGCTGAAAATGAACCAGAAAACTTTTGTTTCATGGCTATGGTAGATGAGGTTGAATCTGAGGAGGTGGTGACTGAATCTAATGTTGTGACTGATGATGTTGTTGATGAAGTTGTTACAGGTGAAAAACTTGAAGAAGAGGTTGTGAATCTCTCAGATCCCTGGGGTGCATCTGATGATTGTGAGTGCAAGTGTGATTGGGCATTGATGGCTGCTGCTAAGGTATCTCCTCAAATTCTTAAGGATTTGTGTTCTGACAGATGTGTAATAGCATTTGCTAACATCAAAGAGGTGAATGAAAACCTTAGAAAGAAAATTTTGGATGATGAAGTTAAATTTGAGAAACTTTCAAAAGATTTAAAAACAAGTTTAACTGAAAAGGAATCTGAAATAAGTAGCTTAAAACATGAAGAAACCATAACCAAAGACCAGCTCCAAACTATGATAACAAAATATCAGAGTTGTAAAAGTGAGCTTGAGTCCACCCAAGTTGAATGTGAGAAATGGGTGGAATCATGTAGAGGATTTGAGATGCTACTCAACAAACAAACCAAAAGTCATGTGAAGTTTGGTTTCGGTTTTGAAACCACTGCTCCAGCTTTTGAAAACACTGACAAAAGGGATCAAAAGTCTGTTGAGATAGTACCAACAAACTTGCAGGGTCAAGAGATTAAAATCACTGAACCAAATGGTAAGAAAATTGTTCTAGAAAAACCAGAAGGTTCCTCATCTTTTACTGAACTTGAAAAGTATGAATTTAAACCTACTTGGTCTGATGAGTGTGGTACTCTTGAGAATTTTAAACCTGTTGATTTTAAAACACCTGAAGGAAAGACAGCTCCTCAAGAAAAAGTCATTCCCTCGAAAAACCTTCCAGCAGATGCTCAAACATCTGCTGAAAAGAAGGCTGAAAAAGGGAAGAAGAAAGAAAAGACTGTCCACTTGTTCTGTGATTTCTGTGAAAAGAAGAATCATGTCACTAAAAACTGTTTTCTTCTAAAAGCATATGACATTAACAAAGGAACAAGTGTATGTGATTCCAAAGCCACATGTTCAATATGTGGGAAAAAGAATCACAAAACCAAAGAGTGCTTGTATCTTAAAAATTTTGATGTGAAAATACAAGAGTACAAAGCTAAAACTCTTGCAAATCCTGGGGTAAGTACTTCAAAAGGAAAGCCCAAACAGACCTTCACTCCTGTCCAAACATCTGTTACTAAAAGTCTTGAAACATCTGCTCCTAAGGATGTCCAAGTAACAGATGCTCCACCCACAAGCAAGTACCCTAGAGGATATGGACAACCACCATGTCATAGTCTGTCACATGTTTATGAGGAGCCAAAAAGACTCTCTAAACCAAGAGTGAACAGAAATCCCTATGGGTATTATCATCTGTCTGGAAGTGATCAAACAACTGTTGCCCCAAGTGTTGACATTCAAGCACTGGCAAATGGTCAGCAGCAGTTGTTGAATTTGATTCAAAAATTAGTTCAAACCACTGATCATCTTCCAAAGCTTGAGTCTGAAAAGTCTGAGGACCCATCCAAAGCCAACTTGGCTTTGGACACTCACCAAAACTAATCCATTACTACTGTGCAGGGAGCTTCTGCTTGTTTAGATAGTCTTTGGTATGTAGATAGTGGAGGCTCCAGGCACATGACAGGATGTAGAGCCCTTCTTCTGGACTTCTTAGCTCATGGAGGGGGTGATATATCCTTTGGTAATGATTCAAAAGGTAAAGTGTTGGGGTCAGGGACTGTACAAGCTGGGAAACTCAAGTTTGAAAATGTCAATCTTATTGATAATCTCAAGTTTAATCTTCTGAGTGTTTCACAAATGAGTGACAAAGGTTATGGCTCATTCTTCACAAAGAAAACTTGCAAGATTATTGGGCCAGAAGTGGTGAAAAAGATTGATACCATCATTGCTGAGAGCAAAGCACAACTTGTTGCTCATAGAAGTGACAATGTGTATGTTGTTGATATGTTAAAGGACAATCCTATGGCAAATGTCTGTTTGTTTTCTGCTGCCTCCACAAAGGAGACAGAATTGTGGCATAGGAGACTGGGTCATACCAACCTTAACACTATCAATACACTCTCCAAACAAAGTCTTGTCAGAGGCTTACCATCAAAAGAATTCAAATGTGATGAGCATTGTGTTTCATGTTTAAAAGGGAAACAACATAAAAACTCTTATAGAAGCTGCAAGAACCATGCTAGCAGATTCTGTTTTGCCATTGTCCTTCTGGGCAGAAGCTGTAAACACTGCTTGCTATGTTCAAAACAGAGTTTTGATCGACCCTAGACATCAAAAAACTGCTTATGAAATTTTGTTCAAAATCAAACCATTAATTTAATTTTTCAAAATCTTTGGACCCATTCCCCCACTTCCATTCCAAACATCTGATGGCACTACAGAAGTGCAAACAGATGTTACATCAACAGAGTCACCAAACCTCTGTCCTTCACCTCAAAATGCCATCATACCATATCAGGGAGATCTTATCTACCTAAGAGCTCATCCACCAGACCAGATCATTGGCAACATCAGAGAGGGTGTGCTCACAAGAAGCCAATCCTCCAATATCTGTCTTTTTGCAGGGTTCCTATCTCTCACACAAACTATCAAGTACCAAGAGGCACTGAAAGACAACAGTTGGGTAGAAGCTATGCAAGAAGAGCTCCTTCAGTTCAAAAGACAATAAGTATGGGAACTTGTACCACTGCCTAAGGATGTTTGTCCAATAGGTATAAAGTGGGTCTTCAAAAACAAAACTGATGAAAGGGGTATTGTTGTCAAGAATAAAGACAGGCTTGTGGTTCAAGGCTTCAGACAAGAAGAAGGAATAGACTATGATGAAACCTTTGCTCCTGTAACAAGGTTAGAAGCCATCAGACTTTTTCTAGCCTTTGTTGTCAACCACAACATCAAGGTGTATCAGATGGATAACAAATGTGCCTTCCTTTATGGCAAAATTCAGGAGGAAGTCTATGTATGTCAACCACCTGGTTTTGAAGACACATTCCATCCTGATCATGTCTACAAGCTCAATAAAGCCTTGTATGGACTCAAACAAGCACCAAGGGCCTGGTATGAAACTCTTTCCACTTTTCTCTTATCCATTGGCTTCACAAGAGGTAAAATTGATAAAACCTTATTTCTAAAATGGAAAGGGAAAGACTTAATGATTGTTCAAATATATGTGGATGATATCATTTTTGGATCCACATGTAACAAAATGTGTGAAGAGTTCAGGAAACTCATGATAGCAGAGTTTGAAATGAGTGCCATGGGTGAACTTCAGTGTTTCCTTGGCCTCCATGTGAAACAACTGCAAAATGGCACATTCATCCATCAAAATAAATATGTAAAGAATTTGCTAACTAGATTTGAGATGAATGACTGTAAGCCATGTAGTACACCCATGAGTACAGTCAAGCTACTCACTATTGATGAAAAGGATGAACTGGTTGATCAAACACATTATAGATGCATGATTGGGTCTTTATTGTACTTAACTGCATCTAGGCCAAGCATTATGTTTGCCACTTGTGTCTGTGCAAGATCCCAGGCTTCACCCAGAAAGTCAAACCTTATTGCTGTGAAAAGGATATTCAGATACCTAAAAGGTGCTCCCACACTTGATATATGGTACCCTGCTAATGGAAACATTGAGCTTTCAGGTTATTCAGATAGTGATTTTGCTGGCTGTCACACCACAAGAAAATCCACATCAGGAGGGTGCCAATTTCTAGGGAATGCCTTAGTATCTTGGCAAAGCAAAAAGCAGGCAGCTGTTTCCACCTCAACAGCTGAGGCTGAATACATTGCTGCTGCAAGCTGTACAGCCCAACTCATGTGGCTTCAAAATCAATTGCTGGATTTTGGGATAACTGCATTACAGACTCCACTCATGTTGGATAGTCAAGCTGCTGAAAATATCATCAAAAATCCAGTCTCTCACTCCACTACCAAACACATTGACATCAGACATCATTTTGTCAGAGATAGCTATGAAAAAGGTTTGATTTATCTGCACCATGTTCCAACAGAGGATCAGTTGGCAGATGTGTTGACAAAAGCTTTAGACACATCTACATTTACAAATCTGATTTCTAGAATTGGTATGTTAAACATGGATTAAACAAAAAAAATGTTTCTAATAAAAGCATTAAAATGTTTTCAGAAAATCAAAATTCATCCTTCAAAATAGCTTTTTGGTTGAAAAATCTGTTTCAAACCTCCGATCAGATAAAACAACCACTGTTTCATTTATTTTATCCACTGCTGGTTGAAAAATCTGTTTCAAACCTCTGATCAGATAAAACAACTGTTTTATTATCCATATCTATAATATATATATATATATATATGTATTTACAATAATGATAAAAAAAACTGCTGTCTGCATCAGTTGTTTGCATCAGCTGTTTGCCAAAAACAGTTGTTTCCCACCAGATGTTTTAACCATCAGTTGTTTGCCACGTCTGCTCTTACACGCAGAGTTTTGGCCACATCAGCGGTTTCACCAGAGCCTATAAAAACCCTGTTTTATCACAACAGTCGTTACACTGTCTCATTGTATTCAAAATACTGAAACCGCCTTCTTCATTCTCAAACCCTCAATCAAATTTCATTCACTCTCAACTTCGGAATCCATTACAATGGATCTTCAAGCTAAAGCCACCCACAATTACCTTCCATATCTGGTTAAAACAGATGAAAATACTCCATTCCATTCCACCATCGACATCATTCTAAAATCCAAATACCTGACAATCTTAACCGCTGACGCCCCCATCTATCTTGATACTCTCCAAGAATTCTGGTTGAATGCTGAGTTCTTGCTTCAAGACAAAAAGCCTACTTCCATTATCTCAAAAATTGGTGAAACAAGTATCGTCATTACCCCTCAACTGATATCCACAACCTTCTCACTTAATGACCTGTCAAGTAAAGACTCTTTCCCTAAAACAGAGCTTCACACAAAGTTCCAGGAAAGGGGGTATGATGCTCAGATGACTGGGTCAACACTTTTCAAAAAGTTTTTCCCACCAGTCATGAAATTTTTCTTCCATACCCTCATTCTCTGTGTCTCCGCTAAGTCCACCTCCTTTAATTAAATCCCATTGAGGATTCAGTACTTGGGCTATGCTATGTTGTCAGATTCTGACTTCAATCTATCCTAGGGACTGTTTATGGATTTAGTGTCAAATGTGAAAGCTATAAAGTCTGGGTCAAACAATGCTTTTCTAATTTACCCAAGAATCTTAAGTGTAATCCTTCAAAAGGTTTTACCAGAAAAAGTTTTCAAAAAGGGTGAGTCTATGCAAATGAACAGTCTAACTGATGAAACTTTTACTAGAATGCTGGGTGCAAACACCCAAGAAAAAGCATCAAAAGTGTCAAAGGTTTCAAAAACACAAACAAACAGGACTAAGACAACAACTGTTGTCCAAACCTCTGTTGTTGAGCCCACTGCTCCTGGTGATCATGGCACTACATCCAGTGCTGTGAAACCCACACCAGCCATTTCCAAAAGGAAACGTCCATCAACAAAAACCACCACTCCACCTCACTAGAGACTTCTGGAAGATGAGATACCAGAAGATAACTCTGTTGCAACACAAAAGCAACTAGAAACCACTGTTGTTACTTCCTCACAACAGCTGGAAATATCTCAACCGGACCAAACTCCTCATGCATCCTCCCAAAAGGATCATGTTGTAAGCCAAAGGGAAATACATTTGAGTCACTTGGCCAAATGTTCACAAGCCCCTCTCCCAGGGCTAATTCTCTTTTTACTCCTCCACCCTCACCATCACATGTTCAACAAACCATGCAACCTCTGTTTGAGGCTATTGACAAAACTCAGGAAAATCCCAGTTCCTCTCTTTCACCTGTCAATGAGACTATACCTCCACAAGTGACTGGGACTGAGGAAATTCAATCAGCCATCCCACAAACAGATGAGGAGGTTACACCCCTAGAGTTCAATGCAACTCTAGGTGAGTTTTCAAGTGGAGCAGCCACTACTGATGTAGAGACCATTGTCTCACACCTAGACAGTGGTTACATAGCTAAGACTCCCTTGAAGGCAACAACTGATGAGGCCACTATAGTGTCCCCAAAATCAGTTGGAAGTCTCCAGAACCAAGACAAGGGGGCATCTGGTTCTCATCCTTTGGATTCACCTCCTAGAACTGAATCAGTTAAAACTACCACTGGTAGGAATTCAGATGATCCTATTAACTTAGGTGATGGATTAAAATACCAAGAATTTACGGCTAGAGTTCAAACCATTGAAACCTCTGTTGCTGATATCAAATCTGATGCCAAGCTAATATTGGAATCCTTGGCCACTCTTTCCAAGAGTCAACCATCCACATCTGATATTGCTAGTGAGCTATGGAAATCTGTTTCCCCCATCATCATAGCTCACGGAAAACTAGCAGATCAGAATCATAAAACCTACATGGCTGAGATCAGAAACATGGTAGATGCAAGGTACAAAGATACTCATGCAGACATTCAAGCCATCAAAGACCATCTGCTGAAGACCACTGACTCTGCCCCTACCACCATTCTCAGGGATGAAGATGATGATGCATTCACAGCTGATGATGCCAAAAAGGGGGAGAGTGGCAGAGATAGGTTGCCAAAGCTAGATCCCTTTGGTTGTCCACCTTCTCAAAAAAGTAAATCAAAGTCTGCCAACATACCAGGGTCTACTCAAACAGCACCACAACAGCAACAACCAACTCAAACTGCACCACAACAACCAACTCAAACTGCACCACAACAACAACAAACCAGCAAAGATAAAGCAGTAGACAACTCTGCAAATGAAAAAGCTAAAAAGGCTGCTGAAGACAAACAAAAGAGGGCTGACACCTTGGAAGCCAAAGCAGAGTTGCTGGTACAACTAAAAAAGGAACAACAGCAGGAAGTTGAAGATGTGGGATCCTCAAAAAGGAAGAAGATGCCTGCTAAACATGTCAGACAACCACCATCTAAACTGAAAACCACTGCTGCTAAAACCTCTGTTGATAAAGCCCCTGCTGACAAAACCACTGCTGCCACCCAAACCACTGATAAAACCACAACACCTGAACCTACAATCACATCACCACCCAAATCCCAAACATCTGCTGGTCCTACTAAGGTGCCAACAGATGTTGACACAACCACTGCATCCACACCACCATCACCAAAAATCTTGTACAAAAGGAAGAGGAAATCAACCTTTGTTGTATAGGATGAAGACATACATACATCACCACACACCACCTCAACCACACAATCCACACCTATATCAGCCATTCAACTCTCATCATTTTCACCACACACATCACAATTCAGATCCCATAGACCTCCACCAACCATTACAACATTGGCTGTTCAGTATCCCCTTGAACTTGATCTACTCAAGGGGGAAATGCAATCCTTCTATAATACTGAACAACCATCTGATAGATCCTTCCTTTCTCTTCCACATTTCCCTGTTCCCTTAAACATGGACACATATCTAAAATATAAGGCTGAACAGGCAGATGCAATTATAAAAGAGAAATGCAAAGGGAAGGATGACAGGACTGCTCAGGGCATCCATTCAGCAGAACTTAGCAAATTGAGAAGGATTGAAGATTTTGCTAAGACCCTGAGCAATTCCATATCTGCCATGCCTCTCAGTAGTGACATGGAAAAGGAGGTTAGGGAATCCCTTCTAGAACAGATTTTGGCAACCATGCCTTACAAAGCAAACAAGAAACAGTTTGCAGGCTGGACCACTGATGCACTAAGGGAAGAACTCTTAAGAATAGAAGAGTTGGCCAAGAATCCCCAAGCTAAAGTCTCTGCCCCTGATTTTGGTAAAGGCAGAGATCTAGCCAGAGCCTTGAAGTTCAAGAGAATGAGACAAGAAATAGTGGCTGCTGATTATGGGGAGATGAGGTCAGTTGCAAGATGGTCTGAGCTGAGGCTGGTTGAAACATACAAGAGACTTGAAGAAAATAGGAAGAAAGATCCCAGCCTACCTAGAAAACCTGTCTACACTGATGAACCACTGATGAAGAGACCTCAACAGGCTTTTACTCTTGACAGCTTACTTGACACTTCTGATCTATCAGTTGCTGCTAGAAGACAATTCAAGAAACAGAAAGAAATGTCTGAAGAAGATCAGAAGAAGTTTGCTGACACTTTCATTAAAGATGGCCTCTTCAATCAAGTGCACTTTTTCTCAGATCCCACAACTGACAAGCTCAGAGAACTCATTGGGAGACCTCCATCACCAAACTCATCAAGAATAAAGGTGCATCTCAGCAAATCCACTGACTCAAAAATTCTAAAATGGAAAGTCAATAAAGACAACCATGAATTGACTCTGCTCAGGTCAGATGGAAAAGTTCAAAAGATAAGCATGGATGATGCATATAGCCTGTGTGCAAATGGTCTCCAAACACTGCTGAATCTTGAACTTGAAAGAGATGTAGAAGACCTATTTGCCTTGGACTTTGAACTTCAATTCAAAGGACAAATCAGAGAAAGTCTGATGAGAAATAAAGATCAAGAATAAAGCTTAGTTTTGGCATCATCTGTTCTAGAGGGAGATTGTTGGGTCTGCTGACCTGGAGAAGAACAGATGATTGAAAAGCCAAAATATGTTAACTATTGATTCCACAAATAAACAGTCCTTACAACATACTCTTCCTAAAAGACTGCTGACCCTAACAACTGTTCCATCCAAACAACTGCTGATACAACTGCTGATACAAAGGACTGCTAGAGAACAACTGCTGGCCAAAGGTCTGATGAAGAAACAACTGCTGATCAAGTTCTGAAGACTAAAGGTCTGTTGGAGTCAACAACACTTTGACTCCAACAGATGTTGCAAGACCATCAGAGTTTTCCCTTAGCAGTAGTTTGTCTTACAGTGTTTTGTAATGTAACAGTAGATTGTATAGGGCAGATGTTTTATGTTGTTATTCTGTTAGAGGTCACTGTCTTAGGTGACGTCAGCACATGTCACCAGTGGTTTAGGTTTGTCTATAAATAGAACAGTGCTTGTACTGTTCTATTGCATCACACACAAACATTCTCTCAGACAAACAATCACTGTGTGATCAGGCTGAGGGGGAGTATTTGTACTGATTGTAATCTTTCAATACATGAAAGCATTTGATCATTGATAACAATTATTCCCATTGTTTTGATTATAGTTTATTTTCCGCTGCACTTTCCATACATACTTATATCATTTATTTCTCATTTTATTCTAAAACATCAAAACAATCAAACTCAGATCCTAACAATTGGTATCAGAGCTTGGTCAATTAAATTCGATCTAACAAATCAATTTAATATAAACAGATCAGCTCACAATTATTGATATCGTTTGTCTGTTGGATTGAAAACAGAGTAATAGTTTAATTTCGATTCAACCATTTTTAAACAGACTTTGTTTTTGAAAAAAATCAGAGAATGGCTTCAATCAATCACGATCCACATAACACTGGCACGAACAACAAGCCACTGATGCTTGTCAGATCTGAATACAATATCTGGCAACGTCGGATGAGCCATGTTCTAGCTCAACAGAACACTGGGTGTTGGAAGTCGGTTATCTTCGGACCACATGTTCCGATGGTGCCGAGTACTGAAGATCCCAAGGTTCAGGAGCCAAAGAAACTTGAAAACTACTCCGACCAGGATTTTCAGAAAATTGAGTTAGATGCTAAGGCCTTCAGTATTGTGGCCATGGCTCTACCCAATGATATATATGTTGGGCTGTTACACTGTAACAGTGCAAAGGAGTTGTGGGATGCACTGAAAGAACAATTTGGTGGGACTGAAGAGGTTATTGAAAACAATCGTGAAATACTTAACCAACAATATGAAACATTCAGTCATGTCAAGGGAGAGTCATTAACTCAACAATTTGAGAGGTTTAACTGTCTCATTAATGAACTAAAATTGGTTGGTCTTACTTACCCTCATTCAACCCTGAACCATAGGTTTTTAAGATCATTACCAGACAAATGGGACACTATTGCTATTGTTATGAGAAACTCAATTGGATTTAAGGACCTATCACTGACCCAGCTTCATGGTAAGCTCTTGACCTATGAGAGAGAGCTTAACCAGAAAAAGAAGCTCCAAGACTCTGGAAAAGTGTCTGATGATTATGTATTTGGGAATACAGCACTTTTGGGTCATGATGAGGTGCCTGGAAATACTAAGGATCAGAGTTATGATCATTTCATTGACATAACTTCAGGTTTTAACTCAGGTTTTAACTCTGATTCTTATTCACCAAACTATGCTTTCACAGCAAGTGGTGGTGATATCCAGGCATCTGATAACATATCCTTTGAGTATGATGACCTGAAATACTTTGACCCTGATGATTTGGAAGAAATGGAAATTGTGCACCAATTGGCCCTTCTCAGTGTAAGAACTAACAATTTTTACAAGAAAACTGGGAGAAGGTTTCCAGGGTTAACTGGCAGATCAAAGGTTGGGTTGGATAAATCAAAGATAAAGTGTTATAAATGTCATAGACTTGGTCATTTTGCTAGGGAATGTAGGAGTCAACATGGTACACCTATAATCACCTATCCAAATCAAAGACCTCAGACCAACACTTATCGAAATTCCTATAATACCCCTGGACCAAATGTGTAAAACACTGCTCATTTTGCACAGTCCTCATATACTGTTCCTGTCCAGTATGTCCAAACCACTGTTCCTCAGATCCACTATGTGCAAACACCTGTTGCTCAAGCACCTGTGCAAATGATTGTTGCTTCATCCTCTGCTCCTGCAGAGACCAGTCAACAGAGCTTCTTTACACAAGGCTTTGTTGATTGGAGCAGTCTACCAGATGAGTTAACAGATGAAAATTTTGCATTAGTTGCCAAAGCTGAAAATGAACCAGAAAACTTTTGTTTCATGGCTATGGTAGATGAGGTTGAATCTGAGGAGGTGGTGACTGAATCTAATGTTGTGACTGATGATGTTGTTGATGAAGTTGTTACAGGTGAAAAACTTGAAGAAGAGGTTGTGAATCTCTCAGATCCCTGGGGTGCATCTGATGATTGTGAGTGCAAGTGTGATTGGGCATTGATGGCTGCTGCTAAGGTATCTCCTCAAATTCTTAAGGATTTGTGTTCTGACAGATGTGTAATAGCATTTGCTAACATCAAAGAGGTGAATGAAAACCTTAGAAAGAAAATTTTGGATGATGAAGTTAAATTTGAGAAACTTTCAAAAGATTTAAAAACAAGTTTAACTGAAAAGGAATCTGAAATAAGTAGCTTAAAACATGAAGAAACCATAACCAAAGACCAGCTCCAAACTATGATAACAAAATATCAGAGTTGTAAAAGTGAGCTTGAGTCCACCCAAGTTGAATGTGAGAAATGGGTGGAATCATGTAGAGGATTTGAGATGCTACTCAACAAACAAACCAAAAGTCATGTGAAGTTTGGTTTCGGTTTTGAAACCACTGCTCCAGCTTTTGAAAACACTGACAAAAGGGATCAAAAGTCTGTTGAGATAGTACCAACAAACTTGCAGGGTCAAGAGATTAAAATCACTGAACCAAATGGTAAGAAAATTGTTCTAGAAAAACCAGAAGGTTCCTCATCTTTTACTGAACTTGAAAAGTATGAATTTAAACCTACTTGGTCTGATGAGTGTGGTACTCTTGAGAATTTTAAACCTGTTGATTTTAAAACACCTGAAGGAAAGACAGCTCCTCAAGAAAAAGTCATTCCCTCGAAAAACCTTCCAGCAGATGCTCAAACATCTGCTGAAAAGAAGGCTGAAAAAGGGAAGAAGAAAGAAAAGACTGTCCACTTGTTCTGTGATTTTTGTGAAAAGAAGAATCATGTCACTAAAAACTGTTTTCTTCTAAAAGCATATGACATTAACAAAGGAACAAGTGTATGTGATTCCAAAGCCACATGTTCAATATGTGGGAAAAAGAATCACAAAACCAAAGAGTGCTTGTATCTTAAAAATTTTGATGTGAAAATACAAGAGTACAAAGCTAAAACTCTTGCAAATCCTGGGGTAAGTACTTCAAAAGGAAAGCCCAAACAGACCTTCACTCCTGTCCAAACATCTGTTACTAAAAGTCTTGAAACATCTGCTCCTAGGGATGTCCAAGTAACAGATGCTCCACCCACAAGCAAGTACCCTAGAGGATATGGACAACCACCATGTCATAGTCTGTCACATGTTTATGATGAGCCAAAAAGACCCTCTAAACCAAGAGTGAACAGAAATCCCTATGGGTATTATCATCTGTCTGGAAGTGATCAAACAACTGTTGCCCCAAGTGTTGACATTCAAGCACTGGCAAATGGTCAGCAGCAGTTGTTGAATTTGATTCAAAAATTAGTTCAAACCACTGATCATCTTCCAAAGCTTGAGTCTGAAAAGTCTGAGGACCCATCCAAAGCCAACTTGGCTTTGGACACTCACCAAAACTAATCCATTACTACTGTGCAGGGAGCTTCTGCTTGTTTAGATAGTCTTTGGTATGTAGATAGTGGAGGCTCCAGGCACATGACAGGATGTAGAGCCCTTCTTCTGGACTTCTTAGCTCATGGAGGGGGTGATATATCCTTTGGTAATGATTCAAAAGGTAAAGTGTTGGGGTCAGGGACTGTACAAGCTGGGAAACTCAAGTTTGAAAATGTCAATCTTATTGATAATCTCAAGTTTAATCTTCTGAGTGTTTCACAAATGAGTGACAAAGGTTATGGCTCATTCTTCACAAAGAAAACTTGCAAGATTATTGGGCCAGAAGTGGTGAAAAAGATTGATACCATCATTGCTGAGAGCAAAGCACAACTTGTTGCTCATAGAAGTGGCAATGTGTATGTTGTTGATATGTTAAAGGACAATCCTATGGCAAATGTCTGTTTGTTTTCTGCTGCCTCCACAAAGGAGACAGAATTGTGGCATAGGAGACTGGGTCATACCAACCTTAACACTATCAATACACTCTCCAAACAAAGTCTTGTCAGAGGCTTACCATCAAAAGAATTCAAATGTGATGAGCATTGTGTTTCATGTTTAAAAGGGAAACAACATAAAAGCTCTTACAAATCCATTGATGAGTCCAAAACCAGTCAATGTCTACAATTGTTGCACATGGACTTGTTTGGCCCTGTTAAAATCATGAGTCTAAGAAGAAAAAGATTTTGTCTTGTCATAGTTGATGATTTTTCTAGGTTTACATGGACTTACTTTTTACATTCTAAGGATAAGACTGCAGGTATATTGAAGGACTTTGTCACCAAAGTTGAAAAACAATATGACTTGCCAGTAAAAGTCTTCAGGAGTCACAATGGAACAGAGTTTAAAAATAAGGAGTTGGATGATTTCTGTGTGTCAAAAGGGATTGTGAGGCAGTACAGCATCCCAAGAACACCAGAGCAAAATGGGGTGGTTGAAAGGAAAAATAGAACTCTTATAGAAGCTGCAAGAACCATGCTAGCAGATTCTGTTTTGCCATTGTCCTTCTGGGCAGAAGCTGTAAACACTGCTTGCTATGTTCAAAACAGAGTTTTGATCGACCCTAGACATCAAAAAACTGCTTATGAAATTTTGTTCAAAATCAAACCATTAATTTAATTTTTCAAAATCTTTGGCTGCCCATGTTTCATTTTAAATCTCAAAGATTCCATTTCAAAGTTTGCAGCCAAAGTAGATTGTGGTTACTTTCTGGGATATTCTTCTACTGCCAAGGCTTATAAAGTGTTTAACACAAAGGCCAAGACAATAGAAGAAACTCTGAACGTAAAGTTCAATGAACTTTCATTCCTAAAAATCCCAGCAAATCCTGCTGAACTATTTGATTTAGATAAATTCAAATTTGAAGATATCACTGTTAAAACTAACAATGCAGGTTTTCCACAGTCTCCACAACAAGATTACAGAACAGATGTTGTGATCCCCAGTCACTATAAAATCTATTCTGCATCAGAGGAAGCAGCTGTTCAAAATAATTGTCAAAACTCTGCCATAGCTGAGTCAACCACTGTTGGCCAGTCTTACCCTCAAACCACTGCTTCACCTCTCACAACCACTGAACAATCATCTGTTGACAAAAGTCAGTCCAGTTTTACACCACTTGGACCCATTCCCCCACTTCCATTCCAAACATCTGATGGCACTACAGAAGTGCAAACAGATGTTACATCAACAGAGTCACCAAACCTCTGTCCTTCACCTCAAAATGCCATCATACCATATCAGGGAGATCTTATCTACCTAAGAGCTCATCCACCAAACCAGATCATTGGCAACATCAGAGAGGGTGTGCTCACAAGAAGCCAATCCTCCAATATCTGTCTTTTTGCAGGGTTCCTATCTCTCACACAAACTGTCAAGTACCAAGAGGCACTGAAAGACAACAGTTGGGTAGAAGCTATGCAAGAAGAGCTCCTTCAGTTCAAAAGACAATAAGTATGGGAACTTGTACCACTGCCTAAGGATGTTTGTCCAATAGGTATAAAGTGGGTCTTCAAAAACAAAACTGATGAAAGGGGTATTGTTGTCAAGAATAAAGACAGGCTTGTGGTTCAAGGCTTCAGACAAGAAGAAGGAATAGACTATGATGAAACCTTTGCTCCTGTAACAAGGTTAGAAGCCATCAGACTTTTTCTAGCCTTTGTTGTCAACCACAACATCAAGGTGTATCAGATGGATAACAAATGTGCCTTCCTTTATGGCAAAATTCAGGAGGAAGTCTATGTATGTCAACCACCTGGTTTTGAAGACACATTCCATCCTGATCATGTCTACAAGCTCAATAAAGCCTTGTATGGACTCAAACAAGCACCAAGGGCCTGGTATGAAACTCTTTCCACTTTTCTCTTATCCATTGGCTTCACAAGAGGTAAAATTGATAAAACCTTATTTCTAAAATGGAAAGGGAAAGACTTAATGATTGTTCAAATATATGTGGATGATATCATTTTTGGATCCACATGTAACAAAATGTGTGAAGAGTTCAGGAAACTCATGATAGCAGAGTTTGAAATGAGTGCCATGGGTGAACTTCAGTGTTTCCTTGGCCTCCATGTGAAACAACTGCAAAATGGCACATTCATCCATCAAAATAAATATGTAAAGAATTTGCTAACTAGATTTGAGATAAATGACTGTAAGCCATGTAGTACACCCATGAGTACAGTCAAGCTACTCACTATTGATGACAAGGATGAACTGGTTGATCAAACACATTATAGATGCATGATTGGGTCTTTATTGTACTTAACTGCATCTAGGCCAAGCATTATGTTTGCCACTTGTGTCTGTGCAAGATCCCAGGCTTCACCCAGAAAGTCAAACCTTATTGCTGTGAAAAGGATATTCAGATACCTAAAAGGTGCTCCCACACTTGATATCTGGTACCCTGCTAATGGAAACATTGAGCTTTCAGGTTATTCAGATAGTGATTTTGCTGGCTGTCACACCATAAGAAAATCCACATCAGGAGGGTGCCAATTTCTAGGGAATGCCTTAGTATCTTGGCAAAGCAAAAAGCAGGCAGCTGTTTCCACCTCAACAGCTGAGGCTGAATACATTGCTGCTGCAAGCTGTACAGCCCAACTCATGTGGCTTCAAAATCAATTGCTGGATTTTGGGATAACTGCATTACAGACTCCACTCATGTTGGATAGTCAAGCTGCTGAAAATATCATCAAAAATCCAGTCTCTCACTCCACTACCAAACACATTGACATCAGACATCATTTTGTCAGAGATAGCTATGAAAAAGGTTTGATTTATCTGCACCATGTTCCAACAGAGGATCAGTTGGCAGATGTGTTGACAAAAGCTTTAGACACATCTACATTTACAAATCTGATTTCTAGAATTGGTATGTTAAACATGGATTAAACAAAAAAAATGTTTCTAATAAAAGCATTAAAATATTTTCAGAAAATCAAAATTCATCCTTCAAAATAGCTTTTTGGTTGAAAAATCTAACAACTGTTCCATCCAAACAACTGCTGATACGAAGGACTGCTAGAGAACAACTGATAGAGAACAACTGCTGACCAAAGGTCTGATGAAGAAACAACTGCTGATCAAGTTCTGAAGACTAAAGGTCTGTTGGAGTCAACAGCACTTTGACTCCAACAGATGTTGCAAGACCATCAGAGTTTTCCCTTAGCAGTAGTTTGTCTTACAGTGTTTTGTAATGTAACAGTAGATTGTATAGGGCAGATGTTTTATGTTGTTATTCTGTTAGAGGTCACTGTCTTAGGTGACGTCAGCACATGTCACCAGTGGTTTAGGTTTGTCTATAAATAGAACAGTGCTTGTACTGTTCTATTGCATCACACACAAACATTCTCTCAAACAAACAATCACTGTGTGATCAGCCTGAGGGGGAGTATTTGTACTGATTGTAATCTTTCAATAAATGAAAGCATTTGATCATTGATAACAATTATTCCCATTGTTTTGATTATAGTTTATTTTCCGCTGCACTTTCCATACATACTTATATCATTCATTTCTCATCTTATTCTAAAACATCAAAACAATCAAACTCAGATCCTAACAGGATGATCCAATGCCGGTACATCCAGAATCTCGGACTCACGACACTCATCCGATGCAGAATGTGATTGGTGATCCGGCTAGCAGAGTCATGACGCGCAGTCAGCTCAGAAATGCTAGTCCAAGTGACAATACAGGTACCTTGGCACTCTACTCGGAGATCAGGAAAGCAGGTCATCAGAACGATTGGTCCTTCGCTCTATATGTTTCTCAAACTGAACCAAGAACTGTGCAAGAGGCACTAAGGGAAGAACCATGGATAGAAGCAATGCAAGCCGAGCTTCAACAGTTCCAAAAGCTAGGGGTGTGGGACTTAGTTGACTTACCTCCAGGCTCGAAGAAAATTGGAACAAAGTGGGTCTACAAGTGTAAACGGGATGACCGCGGGGTGATTATTAGAAACAAGGCTCGATTAGTTGTCCTCGGCTTCCGTCAAATCGAAGGAATAGATTACAACGATGTATACACTCCAGTTGCGCGCCCTGAAGCTATCCGGATGTTCTTAGCTTATGCTTCGTACAAACGGTTTAAGGTGTATCAAATGGACGTGAAAAGTGCTTTTCTGTATGGTGTCGTGAAGGAAGAGGTGTATGTTGCTCAGCCATCGGGTTTTGAGGATCCGCTTCATCGCGAAAAAGTTTACAAATTGAACAAAGCGTTGTACGGACTCCATCAGGCTCCGCGTGAATGGTACCAAATGCTTAGAAACTATCTGATATCTAACGGGTTCAAACGTGGACTCGTGGATTGCACCTTATTCACCAAGGAAAAGGGTGGTGACCGTCTTCTGGTACAGGTTTATGTTGATGATATTATTTTTGGGTCTACTAATGATGCCATGTGCAAGGAATTTGAAAAGCTTATGCAGGATAAATTTGAGATGAGCTCGATGGGGGAGATGCAATTCTTCCTCGGTCTACAAGTAGAACAACAAGAGTCAGGGATCTTCATCCACCAGACAAAATATGTTGCTGACATCTTGAGCCGGTTCCAGATGGAAGACTCTACTCCAGTAGGCACACCGATTCAGACCAATCACGGGATTAGACCTGACGAGAAAGGACAAACTGTTGATCCTTTTCTCTATCGAGCTATGATAGGCTCACTCATGTATCTCACTGCATCAAGACCTGATATAATGTTCGTGACATGCCTACTATCAAGATACTAGTCAAGGCCGAAACAGTCCCACCTAGTTGCTGTGAAGAGGATCTTACGTTATCTAAAGGGTTGTCCGACCAAAGGTCTATGGTACCCTAATGACGATAAGTTTGACCTCATCGCATTTAATGATGTTGACTATGGCGGATGCAAGACAGACTTAAAATCCACATCGGCTGGATGCCAGTTTTTGGGACCAAGACTAGTCTCGTGGCAGTGCAAGAAGCAAGCCTCAGTAGCCTTATCCACCTGTGAGTCGGAATATGTAGCAGCATCGAGCTGCTGCTCCCAGGTTCTTTGGATACAACAACAAATGAGAGACTACGGTTTGAAATTTCTTAATACTCCCATTCACTGTGACAATGACTCTGCTATAGCTCTTGCTAAAGACTCAGTAAACCATTCCAAGGCGAAACATATCTTGGTTAAGTATCATTTCATACGCGATTGCTATGAAAAGAAACTTATCGATATGGTTAAAATCCACACGGATTACCAACGTGCCGATTTATTCACCAAAGCTTTTGACGGTCCTCGTTTTGAGTATCTGTTAATCTTAAACGGCATTAAAGTTAAGCAGGATTAGATCCTCATCGGTAATCGTTTTTGTAAATATTTTTTTTCTAAGATCAGAAAAATTCAAAAATATTGTCGTTTCGCAAATTTTTTAGATTTTTAGCGGGAGAAAATTCATAAAAATACAAAAACATCAGAAAATGCAAAAATTCAAAAAAATGAGAAAATCCCAAAATCAAAAAAAAATGAAAAATGCAAAAATGAGTTTCTTTGGTGAAAATGGGAAGATGATATTAACCAATCAGTCGGACTGTCTGGACTCTTATCATCTTAAAAATATTGGAACTGATAGGTAGCCTCTACAATGATGTGTCGGTAGGCTCAAAATCATTTCCAAGTTCGGCACGGTGATATAAACCTAAATCAACTGAAACATGTGTGGATCAACGTGCGTTGGCAAATGGTCTTGGTACCGAAATCTCGTTTGATAGCATGCCAAAATCCGAGGTTTCATGGTCTTTAAGAGGTTGGTACATCTGGGGTGAACTGGAAGTCTCTCAGAATAAATAGGAGTGGCACACGTGTCGTACGTTGGGTTCGCAGCCTACAACTGAGACGCCTCTATGTTGTTTCCTGAAAAAAAAAAAACAAAAAAATAGAATAAATTCTGATCAGGAGACGTCCAGGAATCCTAAAATAGCAAAAAGATTCATATATGCCAAAACCCTATTATCAAAGAGAATTCGCTCTAAGGTATCAAATCATATACCTAAAGCTTCGTACCGTGAAAAATCAAATATACGGTATTTGACTTGAACCCTGGTCTGGATCTCACTGGTCTCTCTGTTGCAGCGTTTCTGCAGACCTGATCACCACTGAGTCCATTCCTTGTACAATACGGATGACAACAGCTTACTCACCGGTTACGAGGAAGCTTTGTGCATGACTTGATACAGGAATGTGTCGCGTGGCGGGGAACACCTTGTACATCAGTCTTAATATTACCTTAATGTATCTAAAGTGCCTAGCGATAAAACTTGATTTTGAGTTTAGGTGGATAACAATATCGGCAGTTGTTGTAGGATGCTTATTGGTAATTTAAACTAAAAACTGAAAATATAAGGGTTC
This sequence comes from Ambrosia trifida, assembly GCA_028751855.1. Lineage (NCBI taxonomy): Eukaryota > Viridiplantae > Streptophyta > Magnoliopsida > Asterales > Asteraceae > Ambrosia > Ambrosia trifida. The sequence continues at coordinate 110,102,750 of CM054126.1, read as the reverse complement.
TAGTAACGTCCGTACACTGATATGATTCCCTAACCGCTGAAACTCGCAAAAATATGATAGTGTACAGTTAGTTGATCTCCCGTTTTGTTTTATTTATGCTTAGTTTTGCTTAATTAATCATTCTTGATTGCCGATGATGGAATCCTAATCCATTGTAATCTTACATCTTCAAAAATAAAACGCCGAAAATCAACTAGTTGAAAATTGTGTTTTTGTCGGGTCAAAACCGTACTTTGTCTTAAGTACAGGGGTTGAAAATGAGAGTTTTTCAAAGATATGAGTCGTCATCAGGGTCATGTGTTGAAACGGGGTGAAAAACGCATGTTTTGAACCTTAACGGGTAAAAAATCTGAGAATTGGTGCTGCAGGGGCAATTTGGTAATTTATGTGAAAATTATAGGCCCTTAGTGTTCTAATCGCGTGTATATGGACGAGTAGAACTTACTCATATAAAAGTAATGGCGATTAAATCTTAATCGCTACCATGGACTCGCGAGTAGGACTCTTTGCTCACTTATAACATGCTCAAACTTAATTAGCGATTAGAACGTCTATTCGCGGATTGGTCTGGCGATTAGCTGTATTCGTAGGGCATTGTAAGCAAATGGTATTCTACTCGCCTATATCTCACGTGAATAGAACAATTATTTCACACGATTACAAACACAGGTATATAACCAACACTTAGTCATTTTGCTCTCATTATTTTCAAGCATACCCACACTGTACCCGTTTCCCTCTAACCCGATCATAACAAGACTCTGCGCCCGTAATTCCTTGATCTAGTATAACTGTTCCTCATCACTAAGGTAACACATTCTCAAAATTTCAGTCCCTAACATCACGTTTTAAAGGTTAAATCAGTGTTTATTGAGCCGAAACCCTTAGTTTCATAATCTTGATCATTAGGGCTGAACAACGATTTGTTAATGGAAAATCTTGATTGGGGTTTGTTAATTGGGGCATGGGTAATCTTTGGGTACCAAAAACTGATCCTAAAACCTCCTACATCAAAAAGCCCCAATTTTAAAAGCTTATGAACCCTAGTTTTTGAAACATCCAATTAACCTTTGATTCTGATCTTTTAGTATAATAGTCTTTAGGGGTTATGTTATTGGGTTGTTATAGGCTTCATGGTGACAAAAATCCGGACTCGATACTACAAAATTCAGTTTTGAAAAAGATTGGTACTCGATGGCACTATTCACGCGATTAGCTCGTCTAATCGTGTGAACAGTCATGCGATTGGAAGTGTTAATCCCCTAATCGCATGAACAGTTACGCGATTCGGGTGATTTATATGTCTAATCGCGTATAATTGAATGATATGTGTTCTACTCGTGCCTATTAGTGGCGATTACACTTTGTAATCGCCTGATACAGTCTGTTAACCAATCTTAGTCAAAATTTTGTCCGAATTTAGTCTGCTTTGTCCGTTTGATGCATATATGATCTGCGTGGTATACTTATAACGTGCTTTTGATGTTCAGGATGGAGAACTGGAAAACATCTCCCAAGCACAATTGTTGTGCTTTTCTCAGACCTGTTACCATGGATAAATGCAAGATTTTTCAGAGCGTTATTGACTTCTTGAAGCAGTCAAGAATCCACTACGCGATAACCAAGCAGCACGCTGCATACAAGGATATCTTGCTGGAGTTCTACAAAAACGCCCGGGTTTACTACAAAGCTGTTCCGATCGTGATCACCAGTTCGATACAAGGAAAGGAGGTCATTATTACTAAACAGATCATTCGAGAAGAATTACAGTTTGACGATACTGATGTTGATCCCATAGTGTTTGACGCCATTTTGATTCGTGGCAGCTTTCTAAGGATGAAGTACTTGGGTAAAGTCAACAAACAATAGATGCTCATGAAAGGGCTGCTTCCGCCTGAGATCAAGTATCTGACACATGTAGTTCTGAAGTGCATAGGTTCGAGAAAAGGTACTTTTGATGCTATTAGGGACACGTTGGCCTCTGCGATTGTCGCTTTGACACTCAACAAGCCATTCAACTTCTCCAAGATGATCCTGCATCATTTGAAAGAGATCATATTACAGAAGTCGACGAAGAAGTCTTTCATAGTTTATCCCCGATTTCTACAGATGATCATTGATAGACAAATACCTAACTTGATGAAGCATCCTGCTGAGTATATTAGGATTGAAGATATAACTCAGAAAGAAATGAATAGGATGAGGAGTTACAAGAATCGACCAAAATCTGATTATCCTCCAAGCAGGCGGATATATGGGCATTTGAGGAAAGAAGATTATGTGTCACCACCAGGCAACAGGTGGAGACATGATGATAGCGATTCAGAGGATGACTTCCGTATTCACAGGTTGGTGTTTAAAGAGGGGGATGATATAGGGCGAGAAACAGACGAGTTAGGAGAGAACGCCCCAGGCAGGACCACTGATACAACTGAGGGTAATGAGGATGAGTTTGATCCGAATGTTATAGACTTCTCAGAACCTTCTGGTGCTGCACAAGAACATGAAGCCTCTCAATCTGACAGAGGAAAGGCACATGTTGATGAAGACGCACCAGTTAACATAAATGATGCAGATGATGACTCAGATGACACTGAAAGCGATTCCCCCGATACTTTTGCTAGAAAACAGCAAAGAGCAAAGAGAAAGGCAGCGGAGGAGTTAGCTAGTGCAGCTACAATTAGGGCTCTTAATGAAGATCCTACCTATGTTGTGGGAGAGGGGGATTTAATTGCAGACATAGATGCACAGCTTGAGACGTCACCTCCTGCAAAGAGACATAAGACGACTGCCAAGAAGGATAGTGTTCGAGGTAAGAAGACGATGTCTCTTAAACCTCAAATGGAGAAGACTTCAAGTAAGAGACGGTTTACGCTTCCTGAAGCATTTGGGGATCAAGACACTCAATCCTCTCAAGCAGCAGCAGCAACAACAACAACAACAACAACAACAACAGCAACATCATCAGTCCCGATTTCTGTTAGTGCAGCTATGCCTGCCAGAGTCACAATGTCGATGCCTACTTCGGTAATCTTCACTGAGCCAGCCTCAGTTACCGAAGCAGTGACTAGTACACAGATTGTTTCCAATCCTATTGGTGACAGGATTAGGAGAATCAGACAACAAGTCCGACCTACGGCTTCCAGGTCAACCGATCAAGCCTCTTCTTCAGCTTCAGCTACAAATGAACAACTTCAACGAAAGATCAGCGAGTTAACTGCTATAGTTGCTACACAGACACGTGAGATAGCGGAGTTAAGAACGAAGAATGCTAACATTGAAGAGAATGAGACAGAAATGCTTGAGCTGATCGGGGACAATCCAGTCGAACACAGAGCTGCGATCGACATTTGATGAACTCACATTGTCTAATCAGCAGGTTATAGAATCAAACAGGCTGCTAATGGAATCTCATCAGCAGCTAATGCAGTCGAACCAAAACGCTTTGGAGAGACTTGCAGGTGTAGAAGCCTCAAACAGCGAGCTTCGACTGATTAATGTGAACAATGAACGAAGGATCACCAAAACTGAGAAAGAGAATACAGAGCTGAGAGCTAGGATAGATGAGTTGACTGGAACTTAACCTAGACTCACTGGTGGTACTAGTTCAGAAGCAGAGGCTGGTTCAGGTGATGATGATGATGAAGATAATGATGATGAAGAAGATGATGATGAGGACGACGATGATGATGAGTCAGATGATGGTGATGATGATGTTGGTAAGGGTGGTGATGGTGGTGATCCTGGAGCCACAGGTGGTGGCGGATCATCAGCTGGATCTGGATCAAAGCGTATGAAGAAAAGCCATGACAGACAAGGCAAGGATCCCGCAGCAGGTTCTTCTACTCAGGGGGAGCCTGATCATATGAAGAGCAAGATTCAGCAACTCCGAGATACACTGAAGCAGGCAATGGTTGCTGTAGAGATTGAAGAGCAAGATTCAGCAACTCCGAGATACACTGAAGCAGGCAATGGTTGCTGTAGAGATTGTCGAGCCTCTAAACAGCTATTTTGCTTATGATGATGATGGTAACTTGTACGTACCTCCTGAGTCCTCTGATTATGATTTAGAAGAAGGTGAAATACCTCTTGAGGTTACACCTGAGGATTTAGAAAAGATCTTTGGCTTGGCACCAGGAGAATCTTCCGGTGCAAGTCACACACCTCCAGAACTGAATCCAGACAACCATGAGGTAGAAATGGAAGATGGAACCAGTGTGCCTACTCCTGAGTATGTAGTTGGTGATTCTGGCACCGGGATACCTAATGTTTCCAAGGAGATGCTTAATGAGGCTGAAGAAAAGCTCAAGTCGGATCCTACTCCTGTTCCTGACAAAGTAAAAGAAAGACATGACAAGATCAGACAGAAGTATCCCAATTGGTTTCCATCTGGAGGTGAGTCTGAGCAGTTGTTAAAGATGTTGGGAAGTGTGATCAGCTGGGCCTACATCAAGCATGCTAGGATGTTGGGAGTGAAATGGCAGGACGGTCTGCTTTATTTTCAGCCGTACAAGAAGGTCCTCAGTCTGCCTTTCTGGCATGTTCATGATCTAGTTAGATTACATTATCCATTATATCATGAGGCTATCGGTGATCTTAGAGGATTCTACAATATTCTACGAAGAGAAACTGCTGGAGAATGTGATAAGTTCTTACCACAGTACCCTAGATCCATCAAGACAAACAAGCTTCATCCTGTCACAAAGAGTCCTATCTGGAAACATAAAGTTAAGCCACCTGAGACCGCTTCGAAGATTCCATTGGTTCCGGTTGAACAAGACTTCTCTCCTAAGTTCTACTACTGGCATTATGATGCAGCGACAACAGAAGCAGTGATAGTCTTGAGCAACTCACCAAACCCGTGTAGGAAAATCAGGATATGGGATCCGATGTGGCTGATAAACTGCTCAGAGAAAGACGTGGAGACACTGTTCTTGTATCCCATACAGCATTTGAAGGCCGAAGCTGATCAAGCCTTGAAGTATCAAAGGGTGATTCGTTTCTGTCACGCCAACAAAGTTCATGCTGGATGCGACTGGTCAAGACTTTCAAGGATCAGGACAATGTCGATTTGATGATGACTGAAGATGCTGCGTGTCTTGTTATGTTATGTTTGTTATGTATGTTCTCAATTTTGAGTCTATAAAGTTGTTGGTGTTTGCTATAAACGATGTCTTATGTAGTCTCTGTACGTATACTAGCCTGGTCCAAGGGGGAGTCTGTAAGTGCATGATGTCCCTAGGCTAGTATATATGTTGTTTGGATGAGTTTCGGGGTGTTTGGAGACGTTTATATGCGTTTTGGGGTGTTTGGGACCCTACAGGCGATTAGGATGTTGCTATAGGCGATTACGATGCTACTCGCCTATATTACATGCGAATAGACTTGTACTCGCTAGTTTCTTCTAGTGATTAAGGCCTAATCGCTATTGTTACATGTCTTATACGATCCTAATCGCCAGTACTGTCCTGTACGAGTACGGGAGGTATAAATAGGCCCAATCATTGCCCTAATCATCAGTTCTTGCCACACACACTCTCCAAACACCCTCCCCAGGTCTGAGATTGCTAGGTTTGATCATCGTAACACTCGTGCTCTGTTTTAATGATATAAACGTGAATCTTTTGACCCATTTGTGAGTTGTAATTGCTCGTTTTTCATGTTTCATACTTGTTTCTGTTATTGAGACATATTCAAGGGATTCCGCACCTTGAATATAGCCCTCGTGATTGTCGGGTGACACATTCGTCGATCCTACAGTTTCCAATCCAATTGGTGACCGGATTAGGAAGATGCGACAAGAAGTCCGACCTCCGGCTTCTAGGTCGACCGATCAGACTTCTTCTTCTTCAGCATCTGCAACAAATGAACAACTTCAGCGAAAAATCAGCGAGTTAACTGCTATAGTTGCTACTTAAACGCGTGAAATAGCTGAGTTGAGAACCAAGAATGATAATATTGAAGAGAATGAAACGGCAATGCTTGAGCTGATCGGGGAAACAATCCAGCCTAACAAAGAGCTGCAAGCGACAGTCGATGCGCTTACATTGTCTAATCAGCAGGTTATTGAATCAAACAGGCAGCTAATGGAATCTCATCAGCAACTGATACAGTCGAACCAAAATACTTTGGAGAGACTTGCAGGTGTCGAAGCCACTAACAGCGAGCTTCAACTTACAAATGTGAACAATGAACGTAGAATCACCAGAACTGAGAAAGAGAACACAGAACTGAGAGCTAGGTTAAATGAGTTGACTGGAACTCAACCTAGACTCACTGGTGGTGCTAGTTCAGAAGCTGCGGCTAGTGCTGGTGATAATGATGATGAAGAAAGTAATGATGAAGAAGATGATGAGGACGATGATGATGATGATGAATCGGATGATGGTAATGATGATGCTGGAAAAGGTGGTGATGGTGGTGATCCTGGAGCCACAGGTGGTGGCGGATCATCAGCTGGATCTGGATCTAAACGTATGAAGAAAAGTCATGACAGACAAGGAAAGGATCCCGCAGCAGGTTCTTCTGCTCAGGGGGAGCCTGGTCCCATGAAAAGCAGGATTCGGCAACTACGGGATGCCATGAAGAAAGCCGTAGTTCCAGTGGAGTATGTTGAGCCTCTGAACTGTTATTTTGCCTATGATGATGAAGGCAACCTACTTCCTCCACCTGCTATACCAGAGTATGACTTAGAGGAGGGCGAGATACCTCCTGAGATGACCTCTGATGACATGAAAGAGGTGTATGGACACGCACTCGGAGAATCTTTCGGTGCGAGTCAAAGTCCACCACCAGAGATGCATCCGGAAAACAATGAGGTAAATTTGGAAAAAAGGAACCAGTGTGCCAACTCCCGAATATGTGGTTGATCATACGGGCACTGGTATTCCTAATATTTCTGAGGAGATGGTTAATGATAAGTTAAAAGAGAGACACGACAAGATCAGGCAGAAATATCTAGATTGGTTTCCATCGGCTGAAGAGGAAAAGAAGAAGAAAGGACCAGTACAAGCTTCTATCTTCAAGAAATGTATGTCTAAGATGTCTAGACATGTTATCAGTTGGGCCTATATAAATAAAATGAAGATGTTGGGCGTGAAATGGGAAGAAGGTTTGTTATACTTCAGCCCTTACCGGAATGTCCTCAGTCTCCCCTTCTGGTATATCCGAGATCTGATCAGACTAGACTTTCCTCTATATTATGAGAAAGAATCCAGCCTAGATACTTTCTACAACCTTCTAGCTAAAGAGAGCCAATCTGAATGGAGATCCCTTAAACCTCAATATCCCAAGTCATACAAGACTGATAAGATTCATCCTCGCACCAAAAGTCTGATTTGGGAACATAAGATCAAGCCACCAAACTGTGTACCGAAGATTGCTATTGTCCCGGTCGAGCAAGACTTCTCCTCAAAGTTCTACTACTGGCACTATGATGCAGTGACTACTGAGGAAGTGATTGTCTTGAGCAACTCGCCTAAGCCGTGCAGGAAGATCAGGATTTGGGATCCGATGTGGCTGATCAACTGTTCAGAGAAAGATGTGGAGACACTGTTCCTGTATCCCATTCAGCATTTGAAGGCAGAAGCTGATCAAGCATTGAAGTATCAAAGGGTGATTCGCTTTTGTCACGCCAACAAGGTTCATGCTGGAGGCGACTGGTCAAGACTTTCAAGGATCAGGACGATGTCGATTTGACAAAGACTGAAGATGCTGCTTGTCTTGTTATGTTTTGTTATGTTTGTTCTCAATTTTTGAGTCTGTAAAGTTGTTGGTGTTTGTTATAAACAATGTCTTTTGAAGTCTCTGTACGTATACTAGCCTGGTCCAAGGGGGAGTCTGTTAGTGCATGATGTCCCTAGGCTAGTATATATGTTGTTTGGACGAGTTTCGGGATGTTTGGAGACGTTTATACGCGTTTTTGGGTATGTTTGAGGCTATAGGCGTTTACAAGGTGGAACAGGCGATTAGCACCCTATGCTACATCACTGTTCACGCGATTAGGGGCTCCCTATAGGCGATTAGAGCCCAATCGCCTATAGGAACATGTCTTATAGGCCTCTACTCGTGTATACTGACCTATACGAGTACGGGAGGTATAAATAGGCCCAATCATTGCCCTAATAATGAGTTTTTGCCACACACACTCTCCAAACACCCTCCTCAGGTCTGAGATTGCTTTGTTTGATCATTGTAACACTCGTGCTCTGTTTTAATGATATAAACGTTAATCTTTTGACCCGTTTGTGTGTTGTAATTGCTCGTTTATCATTGTTTCAAGTTAGTTTCTGTTATTAAGACATATTCAAGGGATTCCGCACCTTGAATATAACCCTCGTGATTGTCGGGTGACACGTTCGTCGATCCTACAAATATGTTTAGTAAATAGGATATTTGACCCATTTGGTATATATTTGAAGTTCATTTGTTGATAGTTCACCCATTTGGTATAAATATGTTTAGTAAATAGCACATTTGACCCTTTTGGTGTATGTACGTTTGCTAAATGTTAATAATTGACCCATTTGGTATAAATATGTGTAGTAAATAGGATATTTGGCCCATTTGGTATATATTTATAGTTATTTGTTGATAGTTGACCCATTTGGTATAAATATGTTTAGTAAATAGGATATTTGACCCATTTGGTATACATTTGTAGTTCATTTGTTAATAGTTGACCCATTTGGTATAAATATGTTTAGTAAATAGGATATTTGACTCATTTAGTATAAATATGTTTAGTAAATAGGACATTTGACCCATTTTGTGTATGTATGTTTGCTAAATGTTAATATTTGACCTGTTTGGTATAAATATGTGTAGTAAATAGGATATTTGACCAATTTGGTATATATTTGTAGTTATTTGTTGATAGTTGACTCATTTGGTATAAATATATTTGTAGGAACAACTTAATACCATGATGAAGCTTCCTGAATTCCGAGCACAAATGCTCCAATTTTGTAATCAATTTTACCAATCTCAATTCCAATCTCAAAACTTTAGAAATCAAGGCGGAAGCGGGAATAGTGGCCATCACGCCGACGAAGACGAAGAGGTTTAGGCGTTTTTGGTATGTTTATTTAGTTTTGTTGGTATACTTGACGGTAAATATTTGTATGTTTGTTTACACGAATGTTAGTATGTTTATATATATGTAATGTTGGTGTGTTTGGTTAATTTGTTTTGTTATTATTTCGTTTGATTGTGCGTGTGTGGACAAAGCAAAAAAAAAAGACCTGGTCCTACCCAGATTGCACAGCATGCCACGTGGAAAAAAATTAATAAATGGAAAAAGAAATGTCACGTGGAAAAAAGGCATTAGGGGCGACACCTTTAGGGGCCACGGAGGGTTTTAGGCACCAAGCAAATGTGACAGGACCTTTAGGGGCGACAGGCGTCGCCCCTAAAGCTCCAGACTGTTGTGGTGTATACAGTGAACTATTAAAGATTTAACATAGTACCTTGAATTTCAGAAAACAATTAAATGTTGGCCCAGACTCACTAGGTTCATTTTATTACAATGAGGAATATATTACAATAAAATTTCACACCATAAACGTACTAGTTTTACATGAGCTTTTTGACACTTCAAATGTTTTAAGACTTCACTATCTTGGGTTTGGATTGCTTACAATTTCCAAGTTAAAGGACACGGATCCATTTGGACAAGTTTTTTCTGCTTGCACACAGTGCTTGAGATCATTCACCACGTCGTTCATGGTTGGCCTTTTGATGGATGTGGGAGCAACACAGGCAATTGCGATTTCTACTACCTTCCAGGCTGTATTGGTGTCAAAATGCCCCTCTAATCTTGAATCAATTATATTTTCAATGTTTCCTTCTTCAACTGCTGACTTAACCCAATTAACTATGTATTTGTCGTCTGATATTGCTTTTCGGCCCGTAATCAACTCCATGAGTACTACCCCAAAGCTATACACATCAGTTTTCTCCGTCAACCTGTAAGTTGTGTAATACCTGCATTTCACATTTCAAATATAACTTGTAAGCTCCCGTTACCAACTTTCTCGGGAAAAAATTGTTGCATGCTATTCACAACTATTACAATGAATTTCTCTAACAATTAACTTAAAAGGTAAGACTGTTGAAGTGAAAAACTCACTCAGGGTCAAGGTACCCAACAGTGCCTGCAACATTTAATGATGATACATGAGAGGCACCTTCAGTAGAAAAAGCTCTGGACAGGCCAAAATCAGCTAGTTTTGCCTGGAAACCTTCATTCAACAATATGTTTGAAGACTTCACATCTCTATGGACTATTGGTGGCCTGCAACCATGATGCAGGTACGCTAGCCCTATAATATAAAGCCATATGCATATATGCTAACCTCGTTAAAGAAAGCATCAGATACTTGAAAAACTCGATCATTATAGTACAAGCCACTAAGCCAGGTAACCTAAGTACTAACCTTCTGCTGCATCACATCCAATTTGTATCCTTCTGTCCCATCTCAACACATTTGGAATTCCATCTGATCAATCAAATGAAATGTAAAGCAATCAGCTCAAGGCATTGGGATTATGACAAGAGCACAAGCGATGCTTTTAAACAAATAAATGTGCACTTAATAAAGGAGGACACAACATGTACAGTGAATTACCAAATAAATGCTTTTCCAAGTTCCCATTAGCCATGAAATCATAGATAATTGCCTTGTGGTGTCTGTCATTACAGTACCCAACGAGTGAAGTTATGTTTGTATGATGGATTTCCATGAGAAGCTTGACCTGTTAACAAAAAGTTTTTATTCTTCCATGTTATGACTTATATTTTTTAAGTTTAAAAGTTGAACAAGTCGTCTTGTGGGTTGATATATGTTAATTTACACATACAAAAGTCCCCATTTAACTCCCATTTTCAGACGTTTTTGACCTTATACACGGGAATTGGTGCTTATTTTGGTATCTTTGTAGTTTCAGGTCTTAAACGATGTCCCGGAAGCATAACTGAAGGAAAAATGCAGTTTTCGGCGCGCAAACAGGACCTCAGGTCCTGTGAGCGGCCGCTCGGAGGCTTCGAGCGACCGCTCGCTCGCCCAGATATTTCCAGAAACATTCTAGAAGGCCTACGTCAGCTAACGAGCAACTGGGCCACTTGTCTGAAAAGTGAGCGGCCGCTCACAGGCTTCGAGCGGCCGCTCACAGGCTCTGTTCTTCTATAAATCTCCCATTCAGCCCACTGATCGTGCATTGGATCTTTGGGGGGCGATTTCTGGCGATTTTCGGGGCTAACGAAGTGCTGCATAGGCGTGGAACAAGCTCGGGAATCCATCCGATCCATCCTTCATCATCCAATCCATAGCTTTAGCAATCTTATGGTTTGATCCTTTAAGCTTTCTTAGATCCAGATCTGATTTTGTTTTCTATTTTGATGTTATTTTAGTTAATCGTACGCCTACGGGCAAGAACATTAGTATTAGTTAGTAGTTAAAACAATCGTTTGTGTGAAATCAAGTTTTGTATGAATTTGGCGTTTTTCGTGTTTGAATCTTGATGATCATAGCGCAACCTTGTTTCATTGTTGTTAGATTTGTAGTTGTGTTTGGATGACTTTGATGATTGTCGAATGTGTTAGGCGGATTACTTGTTGAAGAAACCGTCTGTTTAATCGTCCGATAGTAGACTAGTTAACTTGTTAATAAAGTTTACACCATGAAACTGTAACCGGGTATTGGTTTGGTTAAAGTCACTCGGATAATGATTATGTGACACCCCGCATTTTCAGGTTAATACTTTTACTGAACTCTAGTTAACTTACATGATATACTTTAGTTAACTTACGTGTTGTGCATGGTTAAATACTTAACTAGGGTTAGTTAAGTAGGCCTAACACATGTTAGATGATATTAACATATGTGTTAAATAGGAAAAAGCATTGTTTAACACACACGAGTCCTGTATCCCGAACATTGGTGAATTATGTGGCATGTATAATTATAATATGTGCAATTAAATCATGATGGATGTGAAGTGCCTGCTTATATGAATTATGTGAATTATGTGAATTATCACTTGACTGACGATTAATACGTAAACCATGCAAATTATATACACTTGATGATTAATATCTCATGTAATTATAAAAACAGTAGTTTTTATGCAATTTAGAGTAATTAATATTATCGGGCCCGGTATTGGACTTAAACATGCTTAACGGGTCAAGTTAAGGGACTAGAAGGGCCCTAATATCCAACTACTTGGAGAACAAGCAACCTTATCTTATAATTATAGTTCAAAAAAAAAAAAAAAAAAAAAACCCTAACCTACTTGTTCTTTGCGCCGTGAGATCCCCCTTCCCCATACCCTTTCAATTTTCAATCAATCAACCAATCTCACACTTAATCAAGCTAGTTCGGGTTTAATCTCAAGGCTCTAGGGAGTTTTAGCACTACAAGGTATGCGTTTATATGTTCTTTGATAGATTATGATAATTGAAAAACTTTAAAAACTCTAAAAACCACATACACACAATCGCATATATATATATATATATGTATGAGTTCTTGAATGTTTTTGATGATTTAATGATGATGATTATTGTTAGTTGCCATGATTAGGGTTTTTGCATAATAATATATGTGTTTGATCATGAGAGTATGGATTATGCATGTGTTAGAGATTGTTGAGCATGATTAGGGTTTGTGGATAACTTGGGCTGCAAGTTTTAAATTCTGGCAGATTCGTTTGGACGTTTTGTAGGGGCTGTAATGGGTTGGTAAATTGATAGTTTTGATGATTTCTTTGCATGATTGTGATGAACATAGGCTTAGCTTTTCATAATGGGCAAAACCATCAGATTTGGACGTCGGTTGAGTCGTTTTTGGAATTTTAATTGATTAGGGGTCATATCAGATTTTCGGATTTATAAATTGGGCTAACTTTAAATGGTCATAACTTGAGATTTACAAGGAGTTAGTTATGAAATTTTTACAGTAGGTCAATACTGGAAAAATAGAGCTTTTCCAAGTGGATTCATCTCGTTTGGATGAATACACAATTTTTAAGAATTTTCCTACTAAACTGACCTGTTAAGGAAATTTTCTGGACACTGCTGTGTTGTACGAATTTTTATAATTTTTGTGTTTGGAATTAAGACAAAAAAAAAAATTGGTATTGTCGAGTGAATCCCAAATAAAATTCAGTAAAAATTTGGGACTCTAATTCATTCGTTAAGTATTTTAAATAAATTGTTTTTCACAGCGCACAATCTGTCCTAAAAACACAGATTGTGTACGGGGTCTTTAAGTGACTATTTGGAGTTCTATGTGGTGTGTAATTGACATGTACTTGTGTGGAAACTTGTATGAGATGTATTTGATGCATTAAACTGATAATAATTGCTATGATCACCAACGGGATACGTAGGACATACTTGTGCATGTAGAGTCACTAGGTGTCACTACACGGTTTTGAACTTCTGGAAGTTTCGAATAAACGAATTATATGGTGTATTGGTTATGCACATGTACTCACATAGTGACACATATAATAGGAAGTCGGTAGCGAGTCTCTATTACTTTGGAGTTTGGATATTTTTGCTTGCAACCTAAGGTGAGTTTCACTACTCTTTTCTCAAAAGCATGCGTCTCGGGTTGAGACAACTTACGTAACGTTTCTAGTCCGGGTTGGGACTACTTTTACACATCCCGGGTTTTGGGGTGCATGATTCACGGGGTGAACCTACTTTTACTAATTCATGCTATATGTCCTTGATGAACTAAACCAACCCTATCATTTAAGTCCTTCAAAATACCGAATCAATTGCCGGTTGGGCAAGCGGGTTACTAGTTGATAGCGCTATTAGGTCTAACAAACCTCACATCGTGCTGGGAGCATGGGTGTGAACTAATAACTTAAAACATATGTCATTGTTGATGGGCAATGACGCAAGGCACTTTTCTCCCGGTTATGGGAACTTGTTCATTAGTAGTTCGGTATTCGCCGGTTTTAGATATCATGAGTGGGCTAGCTACCCCTGGCATATGAATTAGCTGTTTACTTGTGGCCAAGGAGGCCGACGTTCTTACTTATTGTTATGTGGTCTGGGAGACCGACACTTTCATTTGGTTACATGGTTTGGGAAACCTACGCTTTTACTTACTCACCTACTATACTTAGTGAACTCACCAACATTGTTTGTTGACCCACGATTTACATGCTTTTGCAGGTAGTTAGCTTCCGGTGCCAGGATTAGAAAGCACTGTACACTTCACTGCATTTGGGCTCTCGGGCATACACATAAATTATATATTATGCTTTCGTATGGTTTTAATTTGGGTGCGTTGTTTTGCGCATGGTTTTTAAAGGTTTAAATTTGGTTTACGCTTCCGCAGCTTAACTAAACTTGGTTTTTGAAAACGAACTAAATGGTTTGGGCATTTAGAGTTCGTTCCTGTGACTTATGGCTATTGGATCCTGGTATGTCACGCGCCTCGCGGTATAAACCCCGCAGTGGAAATTTGAGGGTGTGACAGATTATAGATGTTTACCAGCACGTAAAAGAGTCTTAAAAGCTTAATGGTGTTGTTACCAATCTTTGACACGGTTAATGATCTTTGTTAGTTATTTTGGTGAAAATGGCGATCTTAGTAGATTTGTGTTCAAAGTTGGTAAAATGGAATAGGTTGTGAAATGCTCTACTTTATGCTAGTCTAGGTGGTCGTATTGTGTATTCGATATTGCTTTCCTTAACTAGTGCGGTTGAGGACTCCCGAAAGGTGATACTAACCTATCTTTAAAGATTCTCATGAGATCATATCAGCTGCGCGCTAATGAACAACTTGAAGTGGTTAACATGTGTATTCGTGTTAGCTTTCTGTATAGTTGTCATGTTAGGATGCCCGAGAGGGAAACTAACTGTCGGAAAATGGGAATGTTGATCACGCCTTTATTTCTTATTATATATAGATGACATGCTAGGATTGGCGTATTATAGTTTATATAGTTATATTTTCTATTTGGAGTCATAGTTAAGTTATTTACATGTGTTAGAATTAATGTAGTTATAAACAAACTTCAAACTATCTTTTCCTACTGGTAAATCGGGGATAGAGTTTTAGTACCGTTGCTCCGCGCGCGTCCGTGGATCGATATCTGGTTCTTATCTGTACATTACTACATATATGACAGGGTACACTTGCCCTATTGTGTGTGTTTTAATATTAAGGTCCAAACCATTTTATAAATATTAAAGCAAAACGTGTGTTATTTCATCGCTAAATTATGCGTACTAGCAGACACGTCAAGTTTTTGGCGCCGTTGTCGGGGACGCGACGAGCATTAGGAACGAACCGAGTCAACTTTTTGCCAGTTTACATGCTTGTGAATACTTGTTTATACTTCTTTGATTCGTTATTTCATTCATTTATTTGCATATACGATTATTTGAATTTTTATTAAATTTATCTGTCGGTAGATATTTTGGATTAATTTTAGATTGGTTTATAGGTTGCATATAGATTCGTTCATTTATCTGTTTATAGGATTGTTTGATTTGATTTTTCGTTTATTAGGATGTTGATAGATTTAATTTATTGAATATTGGATTAATTGGTTTGTCTATGAATTTGATTTGTTCGTTATTTGATTAATTAGATTTATTTGTTCGTATTCGGACTAATTATTAATTTCATTCTTTGTATAGTTTTAGGCTTAGTCTGCTTATTTCTGTTCATTTTATTGATTCTATTAGTTTATATTTGATTTTCTTGAATATATTTGCTTTTCGTTTTTTTCGCATGAATTTATTGATTCTTTATTTCATTTATTTATTTTTCTGTCTTTTATCGCCTTTTTGGGTTTGTCATATATTCGTCTGTTGCAACTGTATCATTCTTACATGCAGGTTGATGTCCACGAACCCTGGGTCTTCTAGTGATCTTTCCAATGAGGAGCGAAGGCGCCTGAGGAGAAGCGAGAGGATTAGACTTCATAAGTTGCGTCTTGTTTCTGATATTCTAATTGCTGCTCCTATTGTTGAGGTCCCAGTTGAGGAGGCGAGGCACGATCTGGCCGACGACGACGGGTCGGACGCCTTCAGTGACATTATCATGGCGGATGACGACATTCCGCTGAATGATAGTGTTCGTCCAGGAGAAGATGGACTCGCACCGAGTATTGTCCGTCCGGCTATTTTGGCGGTCCATTTTGAGATCAAATCTAGTATCGTGAATATGATACAAAACTCGATGCAATTCGGTGGACTGGAGCACGAGGATCCAGGCCGACATATTGCTGCATTCTTAGAGGTTTTAGCCACCTTTAAGATGACGGGCATCTCCGATGATGCTATCCGTCTTAGACTCTTCCCATTCTCACTGCGGGACAAAGCCTGGACTTGGCTTCTGTCACAACCCGCAGGGTCGATCACGACTTGGGCAGAGTTGTCACAACAATTCATGCAGCAGTATTTTCCTCCTGAAAAGACACAAAAACTGAGGAATCGCATCATGACTTTTCGTCAGGATGACGATGAATCATTGTACACGGCCTGGGAAAGGTTTAAAGACCTACTCTTGAGTTGCCCGCACCATGGGCTTTCGAAAAGACATTTGGTGCAAACTTTTTTATCAGGGACTCGGGTATGCGTCTCAGGAACGCCTTGATGTATACGCTGGGGGAGACATCGGAACAAAGTCTCCTAGGGAAGCGTGGAGCATTATTGAGAAGGCGTCCCTAAAATCTAAATCCCGGCAGAGTGATAGATCTAGGTCTTCATCTGCCAAGGCTGGTGTGCATGCTGTGGATAACTATACGGCGATTTCGGCACAGATAGCGGCTCTGGCTACGAGATTCGATAACTCTCAGCAACACGTAGCGCAGTCCGATTGTTTGTGTGAGCAGTGCGGGGTTTCTCACGAGCCTGGCTCGTGTGCTCAGGGGGTGATGTATACAGGCCACGAGGAAGTGGACTACATGGGTAATCAGACGAGACCCCAGAATAACCCTTACAGTAACACTTATAATCCGGGTTGGAGAAATCACCCGAACTTCGGGTGAAGATCTGGTTCCTCTAACCAGAACCCGCTCGGATATCAGCAGAGGGCCCCCGCACAACAACAGTCCCAACAGCCTTACCAGTCCAACCAACAGCCCTACCAGTCCAACCAACACCCTTACCAGACTCGTGGTCAATCATCCCAGCAGAGACCGAACCAATACCAGAACCAGGGCGCCGAGAGCAGCTCCCAGCAGCACGCCCCTCATGGTATATCTAAACTGGAGGAAATGATGTCTCAGCTCCTTACCAACACCTCTAATACCAATCAGATCACTGAGCAGCGCTACCAGCAGCATGAGGAGCGCTTTACGAATTATGAGGGAGAGATGAGGGGCCAAAAGGCGTCGATGCAGGCCATAGAGAACCAGGTTGGCCAGATGGCAAAGATGATGTCTGAGAGACAGCAGGGTGGTCTTTCGGGCAACACTGAGCCAAATCCGAGGGGGCATGTGAATGCCATAATGACGAGGAGTGGTAAAACCACGGGACCTGACACATCGGGCTCACCACCGATCACTAAGACGGTCCAGACTGAGTCTTCGGACGAGGTGCACGCTAGGCGAGTCCCAGCAAGTACAGCACAGTTACCAAAGCCAGTCACGGATTACACTCCTCCTGTCCCGTACCCTAGCAGACTTAGGAAACAGAAGGACGAGGCCCAATATGGGAAATTCCTTGAGCTGTTCAAACAGCTACACATAAACATCCCGTTTGTGGAGGCTTTGGCCCAGATGCCTAAGTACGCGAAATTTCTGAAGGACTTCCTCACAAACAAGCAAAAACTTGAGGACCTGTCCTGCGTTCTGTTGAACGGGAACTGCTCTGCAATTCTGCAGAATAGACTGCCCATGAAGATGGGAGATCCTGGTAGCTTTACCATCCCTTGTCTGATAGGTAATATGACTGTCAGTAATGCACTTGCAGACTTGGGGGCCAGCATAAACCTTATGCCTTATAAGGTTTTTGAGAAGTTGGATCTGGGTGAACCGTCACCCACCAGGATGAGTATTCGCCTCGCTGATCGTTCGATCAAGTATCCACGGGGGTTTGTAGAAAATATGCTTGTCAAGATTGACAAATTTGTTTTCCCTGTGGACTTTGTTATCCTGGATATGGATGAGGAGTCTAAAGTTCCTCTGATTCTCGGACGTCCTTTCCTTAACACGGCAAGTACGATTGTTGACGTGGCTGCGGGCCAGATCACACTCCGAGTCGATGATGAGCACGTGACTTTTGACATTCAGAGGTCGATGTGCCATCCTGAGAGCCAAGACGATACACTATACTATCTTGATATAGTAGACCAGTGTGTCAGCTCTCATGTCAGAGGTGCTTGGGAGAGAGATGTTTCGGACACACATCTGTTGTGTGGGAGCCTAGATGACATTATGCAGGAGGGCCATAGAGATGAGCAGCCGGTCTATCAGATCGGTGATGATGGTTCCCAAAGTCCGGAGCGTTTTGTGGAAATTGAGTGAGAGGAAGAGGAGAAGGCGAAGCCGTCTGTTGAGGACCCACCGTCTCTAGAGCTGAAGGAGCTCCCACCGCATCTCGAGTATGCATTTCTGGATGAGGAGGGACGTCTACCGGTGATCATATCGTCTTCATTGTCTGTGGAAGAAAAGAGCGAGTTGTTGAAAGTTTTGAAACTTCATAAACGGGCAATTGCCTGGAAGATCATGGACATCAAGGGGATTAATCCCTCATTCTGTACTCATAAAATTTTGATGGAGGATGTCCATAATCCTTGTGCGCAGCACCAAAGGCGTCTGAACCCGAACATGCAAGAGGTTGTTAAATCCGAGGTAATTAAATTGCTTGATGCTGGATTGATATATCCTATCTCGGATTCTGTTTGGGTTAGTCCTATGCACGTCGTGCCCAAGAAGGGTGGCATGACGGTGGTCACGAATGATAGGAATGAGTTGATTCCTACGAGGACCGTCACGGGGTGGAGAGTTTGCATTGACTATCGTAAGCTCAATGACGCCACCCGCAAGGATCACTTCCCGCTTCCGTTCATCGATCAGATGTTGGAACGACTGCCGGGGAAGTTGTATTACTGTTTCCTTGATGGTTTCTCGGGGTATTTCCAAATCCCTATCGATCCTGTGGACCAGGATAAGACGACCTTCACATGCCCTTTTGGCACATTCGCCTACAGGCGTATGCCATTTGGGCTGTGCAATGCGCCGGCGACCTTCCAGCGTTGCATGATTGCCATTTTTCACGACATGATCGAGGACTCCATAGAGGTGTTCATGGATGATTTTTCAGTCTTTGGGAGTTCTTTCGATCAGTGTCTAGGGAATCTGGAGCGGATGCTGCAGAGGTGCGAGGAGACCAGTCTTGTGCTGAATTGGGAGAAATGCCACTTCATGGTGAAGGAAGGAATAGTCCTCGGGCACAAGGTCTCTCAAAATGGGTTGGAGGTTGATCCTGCCAAAGTAGATATCATTTCTAGGCTCCCTCCGCCCTCCTCTGTCAGAGCTATCCGCAGTTTTTTGGGTCATGCGGGATTTTACAGGCGATTCATCAAAGACTTTTCAAAAATCGCCCGTCCGATGACCCGATTGTTGGAGAAGGATGCACCGTTTGTGTTTGGTGCAGAGTGTGTGAAGGCATTTGGCCTTCTGAAGCGTTTGCTTGTTGAGGCCCCTATATTGGTAGCACCCGACTGGGGACTGCCATTCGAGATCATGTGCGACGCGAATGACTTCGCGATAGGGGCGGTCTTGGGACAGCGGAAGGATAAGCACTTCCACCCGATCTACTACGCTAGTAAGACTCTTCATGATGCTCAGGAGCATTATACCACGACTGAGAAAGAGCTTCCAGCTGTAGTGTTTGCATTCGACAAGTTTAGATCGTATTTAGTGCTGTCGAAGACCATTGTCTATACGGACCATGCAGCGATCCGATACCTTTTTAGCAAACAGGACGCGAAACCGTGCCTGATTAGGTGGATCCTGTTGCTGCAAGAGTTCGATATAGAGATTCAGGACAAGAAGGGTGCCCTGAATGTTGCCGCTGATCATCTGTCCAGACTCGAGCATGATGATGCCGAGAACTGCGCGTGGGATACCATTAATGACAATTTTCCCCACGAGTTCTTGATGAGCGTCGAGTCGGTGGAAGATGTATCGCCATGGTTCGCAGATTTTGCGAACTACCTCGCGTGCGGGATCCTCATCAAAGGATTGTCGCACCAGCAAAAGAGGAAGTTCTTCGCGGACCTCAAGCATTACTTCTGGGACGACCCATTTTTGTTCCGGGTAGGGGCGGATCAGCTGATTCGCCGTTGCGTGTTCGGGGTTGAGGCGGCACAGATATTGCGTGATTGTCACAAGGGGCCTACCGGAGGTCACCACGGAGCGAATTACACTACCAAAAAAGTGTTAGACTCCGGGTTTTATTGGCCCAAACTTTTCCGTGACGCTCAGATATTGGTCGGTGCATGTGATTCGTGCCAGAGGGCGACGAACATATCGGCACGCGACCAAATGCCGCAGAATCCCATCCAAGTCTGTGAGGTCTTTGACATTTGGGGCATAGACTTCATGGGACCATTCCCCTCCTCACGGGGTAATAAATACATACTCGTGGCGGTTGACTATGTGTCAAAATGGGCTGAGGCGCAAGCCTTACCCACAAATGATGCCCGAGTAGTCGAGAGGTTCGTAAGAGGCTTGTTCTCGCGGTTTGGTGCCCCGAAGGCACTAATTAGTGACCGTGGCACGCATTTCTGCAATGCGCAGCTTGATCGTGCGTTAGCACGTTATGGCTTCCACCACAGGTTATCCACCCCGTATCATCCACAAACAAGTGGACAAGTGGAAGTCACTAACCGTGGATTGAAGCGAATCCTTGAGCGGTCAGTTAATCAAAACCGCAAGGATTGGGCGGACAAGCTGGATGATGCGTTGTGGGCCTTCAGGACTGCCTACAAAATGCCTATTGGGACGACTCCCTTTAGGCTTGTCTATGGCAAAGCGTTTCATCTCCCAGTCGAGTTAGAGCATAGGGCATTCTGGGCTCTTAAAACAGCGAATTTGGATCTTAAGACCGGCGGTGAGACCCGTTTCTTACAAATCCATGAGCTAGAAGAGCTTAGGCAACAGGCCTATGAAAGCTCGATATTGTACAAAGAGCGCACGAAGAGACTACACGACAGTCGCCTGAAAACCCAGAAAGATTTTCAGGTAGGCGATTTAGTCCTGCTCTACAACTCGCGCCTGCGTCTTTTTCCAGGAAAGTTGAAATCCCGATGGACAGGACCGTACACCGTTAAGGAAGTATATCCTTACGGAACTGTCATGATTGCAAATTCAGAGGGTTTGACTTTCAAAGTCAACGGTCATCGCCTTAAAGTCTATATCGACAGACCGGTTGACCAATCCGTGGAAGAAATCGACCTCTACACCCCACACACTTAATAAGTGTGGGGAAGTGAGTCTAGCTAGCGACTTGTAAATAAATATAGCACGGCGTGTATGGGCGCGCCAAATTGTATATATGTTCATAGCTTAGAATAGTTTTTTAGTTAACTTGTTTTTAATTTTAACTTGTTCTTTGTCATTTGTTTTTAGTCTTTGCAGGTTCGATTCGCGCCTTATGAAGATGTGGAAAGTCGCTTCACAACAGAGATAAAGTACTAAGAAGCATCTTGAGACAGGTATGTTGGTTGTTTGGGTCAAAAACGGACAAGTACAGGCGTTTTTTGGTGAAAAAATGCAACAAAATTGCACGCGCAGACACATTGAGCGGCCGCTCGGAGGCTCCGAGCGGCCCGCTCCAAACGCCCAGGTCTGTCCCAAAAAAAAAAAAATATTGAGCGAGCGGCCGCTCCATGGGAGCGAGCGACCGCTCGAAGAGGTCTGCACAGCTTTTTCAGGGGTAAAATTGGTATTTCACAATTAAAACTCAAAAAAACCAACCCTATATACTACCAAGCGGCCGCTCAAGGTGTTTTTGACCCAGATTCTTCAAGTTTTTTTGCTCTCAACAAACACCCACATACAAACCCTTCAATCCCACTTCAAATCTTCAAGAAAAAGGTATGAATCTCTACTTTTCTTGCATTTTCTCTTGTTCTAGTATAATGTAGACTAGATTTATGTAATCTCTTCATGATTTTTAGGGTTATTTCATCATGTTTAACAAACCCTAGAATTGCTTGGATGTATTGTTTGTTTTGTTAGTATAGATTAGTGGGTAATTATTGTCCAAATCTTTAGGTTTTTGGGTTTTCTTCATAAAGTTTAAATAAAATCCGAAAATTTTTAAGATTTGTGTAATTTTCTTAGTAATTTGTTTAGTGTAATTTAGTGTTAATGTAGATTAATTTCATAATAGGATTGTATGCTGGTGGTAATGTTAGTGTAATTTAGGTTTGTTCTTGGAATTTTGGGGATTCTTCATAAATGTTTAAACATCCCCAAATTCCTCTTGTTGTAGGTTATATTTTGTTGTTAATGATCTTGATTTGTTGGGGTTTCCTTCATAAACGTTTAACAAAACCCCAAAACTTTAAGATTGTTAGTATTTTGATTGTAGTTAGATGGTTTTCTTAATAAAACTTTGGGGCGTTCTTCATAACTAAACAAACGCGCCCCAAGTGTTTGGTTTAGTGTTTGGTTTCTAAACACCTTGCGCTAAAAGACTTGAATTTAGGATGGTTTTGCAAACATAGCGTGTAGGTGTTAAAAATTCCAAACTTGCTTGAAAACATCATAACTATGAGATCTCGGCCATTCAATCGCCTAAGTACAAAATTTTTCAAAAACCAAGTGCTTGAATGGCCGCTTTTAGAGTGCATTTGGCTGAAACACTGAAAACTGGGCAAAAGCCAGTGCACGGGATCGAAAAACAGGGCTGCAAAATGAAATGTGGCGCGCAGTAAGCTGTGAGCGGCCGCTCCATGCCTTCGAGCGGCCGCTCGACTGTTCTGTGATGATTTTTGTTTTTTTTTGTTTGACGTGCTTTGGGTCCGGGTCCTATTCCTTTGATTAAAACTGACATATTTAAGCATTTTGATGCAGATGGTGCACCGCTTTTTGAGATTTGACCCGACAATCCCGAAAGAACGCGGGTGTCTAGAGAAGTATGACGAGCTATATGCGCGAAGGGAAATGATTGCCACTCCGCGTAGGCTTTGTTGGGATACTCTAGCAGAGGTAAATCAAGAGGAGAGGCTAAGGGAATGGATGGACCAACCACTAGAGAACCTGCTTTCAATAAACGAACCGGTCTTCATGGAGATAACTATTGGATTCTTCTCCACCTTGACCTATAGAAGGCCAAGAAAGCATCTAGAACCGAATTTTCAAGCAAACGGGATACATGGGTTGCAGTTTCTCCTTGGTGGAATCTGGCGCGACATCTCAGTCGCAGAGCTGGGTCACCACTTAGGAATTTATACCGAGGAAGAGATCTACGATGATAGCTTCAATGAAGCTATGTATAACTTCCCCGACGACAACCAATTGCGAAACGCTTTTTGGGCTCAACTCACGAGACAACCCCCAAGGCTCAAAAGCGAGCAAAATTATTGACCCATTGCTCCGGGTATTTCAAAAGGTTCTCTGTGGCACGGTGGCTGCAAAGAAAGAAAGTTCCACCAACTGCCCAACTCCAGATTTATTATTCTTATACGCCCTGGTAAGTGACCAACGGGTTAACTTAGCTGCATTAATAGCTTCTTTTCTTACCACAGCAGCAGGGGGAAAACCAGGCAGTATGATTTACGGTGGAGAATATGTGACTGCTCTTGCTAGATCAATGGGTGTCCTCAAGGCAGCAAGGAACACCCTTACTCGGGTTAGAGGAGGATCCTATGTCGACCTGGATACACTCAGACACATGGGGATCCTACATGAGTATGACGATGGGACGTGCCGGTTAAAAGGGCACAATAATGTGATCTGGAACCCACTTCCACCACCACAGCAGCAGCAGTCACCAGTACAGATGCCACATGAGCAGCAGCCACACCAGCAGGAGCCTCTACTGCCTCACCAGAAACAGTATTACTACCAGTACCCTCAAGACTTCTATGATGAGTTTGGCGCGTTCAGAACAGAAACGCGCGACACCTTATACCAGCATGGCGAGTCCCTACAGCATCAGGGTGTGACCCTCGACTACCTCGTCTCTGAATTTCACGCTTGTTTCCCAAACCATTTTGGGAATCCCCCACAAAGGGGACATCCGGGGGACAAGCGGAGACGAGGTGGTGATGCAGCGGGATCATCAGGGACTCGCCATGATGATGAGGATTGAGGAGTGGCTGGTAAGTTGGTACTATTTTGTTTATCTTATTCCTGTTGGTACTGTATTCGGGTGCGAGCACCCATGAAATTTGTTTTATTTCTTTCTGTACCCGTACTATTTACTTTTTAGTAGTTTCCATTTCAGTATTATTTGCGTGGTTTGAATAAGTGTGATGATGAATGGATGTATTTGATGTATTTTTGCTTTTGTCAAGAATGTTGATAGTACAGGAACAGGCGAGCACCGATATGGATGCTCCAGGCTATCAACATGCTTTTCGGGTTATCAACAACAGGGGAGTTTTATTCTCCTTTTTCGCACAAATAGTTAGCTATTTCATAAACGCTTTCTATTGTCACATTGGGGACAATGTGAGTTTCAAGTGTGGGGAGGGGATTAGGTCTTGTTTGTCCTCTTGTTTGTATATATATATGTATATATATATATACAAAAAAAACCCTTTAAAAATACATATATGTATATATTTACTTATAAACATCAAGCCTAACTAATTTCTGATAAAGATAACTCGAGGCGCGACAAACAGATGAGATACGAGCGTGTTAGATTCGTACACTTGCACCCATTTCCTTCTGGTTACATGAGCGTTTGAGCCTTAGAATAGATTACATTTCTTTGACATGCTTGCGAGTGAGCCGGATGTTTTGTGCAGTTTAGAACTTGTCACTAGTATACTTGTTTAGACCAGATACGTGTGAGATTGTACGAACATGATTGAGGCATTTAGGATACCCTTTTGATTTAGCCTTTTCTTTTCGTTCTATCCGTTTCCCATCACCCAAATGTTATCCACTAGTTAACCATGTTGAACCTAATCCCGTGTTTTTTTTTCTTATTTACCACACCATTTCACCACTAAACCAAATAACCTTTTTCTTTTAAACCTTTTTGTGTTAAAACTCGGTTTAGGTTATTGTTCTACTAGTTTATGTGTTGTAAATAGTTCGTTTTCGGGTTTATATATTTAGAACCCGTATGTTGATTATATAATCAGTTTCAGTCCTGTATATATATCATAGATATATATGTAAAAAAAATTCCAGAAAAATAGAACACCCTAAAATAGGGTGAATTAGCAGTATTCGAGCAGTTTTTAGAGCTTTAAAGTAAAGAATTATAAGTTAGCTCGTTTCTAAAGAAAAATCGCCTATATTAGCCTTTGTGTTGTACAGTTGTAGTAGTTACTATTAGTTAGACATAACCGCCGGGTTTTAGCTGATTTGTCACTTTAAATATCCATTTCGCACCCTTACCTTTGCCTAACATTACAACCCATAAAAGACCTCTTGATTTGTGCTTTTTCACACGTTAGTTGGTGAAGACTAGATCTTTTGACAAGCTTATGATATTGCACGATTCATTGTCTTGGCAATGGAGCGATTTACACACAACACATTACACGTATGTATCATAAATAAAACCGAGTGTGTGTGAACATTGTGAGTCGTGTACGGGTTTGCATGCTTGTAGACCGGAAGTGAGTCGTTGCCTTTTAGTGTCTTATCACCTGTTTATATATCTTTGTCGGCTTGTCTATTATCATCTGTACATGCTATATTTTGCCTTTGTTGCCACTTGGCGAGTATTTTGTTTATTTTCTGTTTAAGTGTTTGCTTGAGGACAAGCAAAGTTCAAGTGTGGGGAGGTTTGATATACGTTAATTTACACATATAAAAGTCTCGTTTAACTCCCATTTTCAGACGTTTTTGACCTTATACACAGGAATTGGTGCTTATTTTGGTATCTTTGCAGTTTCAGGTCTTAAACGATGTCCCGGAAGCATAACTGAAGGAAAAACGCAGTTTTCGGCGCGCAAACAGGACCTCGGGTCCTGTGAGCGGCCGCTCGGAGGCTTTGAGCGGTCGCTCGCTCCCCCAGATATTTCCAGAAACATTCTAGAAGGCCTACGTCAGCTAACGAGCAACTGGGCCACTTGTCTGAAAAGTGAGCGGCCGCTCACAGGCTTCGAGCGGCCGCTCACAGGCTCTGTTCTTCTATAAATCTCCCATTCAGCCCACTGATCGTGCATTGGATCTTTTGGGGGCGATTTCTGGCGATTTTCGGGGCTAACGAAGTGCTACATAGGCGTGGAACAAGCTCGGGAATCCATCCGATCCATCCTTCATCATCCAATCCATCTCTTTAGCAATCTTATGGTTTGATCCTTTAAGCTTTCTTAGATCCAGATCTGATTTTGTTTGCTATTTTGATGTTATTTTAGTTAATCGTACGCCTACGGGCAAGAACATTAGTATTAGTTAGTAGTTAAAACAATCGTTTGTGTGAAATCAAGTTTTGTATGAATTTGGCGTTTTTCATGTTTGAATCTTGATGATCATAGCGCAACCTTGTTTCATTGTTGTTAGATTTGTAGTTGTGTTTGGATGACTTTGATGATTGTCGAATGTGTTAGGCGGATTACTTGTTGAAGAAACCGTCCGTTTAATCGTCCGATAGTAGACTAGTTAACTTGTTAATAAAGTTTACACTATGAAACTGTAACCGGGTATTGGTTTGGTTAAAGTCACTCGGATAATGATTATAGATGTTTACCGGCACGTAAAAGAGTCTTAAAAGCTTAATGGTGTTGTTACCAATCTTTGACACGGTTAATGATCTTTGTTAGTTATTTTGGTGAAAATGGCGATCTTAGTAGATTTGTGTTCAAAGTTGGTAAAATGGAATAGGTTGTGAAATGCTCTACTTTATGCTAGTCTAGGTGGTCGTATTGTGTATTCGATATTGCTTTCCTTAACTAGTGCGGTTGAGGACTCCCGAAAGGTGATACTAACCTATCTTTAAAGATTCTCATGAGATCATATCAGTTGCGCGCTAATGAACAACTTGAAGTGGTTAACATGTGTATTCGTGTTAGCTTTCTGTATAGTTGTCATGTTAGGATGCCCGAGAGGGAAACTAACTGTCGGAAAATGGGAATGTTGATCACGCCTTTATTTCTTATTATATGTAGATGACATGCTAGGATTGGCATATTATAGTTTATATAGTTATATTTTCTATTTGGAGTCATAGTTAAGTTATTTACATGTGTTAGAATTAATGTAGTTGTAAACAAACTTCAAACTATCTTTTCCTACTGGTAAATCGGGGATAGAGTTTTAGTACCGTTGCTCCGCGCGCGTCCATGGATCGATATCTGGTTCTTATCTGTACATTACTACATATATGACAGGGTACACTTGCCCTATTGTGTGTGTTTTAATATTAAGGTCTAAACCATTTTATAAATATTAAAGCAAAACGTGTGTTATTTCATTGTAAAATTATGTGTATATTCGCACACGTCATGGGTAAAGAATTTGCTTCCATGTTCATTTTACAGATGATCGTTTAAGCATAATTGCTTATTTAGCTAACTTAAATAGTAATTCTATCCTAAAAAGATAGTTTCTTCTGTTTACCTCGGCTAGAAATTCTTTGTAACCTTGAGATGATGATTCAGAGAGCATCTTCACAGCAACTAATCGATTATCCCCAACAGATCCGTGGAACACACTTCCAAATCCTCCTCTTCCAATTTCATTCTTAAAGTTGTTAGTTATGCCCACAACCTCAGAATATGTGAACTCTTGTTTACTGCGTGTAAAAACCTCCCTCTTTTTTAACAAAGCTGCATGCATTCATTTATTCATATTAGTAGGTGTTGGGTTAATCGGGTTTGTTCACTGATCACACGGGTCATGGGCCAGCAGGATTAACGGGTCACGGAACAAGTAACGGTTTATAGGTAAAGTAGTGGTCTATTATTGACCGAGTTTTATGCGATGTGAGATGCCTTGACCATGCAATTAAATAGGAGAGTATGCAGGAGATGGAATAAGTCATGCAATCTTTCATGTGGGTTGTTACTGTGTTTGTTTTATTTGCTATTTAAGGAAGTCTTTATTGTAGTTTCTTTTAATTATCTCTCTAGTGTAAATCAATTGAAGTAATATACAGAAAAGAGTTCCAAGTTGTGTGTGTTTAATCTTGGCTTGAGAAGATATTAATCTATTAAGACCTACCGTAGTGGGGCTCTATTGGGCGCCATTTTTGTAAAATAAAGCCCCAAACACCATTACATAGGGGCTTTATATTTGCAAAATGGTTTGGGCGTGAGACATATAGCGGGTTAGTATATCCCCACCCAATCATAGCCTGTCACATCATACTCTCTCTCTATTATTATTTTATTATTTTTTTAATTTAAAAGATAAAGTAAAATATTAATAGGGGCTTTATAAATAAAGTTTTACCACTACACCCATTTTTCACTTTATCTCTCCATGCTGACTCAGCAGCCAGGTGGACCAATCAGAAAGGGGGCTTTATATATAAAGCCCCCCACTACCCATGTTCTTAGATGATATTGTTACAGGGTTAAGAATACCGCAAACCTTTTCTTTTCAGTTGTTTAAGTATAAACACAATGATGATGGACAATACCACGATGAATCCAATAATTGGTGCTAAAATAACAACTACGTTATGTTTATTGTTTCTGCATGAATCCTTGAGGCAAGAGCGTTTAACTTCACCACTGCTTTCTTCGGTACTGAATATGTAAAAAAATGTTAGAAAAAGTGAGGTTAATGTTCATTTTCACTAAAGTAAGTATCAAACCTCAACAATAATGACCCATTCTTCGATTTTGCTAAAAGTTCTGCTGGAAGTGGTCGTGTGAAGTTGTTTCCCATTAAGTTGCTACAAGGAAGACCGTACAAGATAATTATTATGCATCATGTCAAAGCTTTTGATCCTATACACGTGACTTACAGGATCTTCAAGTTGTCTAGTTTAGCAAGAAATTCTGGCACGTTTCCTGTCAAATTATTGTAGGACAAGTCCCTGAAAAGGAAAAAAAGACAAATACGCAGATTGACAACGTGAGTTTAATATGTAAAATGCAAGAAAGAACTTACAATGCTTCTAGCATAGTGAGACTAGCCAAGGCAGTAGCTATCCCTCCACTCAATCCCTTAGAGGACAGGTTCCTTCATTAAATTTACGCAAGTAATTGCAAGTGGTTTTAGATGGACCAATATAATATTCACTTGTGGTTGTGACATGGAATACATACATGGATATGATTCTAGCTTCCCTCTGCGTATCGTAGCTGCAGTTAAGACCATCCCAAGCCTGCGGAACACATGGATCTCCTTGCCAGTTTAATTTTACTAACCCATAAGTTGACTTGGTGCTCCAGATTGCAGCAGCTTTTTAACATTAAACATACGTAAATAGAAAGAGTGTGATACTTTCAATGTAATGTTTAAAAGTAAAATACAAGGGAAAAAAACAATATATATATATATATATATATATATATATCTACCGTCTTTGTCATCTGTTTGGTTTTGTTGGAACTGCTTCAATGTATAAATCTCCAATGCATTTAAGATGGGAGGGAGGGTTGAGTTTGAGGTTCGTATTAGTTTAAGCTGATAGGCTGGCAAGTTGGAAGATAACACGATTGTGGTTATTTTAGTAGACGGAGAAAATGTGCCAATAAAGATGTCGTTATTATAAATGTTGAATTCTCTCTTCTGATTGCTTTCTAGTATTTCGACTTCAGCAAGGTGAACGTAGATGATATAGTCATCCTTGGTCGTAGAATTCCACCTATGGTATAGTGTTGTATAGTTATTAATTGGTATAATTGCGGTGCTCATGACCTTTAATGGTACATGTTCTTCACTAAAAGATTTTAAAGACACTTTATCAGAAGCCTGTACTACTCTAACTGCTTTAGCTTTAGCTGCATCCCATATTCTATCATATTTGTCATCACCATACCTGTTTCAGAAAAAAATCAATAGTAAGAATTACATCACTTAATAGAATGGCTGAAAATCGTGAGTTAGTTCTCATTGATACGATAATTTATAAAATAAACTTGTGCAAATTAATCATAGTTTAATAATACTAATAACTAATTTAAGAAATTTAAACTGCTGACCTGACTTTTTCAGTTGTACCAAAATTAGAGCGATGGGAGAGGAGTAATGATCGTGATTGATGATAATTATACATGTTGAAATCCAAAAGCCTTAGTTCTAACGATGTAATGAAAGGATATCCAGAACCTGTGTTAACCAGGCAAACATGTATGTAATCTGAGATGCTGAAGTGAAGCATCTCGTAGACCTCACATGTGCTTGGGTCTAAACTATAAATTGTTTCCCAATAATCTTCTCCAATATGAAGATCAAACTGTAGGGGTTGACCTCTAGTGTCGCCATAAAAAAACCTCGCCCTGATCAAATACCTATTATTCTTCCCTTTCCGGGGTCTCAGAGTGTAACAGTTTCGTTCATTTTCAGGGAAGCTTCTAAGAGTATTGTACATGCGTTCGCTATAGTTGTGAATGTGTGATAGGTCATGAGTCACACCACCGTCTATGAAGCCATCGTCTGAAACATAATTTATTCCTGTGCCTTCTTGTGTGTAGTTTGACTGACTTCCACAATCTATGCTAATGAAGCCTGCTAAGGAAAGGTTGAGAAATGATAATAGCATTCGATACATACATATTATTTTCAAACAAATAAATAAAAAATCAGTCTATCACTATATATGGAAGTACCTGATTGATCATCTTTAGCATAAATCATGGCAGCTACATGAAGAAACAAAATACAAAAGAAAACTCTCAACACTGTTTTCTCTACAACTAATGCCATTAACTTATTTAATTTGTGAGCATATGCTTCTCCCACACACTCCTTCCTATATATATATAGGGATAAGGGATGGAGGTTGAGTTATCAGAACTATAGGAACTTATTTTATAGCCACACATTTAATAAATTGTAAAAAAGATTTGTGTTTGTGATTAAACCATAATAAAATATTTCAGCAATGTATGACATTTATGTCACTTTTGTTATAAATAATATGAGGGACTGATTTTTAGTCAACAAATGTTGGTGACTGCTAATCAGTCCCTAATATTTGTCACCTTATCAAAGACTAAAATTCAGTCACAATTATGTCTGAATAATATAAGATTCTAGAGGGAAACTTATTTCGTGACTGGATTTCAGTCCTAAATAATTTCCTTTATGATGAAAATGGTGCAAATGTATGGGTGAGTGATGTTTAGTCTCTAATATGGAGAAACACAGTAGAGACTGAAAATCAGTTCTTACTATTCAATACAACGGATTAATCTAGGGACTGATATTTAGTCTTGAACGCATTTTGTATCTAATTATTTGGATCAACTTCTACCATTATTTGTATCTAGTCGAAGTATGCGTATTTTATAATTCCACAAAGTGAACGTCTATTTCACGGTTTTCCGTTCCCTATTTTGTTAGTCAAAAGTCACAGGAGCGATAGTTAAATTCATCATGTTAAAGGTTCAAAACATCAATAAGACCATGTGTAGTCACTACAAGAAATTTAACTATTAGCGGCGACCCGCCTAGGTGTCGCCGCTAAAGGTCTTGATCCGACCTACCACTTAAAAACTGAATCATGTCCGTTGATTTATAGTTTCATCATAGGGCTGGGGTTTTATCGTACAAAAGTCTTTAGCGGCGACGGTCGCCGCTAAAGGTCGAAAAAATTATTAACCCGCCAGCGATTCAGTTTTCCCTCCCACCTTCCCTCTCTCTACTCTCCTCCTTCCCTCTCTACTGTGCTCTCCTCCCTCGACCTCTGCTCTCTCTCTCTCTCTGCTCTGCTCCCTCCTTCCCTCGTCTCTCCTCTCACTCTCTCCCTCAACCACTACCGAACCCCACCACCACCGAAGGACCAACACCACTACCCCTCTCCTTCCCTCTCCGACCGCCGGCGCCGCTGCACAACCACCACTCGAACACCACGACCACCGTAGGACCACCACTTGAGCCACCACCACTGCCCCTCTCCTTCCCTCTCTGATTGGTGAGTTTATTTTTTTTCTGTTTTTTTCTTTTCTTTTGTTTTTCTGTTTAATTTTTTATATTATTATAAAAGGAGTTGTAGGGAAGCAATCTACTGAACCACGTGAAGATTCGACAAGTGAAGATTCGTCAAATACCGGTTAGTCGCCGCTAATTGTTTTTTTTTTTATAATTTTTATGCTTTAATTTATATTGTTAGTATGTATACATGTGTGTATTCTGTTTTTTTTATAATTTTTTCTGTTTTATTTTATAATTTTTCTGTTTGTTTTTTTATTTTTTCTGTTTTTTTATCTGTTTATTTTTATAATTTTCTGTTTTTTTTATTTTTTCTGTTTTATTTTATAATTTTTCTGTTTTTTTTTTATTTTTTCAGTTTTTTTATTTTTCTGTTTATTTTTAAATTTTTTCTGTTTCTTTTATTTTTTATGTATGTATGTATCTGTGTATGTATGTATGTATGTATGTATGTATGTATGTATGTATGTATGTATGTATGTATGTATGTATGTATGTATGTATGAGTATATGTATGTATGAGTATGTATGTATGTATGCGTGTATGTATGTATGTATGAATGTATGTGTGTATGTATGTGTGTATGAGTATGTATGTATGTTTGTATGAGTCTGTGTATGTATGTATGTATGTATGAGTGTATGTATGTATGCGTGTATGTATGCATGAGTATGTATGAGTATGTATGTATAAGTATGCGTGTATGTATGTATGTGTGTATGTATGTATGTATGAGTATGTATGTATGTTTGTATGAGTGTGTGTATGTATGTATGAGTATATGTATGTATGAGTGTATGTATGTATGCGTGTATGAATGTATGAGTATGTATGAGTATGTATGAGTATGTATGTATGTATAAGTATGTGCGTGTTTAGTTTTCATGTTTTTGAGATTGTTTGTTGGGTTTAAAGTAGGTTAAAACTAATATTATTTGGGTTTTTGAAGGTTGCTATATTTGAAGAGGTGTTGGGTAGTCGTTGCAGACATGCTATTAGGATTGGGCATATGCCTTTTCCGAAAGAAAGCCTTCCTCAAGTTACGCCTACGAAACCGATGTTTACATAGGTATCTCTTTGTAGTTTAAATGTTAGTATTTTACCCGTTTGGTATAAATATGTTTAGTAAATAGGATATTTGACCCATTTGGTATATATTTGTAGTTATTTGATCATAATTGACCCATTTGGTATAAATATGTTTAGTAAATAGGATATTTGACCCATTTGGTATAAATATGTTTAGTAAATAGGATATTTGACCCATTTGGTATATATTTGTAGTTTAAATTTTGATAGTTGACCCATTTGGTATAAATATGTTTAGTAAATAGGATATTTGACTCATTTGGTATATATTTGTAGTTTAAATGTTGATAGTTGACCCATTTGGTATAAATATGTTTAGTAAATAGGATATTTGACCCATTTGGTATATATTTGTAGTTTAAATGTTGATAGTTCACCCATTTGGTATAAATATGTTTAGTAAATAGGATATTTGACCCATTTAGAATATATTTGTAGTTTAAATGTTGATAGTGTCACACCACGCCTATGGCGGAAACACGTGGCGCGACGGTTCAAGAGGATTAAGCCAGGATTAATGCAAATCACAATATTAATTAAAGAAACGGGCATTTATTCAAACGTTGAGAAATCACGTCAAATTATTCATACATAACTTAAAATTGTTTTTAATATAAATAGGGAGGCTCCTCCCTATATCCCGAATTCCTTGGGATAGAGAGACGAGACCCCTTCGCGACATCCCACGCCCAAATTGGAGATTCCCCCGACCCTGCTTGCCATGTCATCCTTCATCTGTCAATTACCTGAAAGATATGTTTAAAAATCGTCAATATATAAATATTGGTGAGTTCACAGGTTTTGGTTTAATAAAACTTTATCTCATGGGAATATCCTTGTTATGACATTTATAGGAGTTGCAAGTTCCTACAATTTTACTTGAGCCTATAACCAAACCAAGACAATTAATAATGCCCCGCCCCAAGTCGTTACTCGGTATTCCTACGACTTGATTTCAGAATACGTGCACCCCAGGCATACGCCGATGCATAATCGACGCTATCGATTAGGGGTGGGCCTTGTCAGGCACCAATAGTACTATCCAAATATTCCTTCGGTTTCGATTTCCTGAATTAATGATTATAGTAGAGAGGTCTCAACCCCGAGTGGCGATCACAACTCAAGTATCCAACCCGTCAAACAATTCCCAACATATCTTTCCCCCGTAAAAACGTTAAATAGTTTAGAAATGGGGCCGTGAGACTCACCTGTAACTGTGCTCGGCTCAAAGAAGAAAATAGCAAGGTTTGTGATCTCGCACCTACAAATGTTCTAGGCGTATAAGTCACTACACCTATGGTGCATGTGCCTTGGCAAGTTGTACACCCAACTTCCCGACCACGTTTTATCCCGATTTCCGTTTAATGGTTTCGTATCCTAGGTTCATTGGCGATGGATTACCCTTTTCTTACAAGTCATATATTATTCTTGTTAATATTCTTTGTGACTTGTATGCTATTATCCTCGACACGACTCTACCCAACGTATAATTATTTTCCCATTCAAATAATTATACTTAGGATCGTTTCGCTCGATATAATATAATTTCTTATTACCCGACCCGACTCACTTTGCCACATATTTATTTTCCCATTCAAATAAATATGCTAAGTTCTTGTCGTTTGGTAATATATTCTTAACGCCCGACTCGACTTACCACGCCGTACATTTATTTTCCCATTTAAATAAATGTACTAGGATCTTGTCGGTATTCACATGTTCGCAGATATACTTCACCTACTCGTCTCGGTTTTCCTTCTCGCGTATCTATTTTCCCATTTAAATAGATATACTAGAATTTCGTCGAAGCGAGCATGTGTATATATATCAATGCGTGAATTTTACTTGTTAAGTCCATGTGTCGTTTAGCGTTTTTAATTCATTACGTTGTGTTTTCTCCCACGAATATTCTTTCTACACTTAGGAAAGTGTTACGCACGTTTCACCCTTGTTATATATATTTTATTTCTATATATATATTTTCATCTTGTCGTAATGGCATTTTTCTCATATGTCCGTTTATCCGTTTTCGTTAGTTCATGTAACTAAGTCCGTTAGTTAGCTTTTTCCACATTTTCTTCCAATATGCGTTCTATGGAAATATTATTCGTACTTCCAATTCCGAACGTATATTTCTTGGAAAATATACTTTTGTACTTTTTAGCCCAACTTGTTCAATTTGTAACCCAAAAATG
Organism: Ambrosia trifida; assembly: GCA_028751855.1. Classification (NCBI taxonomy): domain Eukaryota; kingdom Viridiplantae; phylum Streptophyta; class Magnoliopsida; order Asterales; family Asteraceae; genus Ambrosia; species Ambrosia trifida. The sequence goes on along the minus strand of CM054126.1, from coordinate 110,067,236 downwards.
TTTCCGATACTTTTATATTCCCATTTATATAAAAGTATCCATTTTTGTACAAGTTTTCCCAAGTCTTTACTAATATTTTATAAAACCTTATTTTTATAAAATCCTTATGTTAACTTATCCTCTTATTTTTATAAAACTTCTATTTTTATAAAAATACCTCTTTTAATTTATACATAAGTAAGTTTCTCATGTTTATCAAAACTACACTTGGAAAAACTATTATTTATGTTTTTGACACCGAACCTTCCGTTTATGCATTTTTTGGACCAAAGTTTCTAAAATACATATTTTAGTCCCTCAACTTTCTAAGTTACAATATTAGTCCCTTAACTTATATTTGTTGCATTTTTTCATCTCATCTTTCAAGGTTAGCATTTTTCTTCCATTTTAGTGGACTTTGAAGAATCATTTTCTTAATGCTTGATTATTTTTACTTCATTCCACTTCTAATAATCTTATAATCCATCCTAGATGCTATTGACATGTGTGTTTCATATTTTTATCCAAAATATCAACTTTTCACTCATCCAAGTGAGTAGACTTTGAACATGGAACTTTTTCACCTATAATCATCTAACCCATTTTAATATATTTTTGACATCAACTAGTCATTTTATGATGATTAAAATCATCTTTCATCATATTCAAGTCCTTTTCACCAATCATTTTCCAATCATCTTTCAACTCAAGTGTATGTTCATATTATTACATTTTCTCAAAATATTACATTTATTAATATCCATCCATGTTTTATTCATATTATTATTCTTTCATTTTCATTCTAGCAAGACACATTATCTTTATGTTTCAAAACCATATTGTAACAACCGGCAAAATTAAGGTAATTCCGTACTAATTAATTAAACGCGATTAACGTAATTAACCGTAATTATGTGCTGAATATTTAATTGAGGCCTTAGAAAGATAGGAATTCCCAAATAATGCATAGGAATGCATAAGTTTAATAGCAAAGCATGATAGGATCATGCGCAGGCAAAACTATCCGATATGGACACTGGCGATTACCCGGTAAAACTTAAATAAGCGAAACGAACTCCGGACACCCGGAATATAAAATAAATAATATTTTCACAAAATATTATGAGTTTTGGAAACCCAAAGCCATACGTGAAAGCTTATTGCACAAATCTCCCGGTAACGAATAAAGTGCGCGTACCGCACCCGATACGCGCGCAACACGTAAATTCACCCGGCAAAAGCCGAAATAAATTATCAGTAATTTAACTGGGCAAAATTTAATGAATATTAACGGTATTTTAATATTAAGGTAAACCGCGGTTAAAATTCAAGAAATACCCGGGCGGTACCCGAAAGGAATTAACTTAAACATATTATGGAATGTTAATTAGCAAAGTGGACCCCACCAACCACCCTATAGGGGGCCGGCCAAGGGCCCACTTAAGTGGGAGATTGTGTAAAGTTGCTTCTTAAATCTTCCATAATAATATTATTGATAATGATTAGCATGCATATAAGGGTATTGGGTGGAATATTAACCAACACAATTTTTCCCTCTCTCTCTCACAAAACTCGGCCCAAACACCCACTTAATCCCCAAGATTTTCAAAAATCTTTCATAAATCTTCCATAATATCACTAACCAATCCTTGCAAGATATTGGTAATCTTTGGAGATTGGATAGAAGATTATAAGGATACATACAAGATCACACTTGAAGAAAATCACAAAATAATCTTCTTCTTCTTCTTCTTGGCCGTAACCTTGCACCACCCCACCAACATCTCTCTTTCAATTTTCATAACTCAAAATCATCTCTAGTTCATCATTGTTCAAAACCCCTTTTGTGTGTTCAAGAGCTTGGAGCATAACCCACTTGGAAGAACACATTAAACCTCACCCAAATCCAAGATTTTGTCTTCCCTAGCCTTGAGCTAGTAGTAAGTCTTGCATTGTTTTATTACTTGAATGTTCATATTTTTGTGCTATGAAAGCAAGTTGTACATTGTTGGGTAATAAAAATGAGTTTTATAAAAGTAATGGGTTTTATTAGAATAAAAGTGGAAGAATAATAATAATATTGATGAGTCTTGGATTTATGTTAATAAATGAAATATTGGAAGAAATGATGATAAAATACACTTACACTTGAGAAGATGATGATTTGGGCATATTAAATGAGAAGGACTTGAATGAGATGAAGATGACTTTAATCATCATAGGATGATATAATAATGTCATAAAAATATTAAAATGAGTTAGAAAGTCATAGGTGAAAAAGTTCCATCTTCAAAGTCCACTCACTTGGATGAGTGAAAAATGGATATTTTGGATAAAAATATGGAATAAACATGTTAATGACATCTAGGATGGATTAGAAGATCATTAAAAGTGAAAAGAAGTAAAAACAACAAGGCATTAAGAAAATGGTTCTTCAAAGTCCACTAAAGTGGAAGAAAAATATTAACTTTGTAAGATTAAATGAAAAATGCAACAAGTATAAGTTAAAGGACTAATATGGCAACTTTGGAAGTTGAGGGACTAAAATAAATATTTTAGAAACTATTAGTCTAAAAACACAATAATGGAAAGATTGGTGTCAAAAAGTGTAAGTAATAACTTTACAAGGTTGATTCGGTGAAATACTAGTAGCTTACTTGAGCATTTTATGTAAAAAGTATATTTTTATAAAATGGAAGTTTTATAAAAATAAAAGGAGTAACGCAAGTATTTTATAAGATAAGGTTTCATAAAATAAAGACTTGGGAAGACTTGTACAAAAGTAGGATACTTTTATATAAATGGGAATATAAAAGTATCGGAAACATTTTTAGTAACAAGTTGGACAAGTTGGGCTAAAACGTACAAAGTATATTTTTCCAAGAAATAAACGTTCGGAATCGGAAGTAGGAACAATACTTCCATGAGAACGCACAACAGAGATAAATATGAAAAACGCTAACTAACGAACTTAGTTACACGAACCAACGTAAACGGACATATGAGGAAAAGACCATTACGTCGAGATAAAAATGTACATATATATTTTAAGGAAATAAAATATATATATAACAAGGGTGAAACGTGCGTAACACTTTCCTAAGTGTAGAAAGAATATTCGTGGAAAAGGAGAAACATAACGTAACAAATTAAAAACGCTAAAACGACACGTGAACTTAACAAGTAGCATCCACGCGATGGTATATGTACATGTACTCGTTTTCGACGAAATTCTAGTGTATCTATTTAAATGGGAAAATAGATATGCGAGAAGGAAAACCGAGACGAGTAGGTGAAATATATCTACGAACGCGTGAATACCGACAAGATCCTAGTACATTTATTTAAATGGGAAAATAAATGTACGGTGGGGTAAGTCTAGTCGGGCGTTAAGATTATGTTACCAAACGACAAAGACTTAGCATATTTATTTAAATGGGAAAATAAATATGTGGCAAAGTAAGTCGGGTCGGATAATAAGAAAACACATTATATCGAACGAAACGATCCTAAGTATAATTATTTAAATGGGAAAATAATTATACGTTGGGTAGAGTCGTGTCGAGTATAATATTGTACAAGTCATAAAGAATATTAATAAGAATAATATATGACTTGTAAGGAAAGGGTAATCCATCGCCATTGAACCTAGGATACGAAACTATTAAACGGGAATTGGGATAAAGACGTGGTCGGGAAGTTGGGTGTACAACTTGCCAAGGCACATACACCATAGGTGTAAGTGACTTATACGCCTAGAACCTTTGTAGGTATGGGATCACAAACTTTACTATTTTCTTTGAGCCGAGCACAGTTACAGGTGAGTCTCACGGCCCCATTTCTAAACTATTTAACGTTTTTACGGGGGAAAAGATATGTTGGGATTGTATGACGGGTTGGATACTTGAGTAAAGATCGCCACTCGGGGTTGAGACCTCCCCACTATAATCATTAATTCAGGAATGAGAAACCAAAGGAATATTTGGATAGTACTATTGGTGCCTGACAAGGCCCACCCCTAATCGATAGCGTCGATAATGCATCGGCGTATGCCTGGGGTGCACTTATTCTGAAACAAAGTCGTAGGAATACCGAGTAACGACTTGGGGCGGGGGCATTATTAATTGTCTTGGTTTGGTTATAGGCTCAAGTAAATTGTAGGACTTTGCAACTCCTATAAATGTCATAACAAGGATATTCCCACTTTATAAAGATTTATTAAATTAAAACCTGTGAACTCACCAATATTTATATATTGACGATTTTCAAACATATCTTTCAGGTAATTGATTGATGGAAGTCAGCATGGCGAGCAGGGTCGGGGATGTCTCCAAGTTGGGCGTTGGGAATATCGTAAGAGGGTCTCATCTCTTTATTCCATGGACTTAGGGATAAAAGGGGGAGCCTCCTTATCAATTTCAAAAACAATTTATAATTATGTACGGATAATTTGACATGATTATTATTAGCATTGAATAAATGCCCGTTTTTCTTAATTACTATTGTGGTTTGCATTAATCTTGGCTTAATACTTTTGAACCGTCGCGCCACGTGTTTCCGCCATAGGCGTGGTGTGACAGAAAGTGGTATCAGAGCCAAGGTTATAGCGAATTAGCATTTTTAAAATCTAAACTATAACCGGATTTGGTTCAAAAACTTTCAAAATAAATGCGAAACGCAATAAAATAAATTTTTCCAACGACCATTTGGGTATATGGAGATTCCGACCAAGCTAGCCATGGTAAGTATACGTATTATTTTTGTGTTAGAAGGTTAGGAAGAGTACCGTAGATATGTGTCTTAACTACCTAACGAATAATACTTAAATATTAGTACGGTTCTTTTGCCAGGATGTCAGACGCAGGGAGCGTAGCACCGAGCTACGACAGTAGCATTCAGATCATCCCAGCACCGCCAGCAGAGCCGATCGAGGTTGTAGTACTCGATCCTGAGGATGACGAGATGGAGGTTGACGCCGCCATGGAGGGCGCAGACGGAGATAGCTCCGATGAGACTGACCCGAGCGAGGACCCAGCGTGGGCCCCCGCTGGAGGCGACATGGCCGCCGTGGCCGACCTACCGATGGCCGAGGCTGACTTGCCTCTAGTACCATTCCAGGCAGCACCACTGCCAGCACTCCCCATCCGAGCCATCAGGGACTTCCCTGTAGGCTGTGCAGGTCCTTCGAGACCTATCCCTACCCAGTCAGAGACTGTCGAGTCTCCATACGACCGACGCGCACCTGTCGATCGTGAGCCCTTACCTACCCCACCTATCCCCGTTCCCTCAGGCATGAGACTCGTGCCTGTCTGCCGAGGACACAACGGGTGGATATCCGATGACTCTGACGATGAGTCGACTGCATCGGTGGAGCACATTGCTGTGTCGATCCCACCAGCAGGCCAGGAGGAGCACGTCGCTCCGATGATAGGGCATGCTACCACTACCCCAGCCACCCTACCCGCCATGCCCGAGCCCGTACCACAGGATGGGCCAGCTTCTACTGGGCACATTCTTGAGGGCAGCTCAGCCCGCAGTTCTGAGCTACACCGAGCAGGACTGGCAGCTCACGCCACTGCTAGCCCTCCCACCCCTACCACTGTGATATCCGCTCCAGAGTGGGTCGCTGTCACCCAGCCTCTCATGGTCCCACTCGCCGAGCTTATAGTCCCCTCACCCATATCCATGACACTACCCATCACCACTTTTCCCACACTACCACCCCTACCCGAGATGCTCCCTACACCACCACCTGCACCATTCACTATGGATGCAGGAGCCCCATTTTTGATACCCCCATTTGCACCGTATACTCTAGGTGCGGGAGACCCGTACCAGGTACCACCCTATTACTTCACCGGATTACCGGGCTTTGCCCCACCCTTCACACCCCTACCCATACCCGATATCGTCGGCCCGTCCCAGCCGACGTACACTGACATCCCTGGGCCGTCGCAGCCCCACGGGATGGCCCCACTGTCAGGACCCGCATGGTCCACGGTGATCTCACTGGAGAGAGATTTCCAGACCCTCACCGACACGGTGCAGCGCACCGTGAGTCAGATGGAGCAGCAGGCCCAGCTCATGTGGGCCAGGATCACTGATGCCAGGGATGCACTGGCACATTATGCTGAGGAGCTGCTGAGCATGGACGCTCATTGTGGCCTTACGGGCGACGCACACTTTGCGCATCGCCAATTCTTGTACGATCGCATTATGGCGATCAGTATGACCATTAGCATGTGCGCACCCCAGTACCAGTACCAGCACCCGCCGCCGCCGCCGCCACAGTAGCGATACATCAGGGACGCTTGGGAGATCACTTACGGACATAGTAGTAGTAGTAGTAGTAGTATGATAGCACAGCATGGGTTGTAGCACCCATCTGCATTTTTGCCTAGCCGAGCGGGATTGTGCCGGTATATGACATTATGTTTCTAGTATATTTCAAAGGAGCAATGTATGAGGAAGGTATCCTCGGTTTTTGTTATTATGAACAAATCATTGTACTCATGGTATTGAAATTAATGAAAATTTTGTTATGGTAAAATATGTGTTGTGATTGTCTACGATTATTATTACTTGTTCTGTTTATATTGTGATTGTGTGATGTTGTTATGGTGATTATTGTGTTCGTATGTTGTGTTGTTGTTTATACTGTATATGTGACGATATTGTATGAATGATCGCCAAAAATTAACCTTTGATATTGATTATTGAAGAAACATGGCACCAGCCACCAGAAGCAACAGTGGAAATGAAAGACTGCCCACGACACCCGAGGAGCTTGAAACCCTAGTTTCGGGACGTATCGCCCAAGCTCTCGCAGAACACAATGCCACGCGCACCGAAAGGTCGCGAGACCGAACCGGGAGATACAGACGCGAAACCTCCCCTACTGGTAAGAAGACGTCGGGTATATACAGCAGGAGTCTTCGTAAAACTCCTACCTTATATAATATATTGCTTTATTATTGCAGAAACGGCCTCACGAGAACGTGGCTGCACGTTTAAAGCTTTCCTGGACTGCAAACCACTGAACTTCAGCGGCACTGAAGGTTCTGTCGGACTAGTCAAGTGGTTCGAGAAGACCGAAGCCGTGATTCGTATTAGCAGCTGTACCCCGCGACAGGCTGTCATGTATGCCACCAACCTGTTTCTGGACCAAGTTCTAACCTGGTGGAACAACCAAGTGCAGACACTGGGAGATGATGCTGCTTACTCCTTGTCATGGTTGGAGTTGAAAGAACTAATGATCGCCGAGTACTGCCCGGCAAGTGAAGTGCAGAAGCTAGAGACTGAGTTCTGGAACCTCGCCATGGTTGGATCGGACGTAGCTGGTTACACGTCCAGATTTCATGACCTCTCCCGGTTAGTGCCTCGCCTGGTCACCCCGGAAAGCAAGAAGGTGGAAAGATACCTCTTCGGACTGGCACCACAGATACGCGTCATGGTCACTGCTTCCAAACCTACAACCATGCGCGAAGCTATCGACCTCGCCTTAAGCCTCACTGAAGACGCCATCCGAATGGGCACTCTAATCCGGAAAGTATCAGGGTTGAAGCTTACTGAGTCCAGCAGTGTCGAGGGTAAGAATCTGGGTACAAGTTCAGTCGTTGGGTCAAGTGAGCAGGGAAATAGGCCAAGGTTTGGGAAGCGTAAGCGCGACGAGAGGAAAAAGGATGGATCATCAGGTTCAGGGAAGAAAGGAAAAGGGTATGTGGCCACTGGACGTGGAAATAATGGGAAGCAAGGTTACCAGGGCAGGAACGAAGTGATCTGCGGTAAGTGCCGTCGTTCGGGGCACAAGACAGAAGACTGCAGATCGGGAGCGCCAAAGAACGGTGGAGCGAGGCCCTGTTTCTCATGTGGATCGCTCGATCATTGGAAGAGGGACTGCCCCAAACTTAACAACCAAGCCCGTGGGCGGGCGTTCGTGATTGGTGCCGGTGACGCACGACAAGACCCTAATGTGGTCACCGGTACGTTCCCTCTACATGGTCATTATGCTTCAGTATTGTTTGATACTGGCGCTGATTTTAGCTTCGTATCTGTCGAATTTAAAAGATTACTTGGTTTAAAGACTAGTAAGCTAGACACACCATACTCTATCGAACTAGCTAACGGTAAGACTATAGAAACTCGAGAGGTAGCGAAGGATTGTAAGTTGGATCTCTGTGGTCATGAGTTTGACATTGATCTATTGCCAGTCGTACTGGGTAGCTTTGACATAGTCGTTGGCATGGATTGGCTATCCGCACACCGCGCCGTCGTCGTGTGCAATGACAAAGTAATTCAAGTTCCCCTCGCAAGCGGTGAAACCCTATCGATCCAAGGGGAAAGGCGTGGAACACCATTGAGAATTATTACCAGCATGAAAGCCAGGAAGTGTCTAAGGAAAGGTCTCGTCGCATTCTTGGCGCACGTAGTAGACAAGAAGGCCGACGAGCGAAAGCTAGAAGACATTCCAATAGCCAGAGACTTTCCAGATGTGTTCCCAGAAGATTTGCCGGGATTGCCACCACCCCGACAAGTCGAGTTTCGCATCGACCTTGTTCCAGGAGCAGCGCCGGTAGCGCGATCGCCATATCGCCTAGCTCCTTCTGAGATGCAGGAACTGTCTGGACAACTGCAAGAGTTGTTGGACAAAGGCTTCATAAGACCAAGCTTCTCACCCTGGGGAGCTCCCGTCTTATTCGTGAAGAAGAAGGATGGCACTTTTCGAATGTGCATCGACTATCGAGAACTGAACAAGCTAACTATTAAAAATCGCTATCCTCTTCCCAGGATCGACGATTTGTTTGACCAACTTCAAGGATCCAGTTTCTACTCCAAGATCGATCTAAGGTCCGGATATCATCAATTGCGTATTCAAGAAGAAGACGTGCCAAAAACAGCATTCAGGACTCGTTACGGGCACTATGAGTTTCTGGTTATGCCATTCGGTTTAACTAACGCACCAGCTGTTTTCATGGACTTGATGAACCGAGTGTGTAAGCCATACTTGGACAAATTTGTCATTGTCTTCATCGATGACATCTTGATCTACTCACGCACTAAGGAGGAACACGAGGACCATCTTCGATTAATCCTCGAGGTACTACGCAAGGAGAAACTCTATGCTAAGTTTTCAAAATGTGATTTTTGGATTCGAGAGGTTCACTTTTTAGGCCACGTGGTGAATGAAAAGGGTATACATGTCGATCCCGCCAAGATCGAAGCAATCAAGAATTGGGACGCCCCTAGAACACCTACTGAAGTACGACAATTTCTTGGCCTTGCGGGTTACTACAGAAGGTTCATCGAGAACTTTTCTAAAATAGCACAGTCCTTAACCATGCTAACCCAAAAGGATAAGAAGTTTGAATGGACGGAAAGGCAGGAAGCAGCGTTCCAGTTGTTGAAGGATAAGTTATGTGGCGCCCCGATACTATCACTCCCCGATGGTACGGAAGACTTCGTGGTTTACTGTGACGCCTCTCATCAGGGATTGGGTTGTGTATTGATGTAGCGAGAGAAGGTCATAGCCTATGCTTCCAGACAGCTAAAACTTCACGAGAAGAATTACACCACACATGATCTGGAACTAGGAGCCGTGGTATTCGCACTCAAGATATGGAGACATTATCTGTACGGAACCAAGTGTACAATCTTCACTGATCATAAAAGTTTGCAGCACATCTTTGACCAAAAGGAATTAAACATGCGACAACGGCGATGGGTCGAATTATTGAACGATTACGATTGTGAGATAAAGTACCATCCCGGGATGGCAAACGTCGTAGCCGACGCCTTGAGTCGCAAGGAACGGGTTAAGCCACTGCGTGTCCGAGCTTTGGGTCTAACCATCCACACGAACCTGACTGACCGGATTCGTGAAGCTCAAACTAACGCCCTTAAACCCGAAAATGTCAAAGGTGAAAGGTTGCGGAAGATGGTTGATTCACTGGAGTCAAAAGCGGATCAGGCTCTGTATTTCATGAATAGAATTTGGGTACCAGTGTACGGTGGATTGCGTGAACTAGTATTGGCTGAGGCCCACAGTTCGCGATATTCGGTTCACCCTGGAACAGACAAGATGTTCCATGACCTAAAGGAATTTTACTGGTGGCCAAATTTCAAGAGGGATATAGCGGCGTATGTTGCGCGATGTTTGACTTGCGCGAAGGTCAAGGCCGAGCATCAGAGACCATCCGGTTTGCTCCAGCAACCGGAAATACCGGAATGGAAATGGGAAAGGATCACTATGGATTTCATTACCAAGTTGCCCAGGACAACAAGCGGCCATGATATGATTTGGGTAATCGTTGATCGATTGACAAAATCTGCACACTTCCTCCCCATTCGCGAAACGGATAAGTTGGAGAAACTGACCCGTTTGTATATTAAGGAAGTTGTGTCGAAACACGGTGTACCTATTTCCATCATCTCCGATCGAGATAGTCGTTTCACCTCAAGATTTTGGGAAAGTTTGAATGAAGCCCTCGGTACTCGCCTTGACATGAGTACCGCATATCATCCACAAACCGATGGTCAGAGTGAACGAACCATCCAGACCTTGGAAGATATGCTACGGGCATGCGCAATCGATTTCAACGGAAATTGGGATACACACTTGCCACTGGTAGAGTTCTCGTATAACAACAGCTACCACACGAGCATTCAAGCTGCACCTTTTGAAGCTCTATATGGACGCAAGTGTAGATCACCCCTATGTTGGGCCGAAGTTGGCGAAAAGCAACTTACCGGGCCCGAAATTGTTCAAGAAACGACGGATAAGGTCTTTCTGATAAGAGAACGTCTCAAAGCGGCACGTGACCGACAGAAAAGCTACGCAGACATGAGGAGGAAGCCTTTGGAATTTCAAGTCGGAGACAGGGTCCTACTAAAGGTGTCACCTTGGAAAGGTGTCGCGCGCTTTGGGAAACGCGGAAAACTAAACCCACGATATGTTGGACCATTCGAAATCCTGTCTAGAGTAGGCCCCGTGGCATACAAGCTCAAGTTGCCACAAGAACTTAACGGTGTACATGACACGTTCCACGTGTCGAACTTGAAAAAGTGCTTATCCGACGAAACTCTCATCATCCCCGCAGACGAAATCCACATTGACGACAAGTTACACTTCGTCGAAGAGCCAATCGAAGTAACCGATTGGAAGGTCCAAAAGCTAAGACGCAGTAAGATCAGGTTGGTCAGAGTGCGTTGGAATGCCAAGCGTGGACCGGAGTTCACGTGGGAAAGGCTGGACCGGATGAAGCAAAAGTATCCCGCCCTATTCGAGAAGACCCCTATACCGGAGAGCTCGAAGTGAATTCCGGGACGGAATTCTCTTAACGGGGGGAGAATGTAACAACCGGCAAAATTAAGGTAATTCCGTACTAATTAATTAAACGCGATTAACGTAATTAACCGTAATTATGTGCTGAATATTTAATTGAGGCCTTAGAAAGATAGGAATTCCCAAATAATGCATAGGAATGCATAAGTTTAATAGCAAAGCATGATAGGATCATGCGCAGGCAAAACTATCCGGTATGGACACTGGCGATTACCCGGTAAAACTTAAATAAGCGAAACGAACTCCGAACACCCGGAATATAAAATAAATAATATTTTCACAAAATATTATGAGTTTTGGAAACCCAAAGCCATACGTGAAAGCTTATTGCACAAATCTCCCGGTAACGAATAAAGTGCGCGTACCGCACCCGATACGCGCGCAACACGTAAATTCACCCGGCAAAAGCCGAAATAAATTATCAGTAATTTAACTGGGCAAAATTTAATGAATATTAACGGTATTTTAATATTAAGGTAAACCGCGGTTAAAATTCAAGAAATACCCGGGCGGTACCCGAAAGGAATTAACTTAAACATATTATGGAATGTTAATTAGCAAAGTGGACCCCACCAACCACCCTATAGGGGGCCGGCCAAGGGCCCACTTAAGTGGGAGATTGTGTAAAGTTGCTTCTTAAATCTTCCATAATAATATTATTGATAATGATTAGCATGCATATAAAGGTATTGGGTGGAATATTAACCAACACAATTTTTCCCTCTCTCTCTCACAAAACTCGGCCCAAACACCCACTTAATCCCCAAGATTTTCAAAAATCTTTCATAAATCTTCCATAATATCACTAACCAATCCTTGCAAGATATTGGTAATCTTTGGAGATTGGATAGAAGATTATAAGGATACATACAAGATCACACTTGAAGAAAATCACAAAATAATCTTCTTCTTCTTCTTCTTGGCCGTAACCTTGCACCACCCCACCAACATCTCTCTTTCAATTTTCATAACTCAAAATCATCTCTAGTTCATCATTGTTCAAAACCCCTTTTGTGTGTTCAAGAGCTTGGAGCATAACCCACTTGGAAGAACACATTAAACCTCACCCAAATCCAAGATTTTGTCTTCCCTAGCCTTGAGCTAGTAGTAAGTCTTGCATTGTTTTATTACTTGAATGTTCATATTTTTGTGCTATGAAAGCAAGTTGTACATTGTTGGGTAATAAAAATGAGTTTTATAAAAGTAATGGGTTTTATTAGAATAAAAGTGGAAGAATAATAATAATATTGATGAGTCTTGGATTTATGTTAATAAATGAAATATTGGAAGAAATGATGATAAAATACACTTACACTTGAGAAGATGATGATTTGGGCATATTAAATGAGAAGGACTTGAATGAGATGAAGATGACTTTAATCATCATAGGATGATATAATAATGTCATAAAAATATTAAAATGAGTTAGAAAGTCATAGGTGAAAAAGTTCCATCTTCAAAGTCCACTCACTTGGATGAGTGAAAAATGGATATTTTGGATAAAAATATGGAATAAACATGTTAATGACATCTAGGATGGATTAGAAGATCATTAAAAGTGAAAAGAAGTAAAAACAACAAGGCATTAAGAAAATGGTTCTTCAAAGTCCACTAAAGTGGAAGAAAAATATTAACTTTGTAAGATTAAATGAAAAATGCAACAAGTATAAGTTAAAGGACTAATATGGCAACTTTGGAAGTTGAGGGACTAAAATAAATATTTTAGAAACTATTAGTCTAAAAACACAATAATGGAAAGATTGGTGTCAAAAAGTGTAAGTAATAACTTTACAAGGTTGATTCGGTGAAATACTAGTAGCTTACTTGAGCATTTTATGTAAAAAGTGTATTTTTATAAAATGGAAGTTTTATAAAAATAAAAGGAGTAACGCAAGTATTTTATAAGATAAGGTTTCATAAAATAAAGACTTGGGAAGACTTGTACAAAAGTAGGATACTTTTATATAAATGGGAATATAAAAGTATCGGAAACATTTTTAGTAACAAGTTGGACAAGTTGGGCTAAAACGTACAAAGTATATTTTTCCAAGAAATAAACGTTCGGAATCGGAAGTAGGAACAATACTTCCATGAGAACGCACAACAGAGATAAATATGAAAAACGCTAACTAACGAACTTAGTTACACGAACCAACGTAAACGGACATATGAGGAAAAGACCATTACGTCGAGATAAAAATGTACATATATATTTTAAGGAAATAAAATATATATATAACAAGGGTGAAACGTGCGTAACACTTTCCTAAGTGTAGAAAGAATATTCGTGGAAAAGGAGAAACATAACGTAACAAATTAAAAACGCTAAAACGACACGTGAACTTAACAAGTAGCATCCACGCGATGGTATATGTACATGTACTCGTTTTCGACGAAATTCTAGTGTATCTATTTAAATGGGAAAATAGATATGCGAGAAGGAAAACCGAGACGAGTAGGTGAAATATATCTACGAACGCGTGAATACCGACAAGATCCTAGTACATTTATTTAAATGGGAAAATAAATGTACGGTGGGGTAAGTCTAGTCGGGCGTTAAGATTATGTTACCAAACGACAAAGACTTAGCATATTTATTTAAATGGGAAAATAAATATGTGGCAAAGTAAGTCGGGTCGGATAATAAGAAAACACATTATATCGAACGAAACGATCCTAAGTATAATTATTTAAATGGGAAAATAATTATACGTTGGGTAGAGTCGTGTCGAGTATAATATTGTACAAGTCATAAAGAATATTAATAAGAATAATATATGACTTGTAAGGAAAGGGTAATCCATCGCCATTGAACCTAGGATACGAAACTATTAAACGGGAATTGGGATAAAGACGTGGTCGGGAAGTTGGGTGTACAACTTGCCAAGGCACATACACCATAGGTGTAAGTGACTTATACGCCTAGAACCTTTGTAGGTACGGGATCACAAACTTTACTATTTTCTTTGAGCCGAGCACAGTTACAGGTGAGTCTCACGGCCCCATTTCTAAACTATTTAACGTTTTTACGGGGGAAAGATATGTTGGGATTGTATGACGGGTTGGATACTTGAGTAAAGATCGCCACTCGGGGTTGAGACCTCCCCACTATAATCATTAATTCAGGAATGAGAAACCAAAGGAATATTTGGATAGTACTATTGGTGCCTGACAAGGCCCACCCCTAATCGATAGCGTCGATAATGCATCGGCGTATGCCTGGGGTGCACTTATTCTGAAACAAAGTCGTAGGAATACCGAGTAACGACTTGGGGCGGGGGCATTATTAATTGTCTTGGTTTGGTTATAGGCTCAAGTAAATTGTAGGACTTTGCAACTCCTATAAATGTCATAACAAGGATATTCCCACTTTATAAAGATTTATTAAATTAAAACCTGTGAACTCACCAATATTTATATATTGACGATTTTCAAACATATCTTTCAGGTAATTGATTGATGGAAGTCAGCATGGCGAGCAGGGTCGGGGATGTCTCCAAGTTGGGCGTTGGGAATATCGTAAGAGGGTCTCATCTCTTTATTCCATGGACTTAGGGATAAAGGGGGGAGCCTCCTTATCAATTTCAAAAACAATTTATAATTATGTACGGATAATTTGACATGATTATTATTAGCATTGAATAAATGCCCGTTTTTCTTAATTACTATTGTGGTTTGCATTAATCTTGGCTTAATACTTTTGAACCGTCGCGCCACGTGTTTCCGCCATAGGCGTGGTGTGACACATATCTTTACCCATCAATGTACAACTTGCTTACAAAAGCACATAATATGAACATTAATAATCAAACAAGGTAAAACTTACTACTAGCTCAAGGCTAGGGAAGACAAAAACCTTGGATTGGATGGGGTTTGGTGTGTTCTTCCAATGGGTTAAGCTCCAAGCTCTTGAACACACAAAGGGGGTTTTGAAGGATAATGATCTAGAGGTGATTTGGAAGTGTAAAAATTGAAAGAACAATTTTTGTGGGTGGGTGCAATGTTACGGCCAAGGGAAGGAAGAAGAAGAAGTTTTTGTGATTTTGTTTCAAGTATTCTCAAGTGGCTTATAATCACTCTCTTTCAAATCTTCCAAAGATCACTTGTATCTTGATTGGATTGGATGATAATCTTTATGTAAGATTATGGAAGATTATGGAAGATACTTGAAAATCTTGGAGGATATGGTGAGGGGTGTTTGGGCCGAAAATTAGAGAGAGGAAGAGAGGTGATTTGGTTAATTTCTTTACCCAATGCAATTACATGCAAGTAAATGATTGTTATCTAAATAATTGGTCATTAAAGGAGATGAAGAGTTTAAGTGGGGTAATTAAAAGATTTTTACCCATTTGGGTGGGCCATAGGCCGGCCCCAAGGGTGTTGGTGGGGTCCACTTTTGCTAAATAATATCCTTTATTATCTAAGTTAATCTTGTGCGGGTACCGTCCGGGTATTCTTGGGTTTTTAATCGCGTGTCACCCGAATATTAAAATACCCTTAATATTCCTTAATTATAGTCCAGTTTAATTACTGATGAATTATTTTGGCTTTTGCCGGGTGAAATTACGTGTTACGCGCGTATCGGGTGCGGTACGCGCACTTTACTCGTTACCGGGAGATTTGTACAATAAGCTTTCACGTATGGCTTTGGGTTTCCAAAACTCATTATATTTTGTGAGATTATCATTTATTATATATTCCGGGTGTCCGGGGTTTATTTCGCTTATTTAATTTTTACCGGGTAATCGCCAGTGTCCATACCGGATAGATTTGCTTGCGCATGATCTTATCATGTTTTGTCATTAAACTCATGCATTCCTATGCATTATTTGGGAATTGCTAACTTTCTAAGGCCTCAGTTACATAATCAACACATAATTACGTTTAATTACGTTAATCGCGTTTAATTAATTAGTACGGAATTACCTTAATTTTGCCGGTTGTTACAGATAGTTGACCTATTTGGTATAAATATGTTTAGTAAATAGGATATTTGACCCATTTGATATATATTTGTAGTTATTTGTTAATAGTTGACCCATTTGGTATAAATATGTTTTGTAGGAGCAACTTAATGATATCATAGCGACTCCTCAATTCCAAACGCAATTGCTCCAAATGGCTAATCAATTAGTCCAACAAAGGCTAGAAAATCAAGGCGGAAGTGGTAATAGTGGCGATCACGATCACGACGATGAAGACGAAGACCAAGACGAAGACTTTTAGGCAGTTTGGTATGTTTGTTTAGTTTTGATGGTGTATGCTTGAATCAAATATTAGGTTGGTATGTTAGTTTAGTTTGTTTGATATGTTTTGACGAATGTTGGTTTAACTTGGTATGTTTATTTATATATATGTAGATGTTGGTTAATTATTTTTGTTATTATTTAGTTTGGTTATGCGTGTGTGGAGTAAACGAACAGCAAAAAAAAAAAAAAGACCTTTAGCGGCGACGCGTCGCCGCTAAAAGTCTTGCCCAGATTACACAGGAATCTGCCACGTGGCATGCCACGTGTCATGCCATGTGGCAAAAAAATAAAGTTAAAAGATAATGCCACGTGGATAAATAGCTTTAGCGGGGACACCTTTAGCGGCAACAGGAGCAATAGCGACAGACAAAAGGTGACAAGACCATTAGCGGCAACCGTCGCCGCTAAAAGTAGTGCCGCCGCTAATAGTATACCTTTAGCGGCAACGGGCGTCGCCGCTAAAGGTCCCGTTCCTTGTAGTGAGTGGGGCGTTATTTGGGCTTGAAATTGAAAAATAGCGCCCAAACACCGCTACGGGGGCTTTATGGGGCGCTATTTTGCTTTAAAATTGGAAAAAAAAAAAAAAAAAAAAAAAGGATGTCAGACGCCATTTATATAACGCCTCTAATGTTTTGGTTGGTGTGCCACCAATTAAAATGAAGGAGGGGGCGTTATATGTGTTTACCACTACACACAAACGGGCAATGACTTGAAATGTTAAAAGGTCTACACCGACAATGACATCAACCAATTGGAGTAAGTCTTAGATCCCTTAAATGGGCATGACTAGAAATTAAAAGTCTACACTGAAAATGACATGCATGAAAAGAAATGAAAAGAAAAAAAAAATCTCTTTTGTTTTATTATTTAATATTTTTGTTTTTAGTTTTCAGAACTATATGTGGTGGAGGGGTAATCAAAGAAATTAAAACGGTTATCTAAAGCATCACCACTAAAACTTTTTAAGGATAAGTCGGAGGTTTTTGGTAAAAGTATTATTGTGGGGTAGTTTTTAGATTAAGTTTGTAGTAAAGGTTTGTGAACTACAAACCTTTAAAACCCAACTTTTTGCAGATGTGGGTCTGGATGGGGGCTTGTGAATTTTTTGATTGGGTCCGGGTGGAGATTGTGGTGATGATGTGGCAATGTGTTTTAGGGGTTTCGGGTTTTCTTATTCGTTGGGTTTTTAGTATTTTTGAAGAATGAATGATTTTCTGATGTGACAGTTGACTGGACATGTTTTTAGGGGTTTTTAGTGATCCTCAGGGCCGGCTTTAGCATAAGTAAAATGAAACTAGGGCTTTAGGCCCCAAATCATCGGCAAAACCAGAGGAGTACGACCTCCGGCGGTTAACTTTTCTTCGTCAAAGATCCAATGTTCCACTGGTTTCTTGGTGTTTATTTAGTATTTGACTCTTCAAGTAAGTAAAATAAAGTGAACAACATTTTTTCTTTCCTCACTCACAACTACTTACAAAAATATTAAAATATATATATATAGGGGTGAACAATAGCTTTTCATATTTAGAGTGAAACAGTGCTTCCACCAAATATTTTCTCTCTCCTTCACTCACAACCACTTACACTCACCCCATATAATTTGGTGGACACACTCACATACACAGTGGCGGAGGTATGTGTTTTGGGACGTAGTCCCGGGACAGCAATATTTTTTCAGTTGTATATATATACGTATACATAGTTTTTCGAGTGACATCAATGTTTTTTATGGTGACTACATTAGACCCAACCCAATTCCAGTTAAATGAGCTCAACTCTAAATTTTAAGTAGATAAAAATATAACCTTTTTACAAGCCCATTCCACTATTTAGCCCATTAAGGGGGAAGGAGCACTTATAGGATTCACTTTTCACTTAACTGATTTCAACCAATCATGCACTGCCACATCACTTCACTGATACACTTTTTTGGAGGCGGCACTTCACTGATTCTTTTATTTATTTTTATTTAAATTCAAATCTTAATCTTTGTTTTTTTTTTAATTCACACGGTTTTACCACCAAACGGTCAGATTTCTCATAAACCGTCCTACCAACACGGTCAAAAATAATTATGTGTATTAAAATCGGTTTTATCTAACCGTCAGAAATATTGAATTTCACATGCAATACGTTGAGATTTTTTTGTATATAAACCATTATACCACGGTGGTGAAAACACAGTTCAACATCAACAAAACCCACACCTTCAAAATGACTCGTTGGACCGAAAATGAAGAAATGACTCTGGTCATGTGCGTTAAAGACGCACAAAACGACCAATCCTTGTAACGCCAACCCCGTAGGGGCTCAGGGGGCTCATAAGACCATCGAATTTATATTATGTTTTTTTTTTATTTTTAATGACGATGTTTTTTTATTATTGTATAATATTTTTATTATGTGATCAACCTTACTTGACCCGAACCGTCAAACCGATCCACCCGAAAATATTTATGTCCGGTTCTACAAAATTAGAATGTCTAAAATAGTGACATCACTGGAAAAAAAATTCTGGATCCGCCACTGCACATACATTTGGTGGATGGAATGTGAGTGCTCTAGCTAAATGAGTTTAGGTTTCTGTTATCATGGTATTTTAAGTACTGATGATGTATTGTCGATGGCTTGGTTTTTCCTTGAATTAATTGTGAAGTCAATGGGTTGGTGTGATGTTGTGTGAAGTGATTCGGGTACAGATCTTTGGGTACTCAAATGTTTGATATTTTATGAAAGCACGTTGCTCCAATTAAAGTAATAATCTTGTCTTAAATTGTTTTTTTTTTATGTTTATTCATAGTATTTTATTCAGGTACAGAATGGGAATATTTTTATCCTTGCTCCTTCTTGGTCTTGGATTTGCCCAATATGATTGAAGAAACAGGTAGGAGTGGATACGAACGGACGAACTTGAAATTCCGGTGATGGAGACGTCAATTTTCATCAGAATATTGTTTCGAGTTTCGAAGACTGAATGTGGTGCTTCTGATCAGTGGCGAAGCTTGACCCGAAGGTTCGGGGGGTCGGAAGTCGCCGGAGGGTCGGAAGTCACTAGTTTCGGGGGGTCGAAGACCAATTTCGGGGGGTCGAAACCCTATATTTCCAAAATTTTCTATACGAATACTATATAGTCGGAACTTCTGCACGAAAATTCGGGGGGGTCGGCCGCCCCCGCCCGCCCCAATAAAGTTGCGCCAGTGCTTCTGATCATCATGTTAAGTTGGTGTTTATGTGCTATGTAAACGATGGTTCGATCTCATATCTAAAGGTTTGAATTCAAATTTTTCTCATTAATATTCGTTTTGTTTGATGTTCTATTAGCTAGCTGGAGTACTAATGAATTTGTTTTCGTCTTCATTGTTCATCGTAATTATTAACACTACTCTTCAACTAAGTTGTGGTTAATAATATGAATTTTGATCCTAATTCACCTCAAGACTCACTTAGGAGGATTATGAGGATAGTCAGATGTTTATGTAAGTACAATTATTCATTAATAGTGAAGAAACACGAATCCTGGATTACCGTATAGACGCTAATCTTGATAGTAATTCTACTGTATTTTATAAAGGGGTGTGTTTATAAAAAACGTGTGGGTCTAAGGACAAGACCAAGGAGTTTAAGAGACTACCGATCAGAAGAGCCGAGTCTCTAAACGTTTGTATAATAAACAAGGGGTTGAAAAAGGTACGAAGAAGTTCGTAGTCTTTTTGAGTGAAAGTATTGGTGAATATCGGATGCAAACAAAAGGAGAAGGAGCTCCTCCTTTTGTAGTACCTCGATGTCACACTTTCTCAGCTCATCCTCTATCCTTGATGCGGCCCGGCCCAGGTAGAGGTGTCTCTAAGTTTCCGGCCCAAGTCCCTAAGCCCAATGGTGCAAGTGGGTTTGGTAAAAGGAGAAAGTAAAAAGGGGATTTTACCGTCCTGACGATAGTACGCGTGGCGTCCGCTGAGTGGACACCGGTGGGCAGCTGATAACTCAAAAAGTTATCATATAAAACGGGCATAAACAGTTTCATAATAGGGTACAAATTAAGGTAATATTGTAAGATTTGATACTTAATTCGTTCCTATTTGTATTTTGCAGGAATATGGAGCTCCAAAGCGGAAATAAAGGATTTTCGGGCAAAAAAAAGACAAAAACAGGAGAGTCCTGAAGATACGAGACTATCAGCCGGTTCACTATATGTTTTGAAGACAATCCCGGGACATAAACAACACTAAAATCAGCCCCGGGGTGACCAAAAACGCCCACGCACACCTGCACGAAGGTTCAGTACGCGAGAGAACAACGCAGCAAACTTAGAGAGCAAGAAATCAGAGCTAACAGACATTGCACGCCCGTGCCATCACCATGTGCACGGCCGTGCAAGGGACAAGAGGTATAGACAGAGTCTGCCATGCAGCAACAGAACGTACGTGAGACAGCGTGCACGCCCTCGACACAAGTTGGCACGGTCGTGCAGCCCCTGGAGGTCAATAAATAGCAAGCCAACCCCCACCATTTGTTCATCCCTTCTTGTGCTCTCTTGGGCCGACTACCAAGCTTCTTCCAGAGATCTTGGGGTCCCTTGGGAGGCCTTCTAGTCCTCCTAACATCCCTCAATGGTTAGGCTTCGACCTACCTTGATTAGCTTAGCCAATAAGAGGATCGTAGAGTAGTTATGCAATAAAACATCGAGGGTCATGAGGATCATGAGAGAATACATATCACTTGGAGATGGAGAGTTTGTCTATGAGCAGCCATGATTGATGTGTTGCAAAACACATCTCTTTTCCTATGTATTTTGTATATTATTTGGTCAGGTTTTTATTCGTTTTGTGTTGTTTTTATCATGTATTTATTATTTTAATTATTTTATAGGTGTTCGTGAGAAAGAAGTCTAAAACGTTAAAAATAATCAAGATCCGAGCATCGGGATCGAGCGAGAAATAATACTATTATAATAATAATAATAATAATAATAATAGTTAATAAAGAAAAAAAGAAATAAAGATATGAAAACAAAAAGTCACGTGGAATTGAAAAATTGTTTCCAAGATTCTGGGGCACAAGAGAATTTATAACAAGAAATAAAAACCCTATTCGATTATTATAAAAAGGGGATCAACACATTATTACTTTCGTCAGACAATTAGCGCCGCAGAGGGAAGAAGACATCTTGTCAGCCACCATTGAAGAGGAATTGAGGACAGCAGCAACTTGATTCAATATTTTGAGGAATTATTTTGAAGGGCAGGAAGGCTAGGGATCGAGGTTATACAATATTGGTTATTTTCGTTTATTACTTTGTGTTCTAAACTTTATGACTATGTGTTACTTTGGTACCAAGACTATGTTTTTATCGTTTGTCATGAATATTATTGGCTAAACCTTTTGAGCTACCTAGGTTGTATGATGAATACATGTTAATTTTATACTCTCGGTTTATGGATTATTTTGAATGGTTAATGTTTAGGTAACGATTTGGTTGGTGTTTATTATGATGTGTGTGCGTACTTAAGTTTGGTTTATTATCTTTGATAGTTCCATAAACGTCTTAGTGAATGTCTTTCATGTTTGGATGTTTATTAGGGTTTCTTGCTTTGTGCTCGTAGCTTAGTTTATGGTTTTGGTACCGAAAGCCATAGGAACTTGATTAGAGAATTTAGAGGGCTTTTGTATTCTTCCATTCTTGAGACCGGGAGGTGATGGAATGTTGGGTTGTCTAGAGCTTTAGGTGTTAGGTTTTAGGTGAGACCGGGAGGTGATCCTATACCTATCCTAGTTGTCTTTAGTTTCTTACAATTCCAAGTCATAGTTAACCCAATTAAATTACTCCTTTACATCTTCGGGTGTATTGTGATTAGAGAGACCGGGAGGTGATCGAGTCATTAGAGTACCTTTACATTCTTAGTAAGGTGAGACCGGGAGGTGATCCGAGCTAGATAACCAGTGTTTTATTCCTTAGGATTCTTTGGGTGTGTTGGTGAGACTGGGAGGAGATCTAGCACGTCTTAGGGTTTCTTAAGTTATTTTTAGAATCTGGTATCCATTCAGTTTTCCATTACCGAGAGTTGTGAGTTTGCATGTAGGATTCTTGGCCTAGGTAGTTGCCTTCCTATCCTGACATTTTCCTCAGTTATCATTGCTGTCTTTTATCTTTTTTATTTACTTTATTTATTTTATTTAATTATTAAAAAACCAAAAATCAACTTTTAAACCATTTATTTTAAGTCTTAGTCGAGTCTAGTTTTGTTTTCTAGTAGTGTCCTGTGGGTTCGATACTCGGACTTACTTAGTCTGTACTGCATTGATAGGTACACTTGCTTGTCGTGTGGTCTAGTTTAGTTGAGTCTGTTTTATATTACTAGGTGTCTAGGTTAGGTAGTTATTTATAGACCATACCTAGCACATCAAGTTTTTGGCGCCGTTGCCGGGGACACTTGGCGATTGCAAAATTAGCTTTGATTAGGACGTCACTGATTAATTGGTCTTATTTGAGTCTTTTTGGTTTTTAGTGTGTCTAGAGAGTCTTAGGTTTTTATTTTCTTTTTGTGTTTTTTTTATTTGTTGTTTATATTTTATTTATTTTTGTTCTTCTTTACGCGTTTTTTTTTCTATCTGTCTTGTAGTTTTATGCCACGTACTCGTTCGCACGGACCATCTGAGCCGATCATACCAAAGCCCGAGCGAGACATTGCTGACATTCGGAGGGAACTTCGTCGTGCTATCAACCAAACCAAAAAGGTACGTTTTTCTCTCCCTGCTACTATCATGGGCGACGCTCAACCACCTAGACGTACTGTCCACCAGATGGTCTGTGAGGGAGCCACGGGAGTGAGAACTCCCATTACTCGGGCTGCCATGCCCAGTAACCACACTTGGCAGATCCCCTCACACGTTATCAACACCATCGCCCATACCGCCCAGTTCAATGGCCTGGATGATGAGGATGCTCCAGGCCATCTGTCCCGTTTTGTGCGCATTTGTGACACCTTTGGTCTGACAGGTGTCACCCCAGACACAATCTATCTTAGAGTTTTTCCATTTTCTCTGTTTGGGCGTGCTGCCACTTGGTTGGATACTCTTCCCCGGGATTCCATCACTACCTGGGAAGACTTGAAAACCAAGTTTCTGAAAAAATATTATCCTCCTTCTAAGGCCGCTCGCATTAGGGACCAGATCCACTCGTTTCGAATGGATCCAAACGAGCCATACCACTTGGCCTGGGAGAGGTTCAACACTTTGTTGAACAAGTGTCCCCAGTATGGACTTTCTGATTGGCCCTTGTAGAGAAATTCTACAATGGCCTTACTTATGCTACGCGACAGATGTTTAACACTGCTGCTGGGGGACACATTATGGATAAAAAAGACCTTGATGAGTGTAAGGACATGTTTGAGAGTTTTGCTCTAGCTGAACAGCAGAACCCAGCCCACGAGGATTCCATCCCAGTTACTAGGTCTACCTCCTCCACCACTAGAGGTGTTCATCAGGTCACTCCTGAGACTAGTATGGCTGCTGCTATAGAGGCTTTAGCGAGAGAGGTTAAAGAGCTTAAGATGAGTGCACTCAAGTGTGAGATTTGTAGGGGTGGACACGACACCATAGACTGCCTAGTAGGAAACCGTGACCATGTAGATTATTTGGGGAGTTTTAACCGAGGAAATGGTAATAATTATAACTCGGGGTGGAGGAACCAAACTAATTCTGGGTGGAGGTCTGATAGGGGAGAAATAGGTGATAGTTCAGGTTCTAGTTTGAAGAGGATAGAGGAGATGATAGCTAGTCAGAGTCAGATGCTCACTCATCTGGTTGCAAAAGACCAGCAAACCACTCAGAAACTTGAGGAGCATGACCTAATGCTTTGGAACCAGCAGAATACTTTGTTAAACCTAGAGAGAAAAATAGGAGATATTTCGCAGAAACTCTCTGTTAGGTCACCAGGTACTTTCCCTAGTAACACTGAGGAGAACCCTAAGGGTACAACGATGGCTGTGAGCACTCGTAGTGGTAGGGGTGCGACTGAGAGAGTAGAGATACCGGTTGAGGATAAGGAGGAACCGGTAGATGAAGAGATAGAGTTAGAGATGTAACGCCCAGCGTTTCTCGACTAATATAATAATAATATTTTATTCATAAAACGATTCGTTAATTCGTTAACAAAATTATCTCGTTAACAAAAAATACATTCTTATTTCGTTTATTAATATAACAATCTAAATTCGCCTAATAACGCGTTATACGTAATAACATACCAGTTTACCGACACTTATCCTAGTGAATTTATGAACGCGACAAAAATATATATATATATATATATATATATATATATATATAATAAATACGTAGTTCAAATACTCGTTTCGAATCGTTTTTATATAAAAATTTCATAGAATAATTATCCTATTGATTAAACGAGCCTAATTCATAAACGAGACCCGAGCCAGTAACTAGTTCGTTTAAGCAATAACTTCCACCTAATTTAACCTACACTTAACCCTACCTATTTAAACACCTTAACTCCTCATCTCATTCTCATTCAAAAAAAAAACCCTAGCCACTATCTTCTTCTCCAAACTCTTGCCTTCCTCCTCCCAAACTCTCTCTTCTCTGCTCTAGAAGATGCAGCTACACACCACCACCCGAGTTCCTCTATAATCTGCTATCAAACTCCCCTTTTCTTGAACCACCAACAACAGCAGCGGCGAGAGGCAGCAGATATAGGGCACCCGGGGTCCGAACATAACCTCTTCGAGCCAACCACCACCACTCGACATACTTCCTTTCCTCTCCCTAATCTCCGACCGGCAACCCCTCTGCTCCGGCCGCCGCCACCAACAACAACCAAGACCCGAGCCACCACATCCCACCACCATTAAACCATCTATCACCTTAATCCCTCTTTTTTTTTTCCACGCATCCTCTCTCTCACCCTAGGCGGCGCCGCCGCCGAAGACCACCACCAACAAATGAGAACCACCACAGGTACCACAATAGGTTGTTTCTGGATCGGGCTTAATACATCGTGGTTCCCAGCCACGTATGTTCTCAGATCTGTTTTAAAGGCCTCAGTGGTGATGATAGTCCGATGTGCAGGTTCCCGACCACGTAAACGAAGGGTTAGGTCTGGTCTCTGCCTTTTCTGGTCCGAGTTGCAGGTTCCGACCAGATGGTACCGGGTTAGCTCCGGTCAGCTTGGTTGTGGCCTGTTTGTTTTCTTTTTCCTGCTCAGGTCAACGTTGGTCAACCATAGTCAAAAGTCAAATCTGGTCAATTTTGGTCCACGGTCAAAGCTGGTCAACCACAGTCAACCGTGGTCAAAGCTGCTCAGCGATGTTTGGGGCGCGTATGTAGCGGTTCGCGAGCTTATCCATAGGAAGGTATAACGCGTGCCATGTCTTTGCTTTAATTGTTTTAATTATATTTATGTAGTTGAAAATACTTCTTTTATGTAGAATGAACGAACCGAACCGACTTGTTTTTATATAATGCTTAAAAGTAATATCGAGCCTACAAAGATAACGGTTAACATATATACACACACACACACACACATATATATATACGCTTATGTATTAATATTACGAACTATTAAATCGTTGAAGTAGTTGTATGAAAACATATTTTACCTATATACAAGCACGCCATTTAGCGAAACACATAACATCTAGACTTGTAAGGGTTTACTTAACTTATGTCACTTGTTTGAAAACGGACTATATATATATATATTACTTACTCAAAACATATTGTTCTCGTCTATTATAACTTTAATGACATAAACTTTTTGTCGCATATAAAGGTTTAGTTAAATCGTATTGCGTTTTGTGGATTTAGACGATTGATTATTGGGAAAATATAGACAACTTGAGTTGTCTGGTTTTATACAAAAACAGAGGAGACTCTGCCCAAATTTTTACAAAATATAAGGAACACATCGAGCATTCAAATATATACTTTGTACAATTAAAGCTACGTCCACAAATAGTTTCCATCCAAACTTTACTTTATCATACTATATGTATATATATATTGTCCAATCCTCTAGACAAAACAAAACGCCAATCGAGTCACATGTACGTTATTTCCATTAACCTAAACATTCCATTTACAACTAATTTCAAAACGCCATTTTGAATATTACCTTAAAGTTTATATTTTATATAACTATACGTACGCCCATACCTTCGAGGAAACTAAACAAAGTACTATCGGTTCGTTAAGTTACACACTTTGAGACATGTATTATTTACAATACGAGTCTAGGTAGTTGAATCAACTATCTTTACAACTAACAAATGAATTAAACTCTTTTGCATTAGAATTTAAGACGTCCTTTACTTCTAATAGGGCACAAGATGTTCAATTAATTCAAGTTCAGACTATTGTTTTGCTAGTACCTACACAGTGAATTTCAGGTGAGTTTACATAGCCCCTTTTCCATTCACTATTTTTTTTGGGGTGAAACATGTTACAACATTCAATTTACAATTCAATCACAAGTGTCTATGTGTTATTCTATGTTGCATTATGTCTTAAACATTACTAGGGTAAGCACATTATTCTAGCATAATCATTAACATTGATCAGCCGACGGTATACAATGATAGATCTATTGGACTGACAATCCCACCCGGATACGTGTACCTCCTACATAGGTAGCGTGGGTGATTGTTATCGAATTTATAACATAATTGAGTGAACCATGAGCGTATGGGATGGACCACAATATTCTAGTCACAAGGTTTGATTATGCACTCGATTTACCCAATAGTATGTTTTCACATATGGACTAGACTTGCCATGACACTTGAATTGTACAAGTTTTATTCAATTATCAAAATTTATGTAATTCTCACCAACTTTTGTTGACCCAAAATATTTTCAAACTTAACATGTTTCAGGTTGTAACATGCTCGAAGATTAGAGTTAATGCTTGAAGATGCGTAGCTAGCATTTTTCATTTTGATGTACAAATTCTTAGAACAATTGTATGTAATTTATTTAAATCATTTATTGAAACTTATTATTTACCATGAGCTACTGAACAATCATCAATACGTGACATCCCGATGTTTCCGCCATCGGTTGGGGTGTTACAAGAGACACCTGCTAGGACACCTTCTAGAGTAGCTACATCCAGTCCTGTGTCTAGTAGTGAGGGTCCTTCTGAGAGAGTGGTTGTGGATAGAGAGAGTGAGAGGCAGGTAGAGCCCACTAGAGTGTATAAGCCCACTGCTCCTTATCCTGGTAAGTTGTTGCAGAATAAGATAGATCACCAATATGATAAATTTATTGAACTTATTAAGCAACTTAAGGTGAACCTACCCTTTATAGAAGTCCTCCAGAGCATGCCTAAATATGTTAAGTTCCTCAAGAACATCATGGCTAATAAGAAAAAGCTTGAGGAACTTTCACATGTTACTTTAAGTGAGGAGTGTTCTGCGGTCTTGCAGAATAAGCTGCCAGTTAAGATGGACGATCCTGGTAGTTTTATCATTCCATGTTCCATAGGTGACTTGTCCATTAAGAATGCTCTTGCTGACCTAGGTGCTAGTGTTAATTTAATTCCATACTCCATTTTTAAGCAATTAGACCTAGGAGAACTTAAACCCACCCGCATGTACATCCAGCTAGCAAGTCCACCAAATTCCCTCATGGTATTATTGAGAATCTTTTAGTTAAGGTGGATAAGTTCGTGTTTCCTGTGGATTTCGTAGTGTTAGATATGCCTGAGGATGATGTCGTGCCATTGATTTTAGGTCGTCCTTTCTTGGCTACTTCTAGAGTTGTAGTAGACATGGGAGAGGGTAAGTTGAGCATAAGTGTGGGGGAAGAGAAGGTTGAGTTTGGGATTAAGCCTAGGATGAGAGGAGATTTGTTAGATGAGTTACAGGCTATAGATGATCATCTGGATCATGAGTTGGAGAAATTAATCCCTAAGGAGATTGAGAGTAGGAGGAGAAAAGGGAAGGAGAAAGAGACTGTGAGTGTGGTTAATTGGTGGATGAATTTACCGGGTAGGTATAGGAATAGGAAAGAACCCGAGAGAAAGGAAGAGGTGTTGAAGGTGTATGATTTCTGGGGTGGTTCGTATTGCAAGGAGAAGCCACCCGATGCTAGAGTGATTGATGCATAGGCACACTTGGATGCTTCCAAGTTGTAGAGTTTGTAGAGTTCTAGGATTAGATGTTTTTGTTTGTTTTTGGTTTGTGTCTTGTCTTGTTTTGCAGGTTTTCGTGTTTGCTTAGGCTTGAAAAATTACACCATGAATGGATCCTATGTAGTTAATTATATATTTTATGATTGGGATTTTTGGTGGAGGTTTGGGCAATAAAAGATATATTTTTTTTCTAAACATTAAATTTGATTAAATTTCTGCGAAAAAAGGTTCCTCGTGTAATGCGGAGAGCCTGGGCTGACCTGTTCGTCTCATATGAACAGTAATTACCCCGGAAAGTTATATTTTATTCGCTTGCGACGCGTGTTGAGACCACCAGTGTCCTTCACGTTGCGCGGGTTAATTAGAAAAAAAAATAATATTTTACACCTTGTTTTCTTCCATCACCATTCACCACCATTTCATTTATTTTACCATCACCCGCCACATTACACCATCTTGCCTTCCAGGTACGTTTCCTGCATTTTTGTATATTGAGTCGGTTGAGTCTGTATTTTTTTTTAGAGTCTTTTATTTTAATTCTGAGTCAGTTTTCTCTTAACTCACTTTGGGGGAAATCTTTCCTTCAGGTGTTGTTAGGACAAAGAGGATTGGTGAAACCACTTTTGCAAACCTTAGTCTAATTCACTTCTGTCAAAATATTCTAAGTATAGAACTGCTGAAGAAGGAAGATCAAACTGTTGAAGAAGAGATTACACAAGTACTGAAGAAGAAAAGTCATCAGAAGTTCTGAAGTCCAAACCAGACATTTCTACTGAAGAACTACTGAAGACAAACTACTCATCAGTAGTTTGTTATTCATCAGTACTTATGAGAAGATCTTTTCCACCGCCTTTTTGTATCAGTAGTTTATTAGTTTAGTATTACTTTTACTTTATGTACAAGTTCCAAGATTGCAACTTGTCTCTGAACTTGCTTTTTGGCAAGGTTCATGTATTTGTAAAGTCTATAAATAGAAGGGTTCATCCCTCTGTTTTAGACATTGATTTTAATACAGAAATCCTTCAAAGCATATTATCGTTATTTCCATTTCATATTTATTGAGAATCCGTCTAAGTGTTTCATTCACATTCAATACTTAGATTCTCAATAAATACTTATCATTTATTAGTTTCTCAAACATCCAGGGAGAGTAATAACTCCTGTTGATAAGTGTAGCTTTAAACTCATATCATTCCGCTGTGCTATCACTCATAAAGAACTTGCTAAACACTTAAGTGTACACTAGCAAGTTCACACAAAAGAGCAATACTGATCCAACAATTGGTATCAGAGCACTGGTTTATCTGATCACATATCAATCTAACACATTGAGAATCAGACACAGGCTCTTATTGATATTCAATAAAGGATTATAAGCTCACTTTTATCAACATCCATCACTTTAAGAGATATTTGACAAATCAATACTCTTTAAAATGGATCCTCATAATATTGGTTCTGCCAATAAACCTGCTATGCTAGTAAGAAATGAATATAACATCTGGCAAAGAAGAATGGCACATACCTTATCACAGACCACACAGGTTGCTGGAAATCTGTGATATATGGTCCTCATAAACCAGTAAATATCAATCTTGAAACTAAAGAAAAAATTCCTAAAGACGCAAAAGACTATACAGATGATGATTTCCTAAAACTTGAGCTTGATGCTAAAGCTTTCTCTATGTTGGCAATGGCACTCCCAAATGAAATCTACTCTGGCCTATTACATTGTGATAGTGCCAAAGAGCTTTGGGACTGCCTCAAAGAACAGTTTGGAGGAACTGAAGAGGTGATTGCCAACACCAGAGAAATCCTGGCTCAACAATATGAAACTTTTGCTCACATTAATGTGGAAACTTTAACACAACAATTTGAAAGATTCTCCTCATTAATATCTGAGCTAAAATTAAATGGTCAGACCTACACAACTGTATCTATGCTTCATAGATTTTTAAGGTCTTTACCTGAAAAATGGGAAACATACTCTATAGTCTTAAGATCTTCACCAGACTTTAGCTCCCTCACTCTTACAAAACTTCATGGGAGATTAATTACTTTTGAAAGAGAAATTGATCAAAAGAAAAAGTTACAAAGTTCTAGCAAAACTGCTGATGACTATCTACCAGGTAGTACAACACTATTGGGACAAGACTCACCAACTTGTTCAAATAGTTTTGGATCTTTTGACCATATTGACATAACTGCTAGGATCTCATCTGAAAGATCATTCCCAGGTTATGACAATAATGATTTTGGTCAAACTGCTGATAACATGTGTTTTATCATGGATGATTTGAAAATTTTCAGCAGTGATGACTTAGAAGAAATGGATATTTTACACCAACTGGCCATGTTAAGTTTGAAAACAAATAAATTTTACAAAAGGTCAGGAAGGAAGTTTCCAGGACTCAACAGTTCAACAAAAATTGGTTTTAACAAATCTAAACTTAGATGTCACAAGTGTCAAAAGTTGGGACACTTTGCTAGAGAGTGTAGAAGCTCTAGGTTTAACCAATCTCAGCCTGGAAATAATTTTAACCCCAATTATAACAGGAATAATGGAACACAAGGGAGTGCACATTTTGTACAGGCACAAGCTCCACAACACCAATATGTGCCACAAGTACAATAGGTACAGATGCAGAGCCAACAATCAATCCCTCCCTTTCCAGCTGCTCAACCTCCTCCACAAACTCAGCAACCCTCACAACAAAGTTTATTTACTTCAGGGTATGTTGACTGGAGCAGTCTTCCTTTTGACACCACAGAGTGTAATCCTGATGCAGA
Organism: Ambrosia trifida; assembly: GCA_028751855.1. Taxonomy (NCBI): domain Eukaryota; kingdom Viridiplantae; phylum Streptophyta; class Magnoliopsida; order Asterales; family Asteraceae; genus Ambrosia; species Ambrosia trifida. The sequence goes on along the minus strand of CM054126.1, from coordinate 110,035,726 downwards.
CAACAAGATGTTTGACATCAAGTGGGGAGAGCCTGACAATGGCAGGAAGAACTTTGCCTTAATGGCATTTGAGGGATGCACCTCAAAATCTGCCTTGTCACAGGTATCTAAAGAATCTTTGACAAAACTTTGTTTAACTTCTTGCAAAGAATCTTTTACTCTCATAAGAGAGACTAATGTGCACTTACAAGGGAAAGCAAATGACTCAGAGAGAAAATTCACTCAGATGAAATGTGATTTAGAAAGAAAACTTTCTGCAAAAACAAAAGAAGTTTCTAAATTAACTAACACTGCTATTGAAACCCAAGCACAAATTAAAATCATGATAAATGACTTAGGAAATGTCAGACAAGAGCTTGCTGACACCAAGGTCACATGTGAAAAATGGGTTGAATCTTGTAAGGGGTACCAACTATTGCTAAACAAACAAAGTGCTTCAAATGTTAGGTTTGGCATAGGGTACAATCACACTAAAACACCAACAGATTTTTCCCCCAAAACTACTGAAGATGGGAGAAAAATTGTTTCAGGTGAAACTTCTGAAGAGAAAGAATGCACATCTTTCCATGAGAACTTTCTAAAAACACACAAAGAAAGTTCTTCAGAAGTACTGATTAATTCTGACTTTAAGTCATCAGTAGTTTCAACTACATCAGGAGTTGAGAACCTAAAAACAACTGATGACCTAAAACCAATCAATACAGTCAGAAATTTGTCTTTGAAAGAAAAGACAAAAGAATGTGAAATCTGTGGTCTGTTCAACCACAAGACAGAATTTTGCAGATACAGAAAAGGTATTCAGTACAATAAGAAAACTCAACAGCTGGTTGTGGGAAAGCAAATCAAAAATGATTTTGTAAAAACTTTTTCTCCCAGGAAACAACAACCAGTAAACACCTTTTCTCAGAAAAAGATAAAATCTCAACAAAGATCTTTTTCTCAAAATTCTCTTTCAGTAGTTAGACCTAAATCATCAGCAGTTTCACAAACTGCTGAGATTAAAGATCTCATAAACATGGTACAACTACTGATGACCAAAGTTGATAGTGGTCCTCAAAAGGATACCACCATTTCTCTTAATGAAAAATCCATTGCTAAAAAGACATGGATTTCTCAACTTGGTCAAGAACAAACTGTAAATGTTCTCAAGAGCAAACCCAAAGCCAAACTGGCTTGGGTTCCTAAATCTAACTAATTTGCTATCTTGTGCAGAGAGTTTCCAGAGGCTTAAATAGCATTTGGTATGTAGACAGTGGAGGCTCAATGCACATGACAGGATGCAGATACCTGATAAACAATTTTATCAGTCAAAGAGAAGGATCTGTATCCTTTGGGAACAATGCTAAGGGATATGTGCTAGGACATGGAAATGTCTCCTCTGGCAAAATATAGTTTGACAAGGTCAATCTGGTTGAAAACCTTGAGTACAACTTGCTGAGTGTGTCATAAATGTGTGATAAAGGATATTCTTCCTTTTTCACAAAGACAGCATACAAGATCATATCACCAGAAGGCCAGAAGTTGATAGAGAAGATCATTGAAGATCACACTTTGTTGATAGCCAAAAGATGTGGCAATGTCTATGCAGTGGACATTGAAAAAGACAAAGTACTGAACAACACTGCCTGTTTCTTCTCAAAGGCATCAACTTCAGAGACTGATCTCTGGCACAGGTGTAACAACCGGCAAAATTAAGGTAATTCCGTACTAATTAATTAAACGCGATTAACGTAATTAACCGTAATTATGTGCTGAATATTTAATCGAGGCCTTAGAAGGATAGGAATTCCCAAATAATGCATAGGAATGCATAAGTTTAATAGCAAAGCATGATAGGATCATGCGCAGGCAAAACTATCCGGTATGGACGCTGGCGATTACCCGGTAAAATTTAAATAAGCGAAACGAACACCGGACACCCGGAATATATAATAAATAATATTTTCACAAAATATTATGAGTTTTGGAAACCCAAATCCAAACGTGAAAGCTTAATGCACAAATCTCCCGGTAACGAATAAAGTGCGCGTACCGCACCCGATACGCGCGTAACACGTAAATTCACCCGGCAAAAGCCGAAATAAATTATCAGTAATTTAACTGGGCAAAATTTTATGAATATTAACGGTATTTTAATATTGAGGTAAACCGCGGCTAAAATTCGAGAAATACCCGGGCGGTACCCGAAAGGAACTAACTTAAACATAATATAGAGAGATGATTAGCAAGATGGACCCCACCAAAACACCCCTTGGGGCCGGCCTATGGCCCACCAAGGTGAGGTTACTTGTGTTATCTCAAGATAATCATTAGTGTGGATATTAATCATAATCTTGCATGGATTAGCATTGGGCAACAAAAATCATCAAATCCCTCACTCTCTCTCTCTCTAACTCACGGCCCCAAACACCCTCTTGATATCCCCATGGATCTTTCATAATCTTACACAATCTTGCCAAGATATTACATAATCTAGTGAAGATACATGTAATCTTGTGGATTTGAAAGAGATCATATAAAGATACATACATACATCCTTGAAGCAAGAACACCAAAAATCCTCTTCTTTTTCTTCCTCTTGGCCGTAGCCATCCACCCCCATATTAACATTTCTCTTTCAATTTTTACAACTCCAAATCATCTCTAGTTCATTCTTAATCAAACCCTTTCTTGTGTGTTCAAGAGCTTGGAGCATAACCCACTTGGAAGAACACATTAAACCTCACCCAAAATCCAAGATTTTGTCTTCCCTAGCCTTGAGCTAGTAGTAAGTCTTGCATTGTTTTATTATTTAAAATGTCATATTTTGTGCTATGAAAGCAAGTTGTACAATGTTGGGTAATAAAGATGAGTTTTATAAAAGTAATGGGTTTTATTAAAAAGGAAAATGGAAGAATAATAATATGGAGAAATCTTAGATTATTATTAATAAAAGTGGTATTTTGAAGAAAATATAATAATAAGAACATGTTTGTAAGTTGGAAGATGAGAAGAACTAGATTTTGGAAAATGACTTGAATATGATGAAAAGTGGTTTTAATCATCATAAGATGACTAGTTGATGTCAAAAAGTTGTTAAAAAGAATTATAAAATCATAGATGAAAAAGTTTCATCTTCAAAGTCCACTCACTTGGATGAGTGAAAATTGGATGTTTTGGATTAAAATATGGAATAAGCATATTAATGACATCTAGGATAGATTAGAAGATCATTAAAAATAAAAAGAAGTAAAAACAACTAAACATGATGAAAATGGTTCTTCAAAGTCCACTAAAGTGGAAGAAAAATATTGACTTTGAAAGATGGAGTGAAAAATGCTACATGTATAAGTTAAAGGACTAATATGGCAATTTTGGAAGTCGAGGGACTAAAATAAATATTTTAGAAAACTATTAGTCCAAAAACACAATAATGGGAAAATTTGTGTCAAGAGTGTAAGTAATAATTTGCAAGGTAGATTTGGTAAATAATAGTAGCATACTTGGGTATTTTTAAGTAAAAAGTATATTTTTATAAAATGGACGTTTTATAAAAATGAATGGAGTAACGCAAGTATTTTACAAAGTAAGATTGTATAAAATAAAGACTTGGGAAGACTTGTACAAAAATGGGATACTTTTATATAAATGGGAATATAAAAGTATCGGAAACATTTTTGGTAACAAGTCGGACGAGTCGGGCTAAAACGTACATAATATATTTTTCCGAGAAATAAACGTTCGGCATCGGAAGTTGGAACAATACCTCCATAAGAACGCGCAACGGAAATAAATATGAAAAACGCTAACTAACGAACTTAGTTACACGAACCGACGTAAACGGACTTATGAGGAAAAGACCATTACGTCAAGATAAAAATATACATATATATTTTAAGAAAGTGAAATATATATAACAAGGGTGAAACGTACGTAACACTTTCCTAAGTGTAGTAACAATATTCGTGGGAAAGGAGAAACATAACGTAACAAATTAAAAACGCTAAACGACACATGACTTAACAAGTAGTATCCACGCGATGGTATATATATACATATACTCGTTTTCGACGAAATTCTAGTATACCTATTTAAATGGGAAAATAGATATGCGAGAAGGAAAACCGAGACGAGTAGGTGAAATATATCTATGAACGTGTGAATACCGACGAGATCCTAGTACAATTATTTAAATGGGAAAATAAATGTACGGTGTGGTAAGTCTAGTCGGGCGTTAAGATTATGTTACCGAACGACGAGGACTTAGCATATTTATTTGAATGGGAAAATAAATATGTGGCAAAGTAAGTCGGGTCGGATAATAAGAAAACACTTTATATCGAGCGAAAAGATCCTAAGTATAATTATTTAAATGGGAAAATAATTATACGTTGGGTAGAGTCGTGTCAAGTATAATGTTGTACAAGTCATAAAGAATATTAATAAGAGTAATATATGACTTGTAAGGAAAGGGTAATCCATCGCCATTGAACCTAGGATACGAAACTATTAAACGGGAATTGGGATAAAGACGTGGTCGGGAAGTTGGGTGTACAACTTGCCAAGGCACATACACCATAGGTGTAAGTGACTTATACGCCTAGAACCTTTGTAGGTACGGGATCACAAACTTTACTATTTTCTTTGAGCCGAGCACAGTTACAGGTGAGTCTCACGGCCCCATTTCTAAACTATTTAACGTTTTTACGGGGGAAAGATATGTTGGGATTGTATGACGGGTTGGATACTTGAGTAAAGATCGCCACTCGGGGTTGAGACCTCCCCACTATAATCATTTATTCAGGAATGAGAAACCAAAGGGATATTTGGATAGTACTATTGGTGCCTGACAAGGCTCACCCCTAATCGATAGCGTCGATTATGCATCGTCGTATGCCTGGGGTGCACTTATTCTGAAATAAAGTCGTAGGAACACCGAGTAACGACTTTGGGCGGGGGCATTATTAATTGTCTTGGTTTGGTTATAGGCTCAAGTAAATTGTAGGACTTTGTAACTCCTATAAATGTCATAACAAGGATATTCCCACTTTATAAAGATTTATTAAATTAAAACCTGTGAACTCACCAATATTTATATATTGACGATTTTCAAACATATCTTTCAGGTAATTGAATGATGGAAGTTAGCATGGCGAGCCGGGTCGGGGATGTCTCCAAGTTGGGCGTTGGGAATGTCGTAAAAGGGTCTCAACTCTTTATTCCATGGACTTAGGGATAAAGGGAGAAGCCTCTTTATCAATTTCAAAAACAATTTATAATTATGTATGAATAATTTGACATGATTATTAGCATTGAATAAATGCCCGTTTTTCTAATTACTATTGTGGTTTGCATTAATCTTGGCTTAATACTTTTGAACCGTCGCGCCACGTGTTTCCGCCTTAGACGTGGTGTGACAGAAAGTGGTATCAGAGCCAAGGTTATAGCGAATTAGCATTTTAAAAATCTAAACTATAACCGGAATTTGGTTCAAAATCTTTCAAATAAATGCGAAACGCAATGAAATAAATTTTTCCAACGACCATTTGGGTATATGGAGATTCCGACCAAGCTAGCCATGGTAAGTATGCGTATTATTTTTGTGTTAGAAGGTTAGGAAGAGTACCTTAGATATGTGCCTTAACTACCTAACGAATAATACTTAAATATTAGTACGGTTCTTTTGCCAGGATGTCGAACGCAGGGAGCGTAGCACCGAGCTACGACAGTAGCCTTCAGATCATCCCAGCACCGCCAGCGGAGCCGATCGAGGTGGTGATACTCGATCCCGAGGACGACGAGATGGAGGTTGATGCCGCCATGGAGGGCGCCGACGGAGATAGCTCCGACGAGACAGACCCGAGCGAGGACCCAGCGTGGGCCCCCGCTGGAGACGACATGGCCGCCGTGGCCGACCTACCGATGGCCGAGGCCGACCTGCCTCTAGTGCCATTCCAGGCAGCACCACTGCCAGCACTACCTATCCGAGCCGTCAGGGACTTCCCTGTAGGCTGCGCAGGTCCTTCGAGACCTATCCCTACACAGTCGGAGACTGTCGAGTCCCCATACGACCGACGCGCACCAGTCGATCGTGAGCCTTTACCCACCCCACCTATCCCCGTTCCCTCTGGCATGAGACTCGTGCCTGTCTGCCGAGGACACAACGGGTGGATATCCGATGACTCGGACGATGAGTCAACTGCGTCGGTGGAGCACATTGCTGTGCCTATCCCACCAGCAGGCCAGGAGGAGCACGTCGCTCCGATGATAGGGCATGCTACCGCCACCCCAGCCACCTTACCTACCATGCCCGAGCCCATACCACAGGATGGGCCAGCTTCTACTGGGCACATCCTTGAGGGCAGCTCAGCCCGCAGTTCTGAGTTGCACCGAGCAGGACTGGCAGCTCACGCCACTGCTAGCCCTCCCACCCCTACCACTGTGATATCCGCTCCAGAGTGGGTCGCTGTCACCCAGCCTCTCATGGTCCCACTCGCCGAGCTTATAGTCCCCTCACCCATATCCATGACACTACCCATCACCACTTTTCCCACACTACCACCCCTACCCGAGATGCTCCCTACACCACCACCTGCACCATTCACTATGGATGCAGGAGCCCCATTTTTGACACCCTCATTTGCACCGTATACTCTAGGTGCGGGAGACCCATACCAGGTACCACCCTACTGCTTCACTGGACTACCGGGCTTTGCCCCACCCTTCACACCACTACCCATACCCGATATCGTCGGCCCGTCTCAGCCGACGTACACTGACATCCCCGGGCCGTCACAGCCCCACGGGATGGCCCCACTGTCAGGACCCGCATGGTCCACGGTGATCTCACTGGAGAGAGATTTCCAGACCCTCACCGACACGGTGCAGCGCACCGTGAGTCAGATGGAGCAGCAGGCCCAGCTCATGTGGGCCAGGATCATTGATGCCAGGGATGCACTGGCACATTATGCTGAGGAGCTGCTGAGCATGGATGCTCATTGTGGCCTTACGGGCGACGCACACTTTGCGCATCGCCAATTCTTGTACGATCGCATTATGGCGATCAGTATGACCATTAGCATGTGCGCACCCCAGTACCAGTACCAGCACCCGCCGCCGCCACCACCACAGTAGCGATACATCAGGGACGCTTGGGAGATCACTCACGGACATAGTAGTAGTAGTAGTAGTAGTAGTATGATAGCACAGCATGGGTTATAGCGCCCATCTGCATTTTTGCCTAGCCGAGCGGGATTGTGCCGGCATATGACATTATATTTCTAGTGTATTTCAAAGAGCAATGTATGAGGAATGTATCCTCGGTTTTTGTTATTATGAACAAATCATTGTACTTGGTATTGAAATTAATGAAAATTTTGTTATGGTAAAATATGTGTTGTGATTGTCTACGATTATTATTACTTGTTCTGTTTATATTGTGATTGTGTGATGTTGTTATGGTGATTATTGTGTTCATATGTTGTGTGGTTGTTTATACTATAAATGTGATGATATTGTATGAATGATTGTCGGAAATTAACCTTTGATATTGGTTATTGAAGAAACATGGCACCAGCCACAAGAAGCAACAGTGGGAATGAAAGACTGCCCACGACACCCGAGGAGCTTGAAACCCTAGTTTCGGGACGTATCGCCCAAGCTCTCGCAGAACACAATGCCACGCGCACCGAAAGGTCGCGAGACCGAACCGGGAGCGACAGACGCGAAACCTCCCCTACTGGTAAGAAGACGTCGGGTATATACAACAGGACTATTCGTGAAACTCCTACCTTGTATCTAATATTGCTTTATTATTGCCGAAACGGCCTCACGAGAACGTGGCTGCACGTTTAAAGCTTTCCTGGACTGCAAACCACTGAACTTCAGCGGCACTGAAGGTTCTGTCGGACTAGTCAAGTGGTTCGAGAAGACCGAAGCCGTGATTCGTATTAGCAGCTGTACCCCACGACAGGCTGTCATGTATACCACCAACCTGTTTCTGGACCAAGTTCTGACCTGGTGGAACAACCAAGTGCAGACACTGGGAGATGATGCTGCTTACTCCTTATCATGGTTGGAGTTGAAAGAACTAATGATCGTTGAGTACTGCCCGGCAAGTGAAGTGCAGAAGCTAGAGACTGAGTTCTGGAACCTCACCATGGTTGGACCGGACGTAGCTGGTTACACGTACAGATTCCATGACCTCTCCCGGTTAGTGCCTCGCCTGGTCACCCCGGAAAGCAAAAAGGTGGAAAGATACCTCTTCGGACTGGCCCCACAGATACGCGGCATGGTCACTGCTTCCAAGCCTACAACCATGCGCGAAGCTATCGACCTCGCCTTGAGCCTTACTGAAGACGCCATCCGAATGGGCACTCTAATCCGGAAAGTGTCAGGGTTGAAGCTTACTGAGTCCAGCAGTGTTGAGGGTAAGAATCTGGGTACAAGTTCAGTCGTCGGGTCAAGTGAACAGGGAAATAGGCCAAGGTTTGGGAAGCGTAAGCGCGACGAAAGGAAAAAGGATGGATCATCAGGTTCAGGGAAGAAAGGAAAAGGGTATGTGGCCACTGGACGTGGAAATAATGGGAAGCAAGGTTATCAGGGCAGGAACGAAGTGATCTGCGGTAAGTGCCGTCGTTCGGGGCACAAGACTGAAGACTGCAGATCAGGAGCGCCAAAGAACAGTGGAGCGAGGCCCTGTTTCTCATGTGGATCGCTCGATCATTGGAAGAGGGACTGCCCCAAACTTAACAACCAAGCCCGTGGGCGAGCGTTCGTGATTGGTGCCGGTGACGCACGACAAGACCCTAATGTGGTCACTGGTACGTTCCCTCTAAATGGTCATTATGCTTCAGTATTGTTTGATACTGGCGCCGATGTTAGCTTCGTATCTGTCGAATTTAAAAGATTACTTGGTTTAAAGACTAGTAAGCTAGACACACCATACTCTATCGAACTAGCTAACGGTAAGACTATAGAAACTCGAGAGGTAGTGAAGGATTGTAAGTTGGATCTCTGTGGTCATGAGTTTGACATTGAGCTATTGCCAGTCGTACTGGGTAGCTTCGACATAGTCGTTGGCATGGATTGGCTATCCGCACACCGCGCCATCGTCGTGTGCAATGACAAAGTAATTCAAGTTCCCCTCGCGAGCGGTGAAACCCTATCGATCCAAGGGGAAAGGCGTGGAACACCATTGAGAATTATTACCAGCATGAAAGCCAGGAAGTGCCTAAGGAAAGGTCTCGTCGCATTCTTGGCGCACGTGGTAGACAAGAAGGCCGACGAGCGAAAGATAGGAGACATTCCAATAGCCAGAGACTTTCCAGATGTGTTCCCAGAAGATTTGCCGGGATTGCCACCACCCCGACAAGTCGAGTTTCGTATCGACCTTGTTCCAGGAGCAGCACCGGTAGCGCGATCGCCATATCGCCTAGATCCTTCTGAGATGCAGGAACTGTCGGAACAACTGCAAGAGTTGTTGGACAAAGGTTTCATAAGACCAAGCTTCTCACCCTGGGGAGCTCCCGTCTTATTCGTGAAGAAGAAGGATGGCACTTTTCGAATGTGCATCGACTATCGAGAACTGAACAAGCTAACTATTAAAAATCGCTATCCTCTTCCCAGGATCGACGATTTGTTTGACCAACTTCAAGGATCCAGTTTCTACTCCAAGATCGATCTAAGGTCCGGTTATCATCAACTGCGTATACAAGAAGAAGACGTGCCGAAAACAGCATTCAGGACTCGTTATGGGCACTATGAGTTTCTGGTTATGCCATTCGGTTTAACTAACGCACCAGCTGTTTTCATGGATTTGATGAACCGAGTGTGCAAGCCATACCTGGACAAATTCGTCATTGTCTTCATTGATGACATCTTGATCTACTCACGCACTAAGGAGGAACACGAGGATCATCTCCGATTAATCCTCGAGGTACTTCGCAAAGAGAAACTCTATGCTAAGTTTTCAAAATGTGATTTTTGGATTCGAGAGGTTCACTTTTTAGGCCACGTGGTGAATGAAAAGGGTATACATGTCGATCCCGCCAAGATCGAAGCAATCAAGAATTGGGACGCCCCTAGAACGCCTACTGAAGTACGACAATTTCTTGGCCTTGCGGGTTACTACAGAAGGTTCATCGAGAACTTTTCTAAAATAGCACAGTCTCTAACCATGCTAACCCAAAAGGATAAGAAGTTAGAATGGACGGAAAGGCAGGAAGCAGCGTTTCAGTTGCTGAAGGATAAGTTATGCGGCGCACCAATACTATCACTCCCCGATGGTACGGAAGACTTCGTAGTTTACTGTGACGCCTCTCATCAGGGATTGGGTTGTGTATTGATGCAGCGAGAGAAGGTCATAGCCTATGCTTCCAGACAGCTAAAACTTCACGAGAAGAATTACACCACACATGATCTGGAACTAGGAGCCGTAGTATTCGCACTCAAGATATGGAGACACTATCTGTACGGAACCAAGTGTACGATCTTCACTGATCATAAAAGTTTGCAGCACATCTTTGACCAGAAGGAATTGAACATGCGACAACGGCGATGGGTCGAATTATTGAACGATTACGATTGTGAGATAAAGTACCATCCCGGGAAGGCAAACGTCGTAGCCGATGCCTTGAGTCGCAAGGAACGGGTTAAGCCACTGCGTGTCCGAGCTTTGGGTTTAACCATCCACACGAACCTGACTGACCGGATTCGTGAAGCTCAAACTAACGCTCTTAAACCCGAGAATGTCAAAGGTGAAAGATTGCGGAAGATGGTTGATTCACTGGAGTCAAAAGCGGATCAAGCTCTGTATTTCATGAATAGAATTTGCGTACCAGTGTACGGTGGATTGCGTGAACTGGTATTAGCCGAAGCCCACAGTTCGCGATATTCGGTTCACCCTGGAGCAGACAAGATGTTCCACGATTTAAAGGAATTATACTGGTGGCCAAATTTCAAGAGAGATATAGCGGCGTATGTTGCGCGGTGTTTGACTTGCGCGAAGGTCAAGGCCGAGCATCAGAGACCATCCGGTTAGCTCCAGCAACCGGAAATACCGGAATGGAAATGGGAAAGGATCACTATGGATTTCATTACCAAGTTGCCCAGGACAACAAGCGGCCATGATATGATCTGGGTAATCGTTGATCGATTGACAAAATCTGCACACTTCCTCCCCATTCGCGAAACGGATAAGTTGGAGAAACTAACCCGTTTGTATATTAAGGAAGTTGTGTCAAAACACGGTGTACCTATTTCTATCATCTCCGATCGAGATAGTCGTTTCACCTCAAGATTTTGGGAAAGTTTGAATGAAGCCCTCGGTACTCGCCTTGACATGAGTACTGCATATCATCCACAAACCGATGGTCAGAGTGAACGGACCATCCAGACCCTGGAGGATATGCTACGGGCATGCGCAATCGATTTCAGCGGAAATTGGGATACACACTTGCCACTGGTAGAGTTTTCGTATAACAACAGCTACCACACGAGCATTCAAGCTGCACCTTTTGAAGCTCTATATGGACGCAAGTGTAGATCGCCTCTATGTTGGGCCGAACTTGGTGAAAAGCAACTCACCGGGCCCGAAATTGTTCAAGAAACGACGGATAAGGTCTTTCTGATTAGAGAACGTCTCAAAGCGGCACGTGACCGACAGAAAAGCTACGCAGACATGAGGAGGAAGCCTTTGGAATTTCAAGTCGGAGACAGGGTCCTACTAAAGGTGTCACCTTGGAAAGGTGTCGCGCGCTTTGGGAAACGCGGAAAACTAAACCCACGATATGTTGGACCATTCGAAATCCTGTCCAGAGTAGGCCCCGTAGCATACAAGCTCAAGTTACCACAAGAGCTTAACGGTGTGCATGACACGTTCCACGTGTCGAACTTGAAAAAGTGTTTATCCGACGAAACCCTCATCATCCCCGCAGACGAAATCCACATTGACGACAAGTTACACTTCGTCGAAGAGCCAATCGAAGTAACCGATTGGAAGGTCCAAAAGCTAAGACGCAGTAAGATCAGATTGGTCAAAGTGCATTGGAATGCCAAGCGTGGACCGGAGTTCACGTGGGAAAGGCTGGACCGGATGAAGCAAAAGTATCCCGCCCTATTCGAGAAGACCCCTATACCGGAGAGCTCAAAGTGAATTCCGGGACGGAATTCTCTTAACGGGGGGAGAATGTAACAACCGGCAAAATTAAGGTAATTCCGTACTAATTAATTAAACGCGATTAACGTAATTAACCGTAATTATGTGCTGAATATTTAATCGAGGCCTTAGAAGGATAGGAATTCCCAAATAATGCATAGGAATGCATAAGTTTAATAGCAAAGCATGATAGGATCATGCGCAGGCAAAACTATCCGGTATGGACGCTGGCGATTACCCGGTAAAATTTAAATAAGCGAAACGAACACCGGACACCCGGAATATATAATAAATAATATTTTCACAAAATATTATGAGTTTTGGAAACCCAAAGCCAAACGTGAAAGCTTAATGCACAAATCTCCCGGTAACGAATAAAGTGCGCGTACCGCACCCGATACGCGCGTAACACGTAAATTCACCCGGCAAAAGCCGAAATAAATTATCAGTAATTTAACTGGGCAAAATTTTATGAATATTAACGGTATTTTAATATTGAGGTAAACCGCGGCTAAAATTCGAGAAATACCCGGGCGGTACCCGAAAGGAACTAACTTAAACATAATATAGAGAGATGATTAGCAAGATGGACCCCACCAAAACACCCCTTGGGGCCGGCCTATGGCCCACCAAGGTGAGGTTACTTGTGTTATCTCAAGATAATCATTAGTGTGGATATTAATCATAATCTTGCATGGATTAGCATTGGGCAACAAAAATCATCAAATCCCTCACTCTCTCTCTCTAACTCACGGCCCCAAACACCCTCTTGATATCCCCATGGATCTTTCATAATCTTACACAATCTTGCCAAGATATTACATAATCTAGTGAAGATACATGTAATCTTGTGGATTTGAAAGAGATCATATAAAGATACATACATACATCCTTGAAGCAAGAACACCAAAAATCCTCTTCTTTTTCTTCCTCTTGGCCGTAGCCATCCACCCCCATATTAACATTTCTCTTTCAATTTTTACAACTCCAAATCATCTCTAGTTCATTCTTAATCAAACCCTTTCTTGTGTGTTCAAGAGCTTGGAGCATAACCCACTTGGAAGAACACATTAAACCTCACCCAAAATCCAAGATTTTGTCTTCCCTAGCCTTGAGCTAGTAGTAAGTCTTGCATTGTTTTATTATTTAAAATGTCATATTTTGTGCTATGAAAGCAAGTTGTACAATGTTGGGTAATAAAGATGAGTTTTATAAAAGTAATGGGTTTTATTAAAAAGGAAAATGGAAGAATAATAATATGGAGAAATCTTAGATTATTATTAATAAAAGTGGTATTTTGAAGAAAATATAATAATAAGAACATGTTTGTAAGTTGGAAGATGAGAAGAACTAGATTTTGGAAAATGACTTGAATATGATGAAAAGTGGTTTTAATCATCATAAGATGACTAGTTGATGTCAAAAAGTTGTTAAAAAGAATTATAAAATCATAGATGAAAAAGTTTCATCTTCAAAGTCCACTCACTTGGATGAGTGAAAATTGGATGTTTTGGATTAAAATATGGAATAAGCATATTAATGACATCTAGGATAGATTAGAAGATCATTAAAAATAAAAAGAAGTAAAAACAACTAAACATGATGAAAATGGTTCTTCAAAGTCCACTAAAGTGGAAGAAAAATATTGACTTTGAAAGATGGAGTGAAAAATGCTACATGTATAAGTTAAAGGACTAATATGGCAATTTTGGAAGTCGAGGGACTAAAATAAATATTTTAGAAAACTATTAGTCCAAAAACACAATAATGGGAAAATTTGTGTCAAGAGTGTAAGTAATAATTTGCAAGGTAGATTTGGTAAATAATAGTAGCATACTTGGGTATTTTTAAGTAAAAAGTATATTTTTATAAAATGGACGTTTTATAAAAATGAATGGAGTAACGCAAGTATTTTACAAAGTAAGATTGTATAAAATAAAGACTTGGGAAGACTTGTACAAAAATGGGATACTTTTATATAAATGGGAATATAAAAGTATCGGAAACATTTTTGGTAACAAGTCGGACGAGTCGGGCTAAAACGTACATAATATATTTTTCCGAGAAATAAACGTTCGGCATCGGAAGTTGGAACAATACCTCCATAAGAACGCGCAACGGAAATAAATATGAAAAACGCTAACTAACGAACTTAGTTACACGAACCGACGTAAACGGACTTATGAGGAAAAGACCATTACGTCAAGATAAAAATATACATATATATTTTAAGAAAGTGAAATATATATAACAAGGGTGAAACGTACGTAACACTTTCCTAAGTGTAGTAACAATATTCGTGGGAAAGGAGAAACATAACGTAACAAATTAAAAACGCTAAACGACACATGACTTAACAAGTAGTATCCACGCGATGGTATATATATACATATACTCGTTTTCGACGAAATTCTAGTATACCTATTTAAATGGGAAAATAGATATGCGAGAAGGAAAACCGAGACGAGTAGGTGAAATATATCTATGAACGTGTGAATACCGACGAGATCCTAGTACAATTATTTAAATGGGAAAATAAATGTACGGTGTGGTAAGTCTAGTCGGGCGTTAAGATTATGTTACCGAACGACGAGGACTTAGCATATTTATTTGAATGGGAAAATAAATATGTGGCAAAGTAAGTCGGGTCGGATAATAAGAAAACACTTTATATCGAGCGAAAAGATCCTAAGTATAATTATTTAAATGGGAAAATAATTATACGTTGGGTAGAGTCGTGTCAAGTATAATGTTGTACAAGTCATAAAGAATATTAATAAGAGTAATATATGACTTGTAAGGAAAGGGTAATCCATCGCCATTGAACCTAGGATACGAAACTATTAAACGGGAATTGGGATAAAGACGTGGTCGGGAAGTTGGGTGTACAACTTGCCAAGGCACATACACCATAGGTGTAAGTGACTTATACGCCTAGAACCTTTGTAGGTACGGGATCACAAACTTTACTATTTTCTTTGAGCCGAGCACAGTTACAGGTGAGTCTCACGGCCCCATTTCTAAACTATTTAACGTTTTTACGGGGGAAAGATATGTTGGGATTGTATGACGGGTTGGATACTTGAGTAAAGATCGCCACTCGGGGTTGAGACCTCCCCACTATAATCATTTATTCAGGAATGAGAAACCAAAGGGATATTTGGATAGTACTATTGGTGCCTGACAAGGCCCACCCCTAATCGATAGCGTCGATTATGCATCGGCGTATGCCTGGGGTGCACTTATTCTGAAATAAAGTCGTAGGAATACCGAGTAACGACTTTGGGCGGGGGCATTATTAATTGTCTTGGTTTGGTTATAGGCTCAAGTAAATTGTAGGACTTTGCAACTCCTATAAATGTCATAACAAGGATATTCCCACTTTATAAAGATTTATTAAATTAAAACCTGTGAACTCACCAATATTTATATATTGACGATTTTCAAACATATCTTTCAGGTAATTGAATGATGGAAGTTAGCATGGCGAGCCGGGTCGGGGATGTCTCCAAGTTGGGCGTTGGGAATGTCGTAAAAGGGTCTCAACTCTTTATTCCATGGACTTAGGGATAAAGGGAGAAGCCTCTTTATCAATTTCAAAAACAATTTATAATTATGTATGAATAATTTGACATGATTATTAGCATTGAATAAATGCCCGTTTTTCTAATTACTATTGTGGTTTGCATTAATCTTGGCTTAATACTTTTGAACCGTCGCGCCACGTGTTTCCGCCTTAGACGTGGTGTGACAACAGGAGACTTGGCCATGTGAACTTTAAAACCATAAATAAAGTCACAAAAATGGGCTTGGTCAGAGGTCTAACCTTAAAAGTATACCAGTGTCAAGAACACTGTGTATCCTGTTTAAAGGGAAAACAGCATAAGTCCTCCTATAAGTCTATTGAAGAATCAAAAACAACTGCATGTCTTCAACTACTCCATATGGACTTATTTGGGCCTGTAAAAATCATGAGCCTTGGTAAGAAGAAGTACTGCTTAGTCATCATTGATGACTACTCAAGATTTACATGGGTATTCTTCTTATTTTTCAAGGATGAGGCTGCTGAAATCATCAAGTTCTTCATTCTACAAGTAGAGAAACAATATTCTCTACCTGTCAAAACCATTAGAAGTGATAATGGGACAGAGTTCAGGAACAAAACTCTGGATGAATTCTGTTTGTCTAAAGGGATTATTAGACAATTCAGTGTTCCCAGAACTCCTGAACAAAATGGTGTAGCAGAAAGGAAGAACATAACTTTAATTGAAGGAGCAAGAACAATGTTAGCTGATTCTGGCCTACCATTATACTTTTGGGCAGAAGCAGTTAACACATCATGTTATGTTCAAAATAGAGTCCTTGTTGTCAAGAGGCATTCCAAGACTGCCTATGAAGTTCTTCATGGCATGAAGCCCCTTATCTCCTTTTTCAGGGCTTTTGGATGTCAATGTTTCATCTTGAACATTAAGGAATCTATTTCAAAGTTTGCTGCCAAAGTTGATTCAGGTTACTTTCTTGGTTACTCTTCCACAAGAAAAGCCTACAAGGTTTTTAACTCAAAAACCAGGATAATAGAAGAAACACTGAATGTCAAGTTCAATGAGTCAAAACACACTCTTATTCCAGCACATCCTGCTGAACTTTTTGATCTTGACAGTTTTTATTTTGGACCTGAAAAGACTGTTATTTCATCAAAACCTACTTATTATGGTGATCAAAGGTTTGATGATGAGGATCCCACACCATGGACCCCTCAAACAGTCATTAAGTCAACTTCAAAACCATTAGAAGTTTCACAAACTTCTGATTCAACAAATACTGAGGAACAAACTCAAACATCTGCTTCAGCACCTGCAACTACTGAAGACACTGAAACTGCTGAACCAGATATAATAGACCTCAGTAGTTTGTTTGAAGAACATGAGCCACCAACACCTGTCAGTGGTTTACAACAACTGATCGAACACAAAGATCATCCACTTGATCAAATCATGGGTGATATTGCATCAGGTGTTTTTACAAGAAACCAGCTTTCCAACTTTTGTCTCTTCTCAACATTTATTTCATAGTTGGAACCAAAGAAGTACCAGGAAGCCCTCAAAGACAACAATTGGGTGCAAGCAATGCAAGATGAATTGCTTCAATTCAATAAGCAACAGGTTTGGGAAATCTGTCCCTTACCACCAAACAAGCAACCAATTGGCACAAGATGGGTTTTCAGGAACAAACAAGATGAAGCTGGTATAATAATAAAGAACAAGGCAAGACTGGTAGTACAAGGTTACTCTCAAGAAGAAGGAATTGACTATGATGAAACCTTTGCTCCAGTTGCAAGGCTTGAAGCCATCAGGTTATTTCTGGCCTATGCCATTTCCAACAAAATAAAAGTTTATCAAATGGATGTTAAGAGTGCATTTTTTGTATGGAAAAATAAAAGAGGAAGTGTATGTTTGTCAGCCACCTGGGTTTGAGGATCCTTCTCATCCTGAGTGGGTGTACAAACTAGACAAAGCTCTTTATGGGCTCAAACAGGCTCCAAGGGCTGGTATGAAACACTTTCCAACTTTCTACTCAAAAACAACTTCACAAGAGGCTCCATTGATAAAACTCTTTTCATAAAACATGTTGGAAATCATATCTTACTTGTTCAAATATATGTTGATGATATCATATTTGGTTCAACAAACACAAAACTGTGTGATGAATTTAAGAAACTCATGCAATCAAAATTTGAGATGAGTACAATGGGAGAACTGCAGTACTTTCTGGGACTGCAGATTAAACAACAAACAAATGGAACTTTTATACATCAATCAAAATATGTTAAAGAATTATTAAACAAATTTTCTTTACAAGACTGTAAATCATGTTCCACTCCCATGACACCAACCACACAAGTTGAACCAGATGATCAAGGAAAACAGGTTGATCAAACCATGTATAGATGCATGATAGGTTCCCTTTTATATCTAACTGCTTCTAGACCAGATATTATGTTTTCAACATGTGTCTGTGCTAGATATCAATCAGCTCCTAGGGAATCACACCTCATTGCAGTCAAAAGAATCTTCAGATATCTGAAAGGAACTCCAACACTTGGAATTTGGTATCCTGCTTCAAGCAATACCAAGTTAACAGCTTTTTCAGATAGTGACTATGCAGGGTGTAAAATGTCAAGAAAATCAACATCTGGTGGTTGTCAATTCTTAGGAAACTGTCTAGTGTCCTGGCAATCAAAGAAACAAACATCTGTTGCAACTTCAACTGCTGAAGCTGAATACATTGCAGCTGCAAGTTGTACATCACAGATACAATGGCTCCAGTATCAACTTCTTGATTATGGAATCAAAGAGACCAAGACACCATTGCTTGTAGACAGCAAATCTGCCATTAGCATCATTCAAAATCCTGTTCAGTTTTCAAAAACCAAACATATTGAAATCAGGTATCATTTCATAAGAGATTGCTATGAAAAGGCAAGATTGAAGTGAAACATGTAGCAACAGCTAATCAAATAGCTGACATATTCACTAAACCCCTTGACACATCAACATTTCAGAAGTTAGTATCCATGCTTGGGATGCTAAATTTGTAAGTGTTTCTCTTTACTTTTCTGCACATATTTTTTCATTTTTCACTTACATATGTTTTCAAAATTGAAAACCTCTGAAAAACAAACAAGAGAGAAACTACTGATGAACAAAACATCAGTATGGGAAATTTTCTGAAAAGTGATTAACTTCTGATAAAACAACCTTCAGAAGTTATGAATAAAGTATTTATAAAGTATTCTCATCAGTTGTTCAAAACTACTAAAGAGAAAGTGGGAACTACTGATGAAAATAATTCTTCATCGGCAGTTTAGTCAAAAAGGGCAAATCAGACTTTTCCCACATCAGAAGTTTGACCTAGGCGGTTTAAAACTTCTGATAAAGAAGTTTTGACCTAGGCGGTTTAAAACTTCTGATAAATACCTTTTCCAACACTTATCCATTCAAAAAGCAAATATTCCCTCCTTCTCTCTCAAAAAGCTCTCAAACCCTGAACCTGCAAAAACACTGTTCGATCCAAACACACACAAACCACATGGCTTTAGTTCTAAAACAGGGACACAATCTTCGAGCCTACTTAGAGAAACAAGAAGGCTGGTCCCAATACGATGAGATCATTGATCTCGTCGTCAAATCCCAATATGTCACCGCTCTCACAATAGACCCACCAATACATCCTGAAACTCTCAATGAGTTCTAGGCTAACGCTGAGACAGTGATGGTGGATAATGAGGTTATCTCTCTCAACTCAACAATCAAAGGGAGACGAATGGCCATCACACCGGCCACACTTGCAATCAGACTGGGGTTGAATGATGTGAATGCCCCTGAAAAGTTTGAAAACTCTGCAATCCACCTAACCATGACAGAATGTGGTTATCAAGGTACTCTCTCACAAGATACAATCTTTAAAAAGTATTTTGAACCAAAATACAAACTTTTGTTTCATTATATCATTATGTGTTTGAGTCCTAAAACAGGGTCTTATGACCAGATGCCCTCAACCTTTCAACCAATTTTTCATTCAATAGTAAATGAAACAAAATTCAGGGCATCAAAACTTTTCTTTAATGAGTTGGTGTTGCATCATAATAACACTAAAAAGAAGTTTTTGTTATACCCAAGGTTCATTATGCAATGCATAATCAAAGAACTGGGTGATGAGGTGCTTGTGGGTAAAACTGCAATTTTGAACCCCTTAACCTCACAAGCATACTCTAGGCACAACAAACCGGCTGCCTGGCCAGAAGATGACCAAGGGGAACAAGAACCAGTCCCCATGGAACCCTCATCTTCCAAATCTACACCCCCAAAGGCCAAGAAACCAAAGCAACACAAACAAAAACCCACCAAACCAAAAAGAAAAGCTGTTCAGGAGGTTGAGATGCCTGAACAACCTATTGTGCAATCTGCACTTCCTAAAGATGTGACTGAAACATCCTCTCAGTCTCATCCATCTCAAACCCCACCAAGAGCACCAATCACAATTCTTTTCAAAAGAAAAAGACTTAAGAAAACCATTCCTATTGATGCTTCTTTTGAAACTGCTGAACCCACTGCCCAAACTACTGAACCAGCACCCCAACTTTCTGAACCTGATTTTGAAATAGCCAAACTTCTCTCTGGGCTAAAAGAGAAAGTCCCATCTAAACATGTCAGTCCCCAATAACCACATCAAACAGGGGACATAGCCTCAGAATTTGACATGGATGTGGACACTCAAAGCCCTAACCAAAGAGATGAGGATGAACCAGGGTCTCTAAGCCCATACTTAGAAACTCTTGGTACTTTTGAGGCTGCTACTACTCATTTACCACCCAGTGGTGGATCTGAGGAAAGAAGCAACATAGCTAAGACCTCAACTGTGGCAACTACTGATGAAGGCTTAATGCCTAAGGTAGGAAATCCTCTGAACCAAGAAAAAGAGGTACATGAGACAACTGAGTTGGGCTCAGCTCATGATGTAACTGATACAGTCCTCATTGAGGATGTAATCAGGGATTCAGATGATTCCATTGACTTGGATGATGTTTCAAAACACCAAACTACTGAATTGACGACTACAAGTGAAGGTCCTGCACCTGGTGTATCTATGCTCAAGAAGCTAGTCACACCAGATCAGGTTAAAGTCCACTTAATCCCTGGTTCCCCTATAGTGGCATCTTCTGTACAACAAGAAGATCAACCAAAAACACACCCCTCACTACAAATGCCTACCCAATTCCCTGGGCAATCCAGCATAGACATGAACCAGCTATGCAGCCCAGATGGTCCCTTATATCATATGATGAACACCCTCATCAAAAATCACTTCCAAACCTACACAGCTAACTTGGAGCTGTCAATCAAGAACCAATTTGGAGTGATACAGACAAAGATGAACGATCTGTCCAACAAGATTGAATTCAACAGCAGACATATTGCTACTCTTACAGGTCAATTCTCCCAACCTTCAACATCAAAACCTGATGAAGCCAAAAAGGGGGAGAAGACTAAGGAACCTATGGAGTCACTTGAAGCCAGGAAAAAGGCAAGAGTGGCTATCCAAGAAAGAGATCAAAGAAACCAAGCCAGAAAAGAAAAACTGGCCCAACAATTTGATGTTTCTATTCAAGAAATAGAAGATGCTGAAAAGTCTGATGAATCCTAAGGGCACAATGAAGAAACCTCTGATGGACAAAGTTCTGATGAAGACTCAGAAAATACTGAAGACAATCCTTTAGTAGTTGACAAACCTTCAGTAGTTGTCAACCCATCAGATGTTAACACTTCCAACATTCAAACTGCTGAACAAGAGCCTTCCAGATCAACTGAACCTACTCAACCAACTCCTGTTCCTCCTAGGCCTATTACAACAGTTACCACTATGACTGTACTAAACCCTTCTCCAATCTCTCAATCAGCAGAACTTCTTGAGAAGAGTTTAGTGGCAGTTCAGAAGAAAGCCAAGGAAGATCAGATTTGGAAACTTCTGGAAGAAAGGGATGACTTGGACTTAAGCCTGGATGAAAAGCTACAGGCTTATGAAGCTGAACTTCAAAGGCAGGCTAGCCTAGACAGAATTGTTGAGGAAGACGAAAGACATCAACTGATGTCTTATATTACTAAG
Source organism: Ambrosia trifida (assembly GCA_028751855.1). Lineage (NCBI taxonomy): Eukaryota > Viridiplantae > Streptophyta > Magnoliopsida > Asterales > Asteraceae > Ambrosia > Ambrosia trifida. The sequence continues at coordinate 110,013,927 of CM054126.1, read as the reverse complement.
AACAGCAAGATCAAAGCCCATACATTAAAGAGACTCTCCATGGAAGAGCTGACAAGAAGAGCTCAACTTATTGCAGACAAACTTGCAACAAGTAAAGATGCAAAAGCCAAGAGAGCCCAAATGATAGAAGAACTAGTAGCTAATGGTTATGGTTCAAAAGCCTCTGTGTCCAAATGGAAAGAAGAAAGATTAATGGACACTTACAGAAAATACAAGGCTGCAAGGGCTGCAAATCCAGAGAAGTTTGAAACTGCTGAAATATCAACTTCAGTAGTTAGAACTTCTGGTGTTCAAAGAAGACCAGCTACTCAAAAGAAGAAATCAGAGGATAATGTGAAGACTGATTTCAGAATGGTACTACTAGAAGGAAGTACAGTAGTCCATTCTGACTTTGACATTGAAGAAAAACCTCTGATCACACAATTCAGGGATCCTTCCACCTTTGCCTATCAAATCCAGAAAACCATCAAAGACAAACTGCACACTAAGGTAGTTACTGAGCATCATTTGCCTACTTTTCAAATACCTAATGTGATGCAACAAGAACAAGGAAGAGAATCCCACCTGAGAGTCACTGAAGTTGAAAACATCCAACACTCAGGAGTATCCCAGGGTACCACTATGGTTCCCTACACTTTAGACTTTGACAAGTCTAAAGTACCTATCATCAGATGGTCCTTTACTGATAATAACTCAGTATTAGTGACAAGAAGAGATCAGACAAGCAGAGCCTATAAGTCGATGAATGATCTGAAGAAGCTATCAACTCAAGACCTGCTTACAATCCAGCATCTAGAACCACAAAAAGGATCTCTCACTGATGAACAGCTGAACCAGCTAAAGAATTCCATGTTCAAAGGAATATGGAAGATCATGAATGACAGAAGAAAACAATAAGGAATTAGAAAAGTTTTGGCTTCATCAATCCAGGGGGAGATTGTTAGGACAAAGAGGATTGGTGAAACCACTTTTGCAAACCTTAGTCTAATTCACTTCTGTCAAAATATTCTAAGTATAGAACTGCTGAAGAAGGAAGATCAAACTGCTAAAGAAGAGATTACACAAGTACTGAAGAAGAAAAGTCATCAGAAGTTCTGAAGTCCAAACCAGACATTTCTACTGAAGAACTACTGAAGACAAACTACTCATCAGTAGTTTGTCATTCATCAGTACTTATGAGAAGATCTTTTCCACCGCCTTTTTGTATCAGTAGTTTATTAGTTTAGTATTACTTTTACTTTATGTACAAGTTCCAAGATTGCAACTTGTCTCTGAACTTGCTTTTTGGCAAGGTTCATGTATTTGTAAAGTCTATAAATAGAAGGGTTCATCCCTCTGTTTTAGACATTGATTTTAATAAAGAAATCCTTCAAAGCATATTATTGTTATTTCCATTTCATATTTATTGAGAATCCATCTAAGTGTTTCATTCATATTCAATACTTAGATTCTCAATAAATACTTATCATTTATTAGTTTCTCAAACATCCAGGGGGAGTAATAACTCCTGTTGATAAGTGTAGCTTTAAACTCATATCATTCCGCTGTGCTATCACTCATAAAGAACTTGCTAGACACTTAAGTGTACACTAGCAAGTTCACACAAAAGAGCAATACTGATCCAACAGGTGTAGGGATGATGGAGAGAGTCAGTTTTGAGTCAATGGTTTGTTTAATATATTTTATTGCAGGTTTGGATCTAGCCACCCGTACTCAATCTCCATTCGGGTGGGGACGACCCAACAATCATTTGAGGCAACCATTTGTTTTTATGTTTCCTTTTTAGTTTTTATTTGTCAGGTTTGAGTAAAAGTCCGCGAATGAAATGCTATACGGCTTGGATAGAAGGACAACTTCAGATCGTTTGCAGCTACACTGCCGATATCTAGGGGAGTCTGTTCCTTTTTGTTGTATTTTTTTTATTTCTACTTTATTTTATTCTACTCTCACATTGAGGACAATGTGTCGTTCAAGTGTGGGGATGGAAACTTCGTTTTTATTTTTAGGTAGTTTGAGTCATAAATTTTAAAAAATTAAAAAAAAAAAGAAAAATGTCCCTGATCTTTTGTGCATTTTATATGGAAAATGATAGTAAAATTGGGATTTTTGGTTTTCAAAATATTATATATATGAGAAAATAAATAGATTGAAAGCGTGTTTGCTTAAGATGTGTCGGTAGGCCCAGCTAGCTTTGAAAAGTCCTAGGATTGTTCTTAATATACCTTAATAAATCATGAAATCTTGTGGGTTCTCATCTTAGGAGAAACGGTAGAATTGAAACCGCTTATAGTAATTAGAGGTACCACTGTAGGTTGAAAGCCCATATGTATTATTAATTAAATGGCACACTTGATCCTTTTTATTAGAATAAATCCGGTGAAAAGTGGCGCCAAAAAAAAAATCCACATGTCCATCAATTGAGCTAGACAAAAAAAAACAGAGAGAGAGAGAGAGAGAAACTGAAGCCTCTGATCGAAACTCCCTCGAGGTCAAGTTGAAAAAAAATACCGAAGCTCATGTTGTTGCTCTTGGGGATGGTGACTCTGATTGAGACAACCTTTAGGTTAGGTATGAAAAAAAACAAATATATATCTAAGCTCATACACTTCATCCATCATCCATCATAAATTTAATTTCTAATACGTTAGGGGTTTTAGTTTGCAGTGGTTGGTAAACCTATATGGTTTAACCTTTGCTTCGAAAGCTTGAGGTGGGATTAGGTGAAGCTGGATATTTTGAGTGTGAGACCCATAGATTAATTGTAATAATATGAACTTAATTGTTTTACATGATTGGGGCCTGATTAACTAGTGGTTGGGCTTAGGTGGACAACAATACCGACAGTTTTGGTTGATGCGTGATTAGATCTTAATTAATGAACCAAATAGTTTTTGAAACCGAGAGTCCTGATTATGATTCCATTGCAGTCTTTTTCGAGGATGAAAAAGGTTTAAGTGTGGGGATGTTTGATGTGTTGCAAAACACATCTCTTTTCCTATGTATTTTGTATATTATTTGGTCAGGTTTTTATTCGTTTTGTGTTGTTTTTATCATGTATTTATTATTTTAATTATTTTATAGGTGTTCGTAAGAAAGAAGTCTAAAACATTAAAAATAATCAAGATGCGAGCATCGGGATCGAGCGAGAAATAATACTATAATAATAATAATAATAATAATAATAATAATAATAATAATAATAATAATAGTTAATAAAGAAAAAAAAAGAAATAAAGATATGAAAACAAAAGGTCACATGGACTTGAAAAATTGTTTCCAAGATTCGGGGGCACAAGAGAATTTATAACAAGAAATAAAAACCCTATTCGATTATTATAAAAAGGGGATCAACACATTATTACTTTCGTCAGACAATTAGCGCCGCAGAGGGAAGAAGACATCTTGTCAGCCGCCATTGAAGAGGAATTGAGGACAGCAGCAACTTGATTCAATATTTTGAGGAATTATTTTGAAGGGCAGGAAGGCTAGGGATCGAGGTTATACAATATTGGTTATTTTCGTTTATTACTTTGTGTTCTAAACTTTATGACTATGTGTTACTTTGGTACCAAGACTATGTTTTTATCGTTTGTCATGAATATTATTGGCTAAACCTTTTGAGCTACCTAGGTTGTATGATGAATACATGTTAATTTTATACTCTCGGTTTATGGATTATTTTGAATGGTTAATGTTTAGGTAACGATTTGGTTGGTGTTTATTATGATGTGTGTGTGATGTGTTGCAAAAACACATCTCTTTTCCTATGTATTTTGTATAATATTTTGTTAGGTTTTTATTTGTTTCGTGTCGTTTTAGTATGTATTTATTTATTTTATTATTTTATAGGTGTTCGTGGAAAAAGAGCGTTAAACGAAGAATTTTAATCGAGACGCGAACACTTGAGAGCAGGTGGTCATGGACGTTGGAGCCTAAACGAGAAACTTTGGTCGAGCCAAAAACACCCGAGTTAAATAATAATAATAATAATAAAATATAAAAAGTCAAAGACTTGGGCCACAAAAGTCCAAATAGACCATACGTGGAGTTTGTTTTTTTTGGATGGCAATATATATTAAGTGGTGAACATAATTTTGAGGGGAGGGTAATATTAATCATCGAAAGACATATATCAACGAAACAAAACTTCTCAGCCGCCAAAAAAGAAAGGTGGTCGATCGACGACAGCAACTCTGTTTGTTTTTTAGAGGTTAATTGAAGGCCAGCAAGGCTCGGGTTCAAGATTGAAGGCTTGGGTTCGATCACTAAAAGTCTAGTTTTTATATTTATTTACTTTGTGTTATGAATATTGAGACCATGACTTTAAATATTTTTGAACCTTTGTTTTTATTTTTTTTCATTATTATGAATAGCTAAATCTTGAACCACTACTTAGGCCAGCAATGATGACTACATGTTAATTTTATAGCTTTCGGTTTATGGATTATTTTGAATGGTTAATGTTTTGGTAACGATTTGGTTGGTGTTTATTATGATGTGTGTGCGTACTTAGGTCTAATTTATTATTTTTGAGAGTTCCATAATCGTCTTAGTGAATGTCTTTCATGTTTGGATGATTATTAGGGTTGCTTGCTTTGTGCTCGTAGCTTAGTTTATGGTTTTGGATCCGAAAGCATAGGAACTTGATTAGAGAATTTAGAGGACTTAAGTATTCTTCCATTCTTGAGACCGGGAGGTGATGGAATGTTGGGTTGTCTAGAGCTTTAGGTGTTAGGTTTTGGGTGAGACCGGGAGGTGATCCTATCCTAGTTGTCTTAAGTTTCTTGCAATTCCAAGTCATAGTTAACCCAATTAAGTTACTCCTTTACATCTTTGGGTGTATTGTGATTAGAGAGACCGGGAGGTGATCCAAGCTAGATAGCCAGTGTTTTATTCTTTAAGATTCTTTGGGGTGTGTTGGTGAGACCGGGAGGAGATCTAGCACGTCTTAAGGTTTCTTAAGTTATTTTTAGAATCTGGTATCCATTCAGTTTTCCATTACCGAGAGTTGTGAGTTTGCATGTAGGATTCTTGGCCTAGGTAGTTGCCTTCCTATCCTGATATTTTCCTCATCTATCCGTGCTGTCTATTTATCTTATTTACTTTATTTATTGTATTTTAATTAATTATTTACAAAAACCAAAAACTAATTTAAAAATCATTTAGTTTAAGTCTTAGTCAAGTCTAGTTTTGTTTTCTATTAGTGTCCTGTGGGTTCGATACTCGGACTTACTTAGTCTGTACTCATTGATAGGTACGCTTGCCTGCCGTGTGGTCTAGTTTAGTTGAGTCTGTTTTATATTACTAGGTGTCTTGGTTAGTTTATATTTTTAGACCATACATAGCACATCAAGTTTTTGGCGCCGTTGCCGGGGACACTTGGCGATTGCGAAATTAGCTTTGATTAGGACTTCACTGATTAATTGGTCTTATTTGAGTCTTTTTGGTTTTTACTGTGTCTAGAGTGTCGTAAGCTTTTATTTTCTTTTTGTGTGCTTGCGTGTTGAGTCAGTTTTTTTTTTAATTTTTTATTTTTTTTATTTTTCGTGTGCTTGTGTCTTTTTGTTTTTGTGTGCTTTATTCTATTTTTATTTTCTTTATATATCTGGTGCCCGTGATCGTTTTTTTTAGTGTCTGTCTGCAGTGATGGCAAGAACAAAGACTGTAGCAGACCACACACGGGATAAGACTAGTGATTACATGGGCAAAGAGTACACGCCACGATTCAGATTTGGCCCAGGTAAGTCAAGAATTAGGTGGCCCGACCCGTTTGAATTTTTCAAACGTTTTTCTAACTTCACCAGTTGTTTCTTGATGAACAATGGTAAACGAAAAGAATTAAACGGGTTGGATATGGGACTGATAAAATATAAGCCACCTGATTGAAACTGCATGAAAACCAGTTGTAGAGTTTGTAATATGTTTGAATTTTCTTTGTATTTTGTTATTATTTTTGTTTTTGAGTCTTTTTGCAAGTTTTCGTGTTTGCTTAGGCATGAAAAATTACACCATGAATGGATCCCAGATACTTAACTATATATTTTTATGATTAGGATTTTTGGTGGAGGTTTGGGTAATAAAAGATAATTTTTTTTCTAAACATTAAATTTGATTAACTTTCTGCGAAAAAAGGTTCTTCGTGTAATGCGGAGAGCCTGGGCTGACCTGTTCGTCTCATATGAACAGTAATTACCCCGGAAAGTTATATTTTATTCGCTCGCGACGCGTTTTGAGATCACCAGTGTCCTTCACGTTGCGCGAGTTGATTAGAAAAAAAAAATATTTTTCACCCTGTTTTCTTCCACCACATGTTTTACCATCATCCACCACATTCCACCATCTTGCCTTTCAAGTAGGTTTCCTGCATTTTTGTATATTGAGTCGGTTGAGTTTGTATTTTTTTTAGAGTCTTTTATTTTATTTTTGAGTCAGTTTTCTCTTAACTCACTTTGGGGATATCTTTCCTTCAAGTGTGGGGATGATGGAGAGAGTCAGTTTTGAGTCATTGGTTTGTCTAATATACTTTATTGCAGGTTTGGATCTAGCCACCCGTACTCAATCTCCATTCGGGTGGGGACGATTCAACAATTATTTAAGACAACCAATTGTTTTTTATATTTTCTTCTTAGTTTTTATTTGTCAGGTTTGAGTCAAGGGGTCAAAGGCCGCGAATGAAATGCTATACGGCCTAGTTTAGAAGGACAGCTACAGATCGCTTGCAGCTACATCTCTTATATCCAGGGGAGTCTGTTCCTTTTTGTTGTATTTTTTTATTTCCACTTTATTTTATTCTACTCTCACATTGAGGACAATGTGTCGTTCAAGTGTGGGGATAGAAACTTCGTTTTATTTTTAGGTAGTTTGAGTCATAAATTTTAAAAATTAAAAAAAAAATGTCCATGATCTTTTGTGCATTTTATATGGAAAATGATAGTAAAATTGGGATTTTTGGTTTTCAAAATATTATATATATGAGAAAATAAATAGATTGAAAGCGTGTTTACTTAAGATGTGTCGGTAGGCCCAGCTAGCTTTGAAAGGTTCCCAGGATTGTTCTTAATATAACTTAATAATCATGATATCTTGTGGGTTCTCATCTTAGGGGAAACGGTAGAATTGAAACCGCTGATAGTAATTAGAGGTACCACTGTAGGTTGAAAGCCCATATGTATTATTAATTAAAATGGCACACTTGATCCTTTTTATGAAAATAAATCCGGTGAAAAGTGGCGCCCGAAAAAGAAAATCCACATGTCCATCAATTGAGCTAGACCAAAAAAAAAAAAAAAAAAAAAAAAACCTGAAGCCTCTGATCGAAACTCCCTCGAGGTCAAGTTGAAAAAAATAAATAAATACCGAAGCTCATGCTGTCGCTCTTGAGGATGGTGACTCTGATTGAGACAACCTCTGGTTTATGTATGAAAAAAAAAAAACAAATGTGTCTAAGCTCATAAACTTCATCCATCATCCATCATAAATTTAATTTCTAATACATTAGGGAGTTTAGTTTGCAGTGGTTGGTAAATCTATATGGTTTAACCTTTGCTTCGAAAGCTTGAGGTGGGATTAGGTGAAGCTGGATATCTTGAGTGTGAGACCCATAGATTGATTGTAATAATATGAACTTAATTGCTTTACATGATTGGGGCCTGATTAGCTGGTGGTTGGGTTTAGGTGGACAACAATATCGACAGTTTTGGTTGATGCGTGATTAGATCTTAATTAAGGAACCTAAAAATCTTTGAAACCGAGAGTCCTGATTATGATTCCATTGCAGTCTTTTTCGGGGACGAAAAAGGTTTAAGTGTGGGGATGTTTGATGTGTTGCAAAAACACATCTCTTTTCCTATGTATTTTGTATAATATTTTGTTAGGTTTTTATTTGTTTCGTGTCGTTTTAGTATGTATTTATTTATTTTATTATTTTATAGGTGTTCGTGGAAAAAGAGCGTTAAACGAAGAATTTTAATCGAGACGCGAACACTTGAGAGCAGGTGGTCATGGACGTTGAAGCCTAAACGAGAAACTTTGGTCGAGCCAAGAACACCCGAGTTAAATAATAATAATAATAATAAAATATAAAAAGTCAAAGACTTGGGCCACAAAAGTCCAAATAGACCATACGTGGAGTTTGTTTTTTTTGGATGGCAATATATATTAAGTGGTGAACATAATTTTGAGGGGAGGGTAATATTAATCATCGAAAGACATATATCAACGAAACAAAACTTCTCAGCCGCCAAAAAAGAAAGGTGGTCGATCGACGACAGCAACTCTATTTGTTTTTCAGAGGTTAATTGAAGGCCAGCAAGGCTCGGGTTCAAGATTGAAGGCTCAGGTTCGATCACTAAAAGTCTAGTTTTTATATTTATTTACTTTGTGTTATGAATATTGAGACCATGACTTTAAATATTTTTGAACCTTTGTTTTTATTTTTTTTCATTATTATGAATAGCTAAATCTTGAACCACTACCTAGGCCAGCAATGATGACTACATGTTAATTTTATAGCTTTCGGTTTATGGATTATTTTGAATGGTTAATGTTTTGGTAACGATTTGGTTGGTGTTTATTATGATGTGTGTGCGTACTTAGGTCTAATTTATTATTTTTGAGAGTTCCATAATCGTCTTAGTGAATGTCTTTCATGTTTGGATGATTATTAGGGTTGCTTGCTTTGTGCTCGTAGCTTAGTTTATGGTTTTGGATCCGAAAGCATGGGAACTTGATTAGAGAATTTAGAGGACTTAAGTATTCTTCCATTCTTGAGACCGGGAGGTGATGAAATGTTGGGTTGTCTAGAGCTTTAGGTGTTAGGTTTTGGGTGAGACCGGGAGGTGATCCTATCCTAGTTGTCTTAAGTTTCTTGCAATTCCAAGTCATAGTTAACCCAATTAAGTTACTCCTTTACATCTTTGGGTGTATTGTGATTAGAGAGACCGGGAGGTGATCCAAGCTAGATAGCCAGTGTTTTATTCTTTAAGATTCTTTGGGGTGTGTTGGTGAGACCGGGAGGAGATCTAGCACGTCTTAAGGTTTCTTAAGTTATTTTTAGAATCTGGTATCCATTCAGTTTTCCATTACCGAGAGTTGTGAGTTTGCATGTAGGATTCTTGGCCTAGGTAGTTGCCTTCCTATCCTGATATTTTCCTCATTTATCCGTGCTGTCTATTTATCTTATTTACTTTATTTATTGTATTTTAATTAATTATTTACAAAAACCAAAAACTAATTTAAAAATCATTTAGTTTAAGTCTTAGTCAAGTCTAGTTTTGTTTTCTATTAGTGTCCTGTGGGTTCGATACTCGGACTTACTTAGTCTGTACTGCATTGATAGGTACGCTTGCCTGTCGTGTGGTCTAGTTTAGTTGAGTCTGTTTTATATTACTAGGTGTCTTGGTTAGTTTATATTTTTAGACCATACATAGCACATCAGTGTACGTACTTAAGTTTGATTTATTATCTTTGATAGTTCCATAAACGTCTTAGTGAATGTCTTTCATGTTTGGATGTTTATTAGGGTTGCTTGCTTTGTGCTCGTAGCTTAGTTTATGGTTTTGGTACCGAAAGCCATAGGAACTTGATTAGAGAATTTAGAGGGCTTTTGTATTCTTCCATTCTTGAGACCGGGAGGTGATGGAATGTTGGGTTGTCTAGAGCTTTAGGTGTTAGGTTTTAGGTGAGACCGGGAGGTGATCCTATACCTATCCTAGTTGTCTTTAGTTTCTTGCAATTCCAAGTCATAGTTAACCCAATTAAATTACTCCTTTACATCTTCGGGTGTATTGTGATTAGAGAGACCGGGAGGTGATAGAGTCATTGGAGTACCTTTACATTCTTAGTAAGGTGAGACCGGGAGGTGATCCGAGCTAGATAACCAGTGTTTTATTCCTTAGGATTCTTTGGGTGTGTTGGTGAGACCGGGAGGAGATCTAGCACGTCTTAGGGTTTCTTAAGTTATTTTTAGAATCTGGTATCCATTCAGTTTTCCATTACCGAGAGTTGTGAGTTTGCATGTAGGATTCTTGGCCTAGGTAGTTGCCTTCCTATCCTGACATTTTCCTCAGTTATCATTGCTGTCTTTTTATCTTATTTATTTACTTTATTTATTTTATTTAATTATTAAAAAACCAAAAATCAACTTTTAAACTATTTATTTTAAGTCTTAGTCGAGTCTTGTTTTATTTTCTAGTAGTGTCCTCTGGGTTCGATACTCGGACTTACTTAGTCTGTACTGCATTGATATGTACACTTGCCTGTCGTGTGGTCTAGTTTAGTTGAGTCTGTTTTATATTAGTAGGTGTCTAGGTTAGGTAGTTATTTATAGACCATACATAGCACATCAATGATCCTTATGTTGATCATTCTTATGGTTGTATCTTTCTTTTATTTGCGAACCCGCTTCGATTTGTAGACTTTTTATTATTAGTAGTAGTAGTAGTTTATTTTTAGTTATTTGTTGTGTTATCCTCTTCTAATCTTTGTTTGTTTATCTTGGTGACTGGTTTAAATAATGATTAACTTAATAACAACTTTAACTTAATTAATCAATGGTATAATCAGCTTCTGGTAGTCCCGAGCTAGATCCAAGGCGAGGAAACCGGTAGTGAGACAGATCCTTCGGGCTTTTGATATCCAAACCGGATTCTAAGTAATGGCTTCTGAAGTGGAACAAGATCTGAGTGACACATTTTTGGTTCATACAAGATGGTTGAGTTTCCTTCTTGGCAAAGGATGGTTCACCTATGGGCGCACCAATGATCTCTTTTGTATCATACGCCTGTAGGGTTAGGGGTCGCCTTTGTTAAGGATTTCATTCAGCTAAGGAGGTTAGGGTTGGGTAATTAAGTCATCACTTATTTAAAACCAATTTTATAGTTTCTAGACCTATAAACATTAAAATGTCATCAAGATAAATAAAACAAAGGTTCTTTATCTAGTTCTCGTTAGTACAACGCCGTTAACCAATGGAGAGGTCGCCTTCCCGTGACAACCGTAAGAGAGATCTTTCGGCTTTTACCGTTAACCAATGGGGATACGTGGTTGTCAGGATAAAGAGACTCTTCGGTACTGACGTGCGCATTAGTACGCATAATTTTGCACATATCAACGTGCTAATGGACCAGCTGAAGAAGTTGGAGCAGATGCAATTCCCTGTTTTGCAAACAGTTTGGAAGTGCCTAGCTGATGAAGATCCCATCGAGCGGTTCCGGCAATGGGTACAAGAGTCTGATCGCGTTGGGTGCAAAAGGCAAGTGGGCGTCCGTTATGAAGAGTTAATTAACTTCTTATCCCTACTTGCTCCTCTTACTTGCAACTATATTTGTTTCTATTCTCTATATCCATCCTACTTCTTATCCCTACCTAACCCCTACAAGATGATTACTCTCCACCACTGGATTTACCTTTAGACTAATAGGACAAAATTCTCAGGTCCTAACCTCAACTGCCTTGATAATCTCGTCAAAGCTCTATATTCTAATAACGAACACGTGCAATCTGGAAGGGTGAACGCCTGTATTCTGAGTTTTCTGTCTAGGACTGGCATTGCGCATAAATCCCAATCAGACGAGGGACCCGGATGCCTACCTGGGAATTCTTGGGATGAGTGTTCACTTATAGGCTAAAGCACGTCTTCACTATGTTATTAGAATCTAGAAACTTTGATAAGTCAATGTTTTCGTTTATTTGTTTTAATCAATGAATAAATGATTACACTCACTCTCATTATAACCTAAGCTTTAAAAATCTCAAAAATTTACAATTTAATTCCATTCCATTACTTATATAATCTACTTATCAACCTAAATTTCTTGATCATATATGCGTTTCACAATCACACTTCATCTTACCATCTTAGCCACTTGTTTGATTATTTTCAACACCCTACCCAAATCATACTATTGCCTTTTTCAACATGTTACGTATTTCTAAATTGTAACCTCATAACCTGAGTATACCCTAGCACAACACTAAAGCTTTCTTAATATTGTCAAATTTTCATCACCTATAAACCATGGAAAATGCATATTTTTGTCAAAAGGTGTCCTCAAACTTAATTTCTAAATTCCAATGTTTATTCATTAGCGCAACAAAGGATTTTCAATATAATGTCACCTTTGCAGGTCCTTGGAATGGATCGGTAACAAGCTTGATCAGATCTATCAAGGTGCGGAATCCCTTGATAGATGTTTATGCAAATCGATGAACAGACCTGAACACAAAGAACACGAAGAACACAAGATAATACTCAAAACATGCATGTCTATTGATAAACTTTCAGTGGGAATAATACCAATTACAAGCCTCAAAAGATCTAACCCTAGCCTACACCCCAATGCACGTATTTATAGAGCATGGGCCTGAGACAGACTAAAGAAGATGACTATCTTCTTTAATATCTTCTTTAATAACTTCTTTGTTATCTCCTTTGTTATCTTCTCTGACTACTATGTTTGCTAGGGTACAATGTAAAAGACTATCATGCTTGACTTATAACAACGTCAAACATGTTACAATTAACCTATCAACCAAACATAAAAACGATAAGAATCTAGAGAAGCGTTTGTCACACAAACATGAACTAACAACCTTGACCTTCAAAACCTAATGTCATGTTTAAAATCTCCAACTAACTGGAATATTTTAAATAAAGCTCACTTAGTTTGTACTATTTAATGACTTTTGCTTTAAAGTACAAAACCAATTTTGAAAATAAAATTTTCTCATCCATAGGAACAATATTTAGTCTCCAAATACCCCATTGACAACTACTGATTTTCAACTTGTTCAAAATTTTACAATTTTTGGTATTTACCACAATCATGTTTTCTCATACACTTGATTTTAATAATTGATTCAAACCCCACGATTCATGCTGCTAAATAATCTCCTTACTATTTGTGCCTCTTTGAAAACCTATAAAATAAACCCTTTATTAACTATCTTCGCGTTCACTATCTTTCATAACCTTGATGATACTGTGAGTTCTTCATCATCCTCTTAAGAACTAAATTCATATCATTTACCTTCTCGAACATGAACTTGATCCCTATGATAACCAAACTATTGAAAACTTGATTGTTTGTTGCATCAAACCTGATACTTATGATACATGAGGATTTGATTATCAGCATTATCTTTGAACGTCTGATTAATTCGTGATACTTGTACACTATATGCCATACTAGTAAAACAACATCTGGACTCAGGCTCATTATCTAGGGCAACTCAATTACAAGAGCATGCTATAGCTATTGTTTGTCACATTTACAAACTTACTTACATGTGTGTATTTTCAATTGGCAACATATATGTTAAACTACAAAAATAATTATAACAATTATCCACTTAACAACTGGTAGAGGATGAAGTACCTACTCAACAGTTGGTAGGGTACCTATAACCTGCTCAACAGCCGGTAGAGGTTCTAATAACCTGCTCAACGACTGGTAGAGGCTATCGCACCTGCTCAACAATCGGTAGAGGTTCCTACTCACTGACTGGTAGAGGTCTTTTTCTTGCTCAACAAGTGGAATCATTTTTGGATACATTGTACACGTAATTTGATACAAAGATTTATTAGACTCATTGATACAAAGATTCAATCACAAGGTTATTTTGAATTGTTTGTTTTACATGTGTGTTTAGAGTCATAGAAGGACACAAAACCATAATGTAAGGAAAATTGGTGATTGCGGTCTGGAACGTAATCATGAATTTACAAGTACGTTAAGGTGGTGTGAAACTTGTGACATCCGTCACCTTTCGTTTTATTTTATAATAATAATAATAATAAATAAATAATAATAATAATAATAATAATAATGAAAAAAAATTATGTTGGGTTTAAGCATTAAGCTAAGTCCATTAACCTTAACCAAACCTAAGCCCAACCCAACCATTCTTTGTGGATTTTCGGAGCCCAGACAGCAAGGCCCAAACAGAAAGTCCAAAAGACCCTCTCTTCTTTCCGTTCTTTGCTCGATGTGCAGACACAAGAGTTGACCAACATCAATGCAAACATTGACTGCGTGATTGAGCATGGATTTGGAAACCATTATCAAATTAATTGCTGTAAGCAAGATCTAAGGGTCTATACGCGTCATCTCCGAGCATAATTGTGCGATTACAACTCATTTCGAGCATAAATGACACGTTTTTGACCATTACAAGTCAACGATTTCAAACCTTCCATTCATACAACCTCTGTATAAATTGAGCCTTCCTGTGTGATCTGAAGTGGCCGACTATCACACACAATCACTAGAAACTCTCTATCTTTCTCTCTAGTTCGCATATTCGACGATCCTTGACCATTTTGTTGACCCGTCTAAACACGAGCTTCAAGATCGGGTGATACTTGGCAACATTGGATTACACTTATTCAATTCCACAAGACTTACCACCTTGCTAAGGTGAGTATTACTTATCCCCTTTTTCGTTTTACACTTTTGGGGTGATTCATGCACAAGTATACAAAACTTTCACATTCATTTACACATACATTTTTCTTCATTTACAATTCATATATGTGTCTTGATTATCTTTGTGCTTTATGTTTGAACATGAATGTAGCTTACGTACAAAATCATACATCTAGACATAACTTATGTTATGGTGCTCTTTACATATAGACGTAACTTATGTTACGGTGCTCATTTAGACATAACTTATGTTATGGTGCTCTTTTAGACTTGACACGTGTTAGGGTGCTCATTATCAATTTCATCTTATCAACTTTACATTTGATCTTTGTCTTGTTTGGTTACTTGCATGTTTACATAATGCCTTGGTGATGCTAGACACATGAATTGTACTACTTTTTAAACTTATACTATATGTACAAAGCTAGGTAGTACTCACCAACATCATATGTTGACAAAATTTATTTTCGTGCATGTTTCAGGATAAGCTGCTTGACGCTTCATATAGGACTTTGGACTTAGACTAAATAAATCAACTATCTCAATTTTTGTTGTGTATTCATTTTCACATGTTGTAAAACAATATTCAATAATCAAATATTTACATTTTAGTACCATGAGCTTTTGAACAATCGTCACTACGTGACACCTCGATGATTCCGCCATCGGTTGGGGTGTTACAGATTGGTATCAGAGCCATGGTTATAGGGAACTAGGTTATTAGATAAAATGGCCTAGACTATAACCGAACTTCAACTTTCATACATAATATTCTATAGATTTCCATTTCCTTCTACTTTCCTTCCTCTATCTTTCCCTTCTTCTCTCTCTCCATTCTTCTCATCTTTCATCATGGTGCATAGAGATGGTGTCCTACAGGGAGTGGAAAGTTTACATCATCATGGAACGAGAGCAGTACCTTTCATGAAGACACTCTTAGGCATAATACCTACTCTTATTTTGCTCCTTCAAAGTTGTTGAGCTTTAATGAGTGTGATGGAACACGTGCAATCTGGAAGGGTGGATGCCTGTACACTGGGTTTTCTGGCATAGGCAAGCATAGCGCATAAATCCAATAACGGACCTGTTATGCTTACCTGGGGATTCCTGGAGTGAGTGTCCACTTATAGGCTAAAGCACGTCTTCTTTGATCACCATTGGGTTCAATTCCTTTGAAAAGTCAACGTTCTTGTTGGGCTTTACAGCTAGACAAGGGCACTCCAAGCATTTTATGCAAGTTTTTCAATAATACTCTCTCGTTTCATATACAATATTTTGTATTTCATGATTTCCATATATTGCTTACAAGTTCATACTTTCATAATCATCTGTACGGTTATACACTTACATCTTCTAATCTCATGATTATCCATTGACTGCCTCATAGATGTCTGCTCGCCGCATGCTCCGTGATGCCAGCCAACGCACTGTTCGTGCTTCTGGACAACGTTCTGATCGTCGCCTCGCATCTTTAGTCGCTGAGCAAATTGCTGCAGTGATCCCAAACCTTGTCAGTGAGTTTACCCAAAATAGTAACAGTGCCAACACAGGGAGTACGACTCAATTTCGGTGCACTTTCAAACACTTTAACTCCTACAACCCCACAAAATTCACTGGTGAGGAGGGTGCTACTGGCCTCCTCCAATGGTTTGAAAGTATGGAGAGCACCTTTGTGAACAGCGAGTGTCCTGATGAACTCCGCGTTCGCTATGCTACTAGTGTCCTTCAAAAGGGGGCGCTAACCTGGTGGAATGGCGAAAAGCGCAATCGAGGAGCTGATGTTGCATTATCTTTGTCTTGGGCTGAGGTTAAGGAACTCGTGATCGCCAAATTCTGCCCTAGGAACGAAATCAGGAAACTAGAGGATGAGTTTCGTGAGCTCAAACAAGACAGTGGTGAGAATCTTGCGTATAATACTCGATATCATGAACTTAGCATATTGGTTCCACACATGGTCACCCCGGTCTCTCGAGCAATCGAGAAATATATCGAGGGATTACCTGACCTGATTCAAGACGTTGTCGCTGGAAGCAAATCCACTACGGTGGAAGAAGCCATTCAGCTTGCAGCCACTTTAACAGACAAACACGTAAGGAAAGGAAACTTGGTTAGGAAGGGCACCAAGACGTCTACTGAGAAGACCACCCATGTTGATGAACGATCTAAGACTGTTTTAGCAAAGGCCTCCACTACTCCTTCGAACTCTAAGTAACGAATGAGCGATAATCAGAACCATGATGTTGATCCTGTGACTCAACCTCCTATCAATAAAGCCTACACGGGAATCCATCCTCAATGCAACACTTGCAAGTATCATCACCCTGCGAATCTTCCATGTCGTCAATGCACTAGATGTGGAAGGTTTGGACACTTTGCCACTACTTGTCGTGTAACGATTAGGACACAGGATAATCATCAAACAGCTGCCCAGGAACCACTGCCGATTACTAACGGCCGGGCATGTTATAATTGTGGAGACCCTAACCACATGCGGCATCGATGCCCTGAATTGAATAATGTAAAACAGGTGGTACATGGACGAGCTTTCAATATCAATACCAACGAAGCAAACGGTCAGGGTGACGATAATCCCACTGGCTAAGCCATGGATGGAATCTTCTTAAGACTCGAGAATCCAATACTTGTGTTTTCATTTTCTTGATCCTATTATCATTTAGTACCCAATTGTGTCGTACTCATAAGCATATAACATCTAGAAAATTTCCTTGCATACTATTGTGTACGAACGCAGGTTGGAAATTTATCATGTTTGGTTACGTTTATTTTAATCGTAGACTCTACCTTACATTTTATTGAAACATTTGGTTTTGAGTTCCATGAAATCAAACTACTAAAAACTCGATACTTGATCCTACAGAACTTTTCTAAAAACATTATTGTTTGTTATATGAAACTTGATTTTTCCCTTAATTTGACTATTCAATGAACATTTAATTATTCATGATACTCGTAAACATGGCTGGCCAAATATGAACTATTTCTATAGGCCACTAAGATAACACTTATACTTAATGGTTGTCGTACTTATAAACTTGCTTGTATGTGTGTATTATCAATTTGCATGTTGATCTATGAGAGACAACTACTACATTTATCCACTCAACTAAAACAAACATTTCACTTAAAGGGCTCCCCGGGTGAGTGGTAGCCCATACATAAATTTTGTTATGCTTACAAGTCGTTGCAAATCAATGTAATTGACCTCATTATTACGTAGCCTCATTTCGTTGATTACGTCTCATTGTAACCCAACGTGTTTGTTGTGTCATCTTCTTGTGGAACTTATTTGCTTTAATGTTTTGTTAGATTAGGATCATAGGAGGACATAAAACCCTAGTGTAAGGTAAATTGATGATTCTGGTCCGGAACGTAATCATGAATTTACAGGTACATTAAGGTGGTGTGAAATTCTATTAGAGTTCTTGGTAGACGTCAAGTACGTTTTCGATGTATCAAAGGTGTGGTGGGTTAGCTGCGGTACACCCTATATATAAACACTAATGATGCATCGAAAGTGAGACTGGGAGTCGAATCAGGAACAAACCCTACTTACTTGGTAGTTCATTTAGTCTTTCTATAGTCAATCAACTCATACATTTATTTTAGGATTCCTAAAACTTGAAGTTTAGTGTTCTACTAGATTCTTATTCTCCTGGTTATTCGAGACGAACCTAATCCAATCCTTAACTCACAAACATCTTACCCAAATCATTCGAAACAGTGTACCCCGTTACCTATAAATTCACGTCGTGCCTTAACTCAAATTTTTCCAAACCACGGTTATCTTAATTTCTACCCAAACATCCATAACCCTATGTTTCTAATAACTTCGGGACGAAGTTTCTAAAAGTAGGGGATGCTGTGACATCCGTCACCTTTCGTTTTATTTTATAATAATAATAATAATAAATAATAATAATAATAATAATGAAAAAAAATTATGTTGGTTTTAAGCATTAAGCTAAGTCCATTAACCTTAACCAAACCTAAGCCCAACCCAACCATTCTTTGTGGATTTTCGGAGCCCAGACAGCAAGGCCCAAACAGAAAGCCCAAAAGACCCTCTCTTCTTTCCTTTCTTTGCTCGATGTGCAGACACAAGAGTTGACCAACATCAATGCAAACATTGACTGCGTGATTGAGCATGGATTTGGAAACCATTATCAAATTAATTGTTGTAAGCAAGATCTAAGGGTCTATACGCGTCATCTCCGAGCATAATTGTGCGGATACAACTCATTTCGAGCATAAATGACACGTTTTTGACCATTACAAGTCAACGATTTCAAACCTTCCATTCATACAACCTCTGTATAAATTGAGCCTTCCTGTGTGATCTGAAGTGGCCGACTATCACACACAATCACTAGAAACTCTCTATCTTTCTCTCTAGTTCGCATATTCGACGATCCTTGACCATTTTGTTGACCCGTCTAAACACGAGCTTCAAGATCGGGTGATACTTGGCAACATTGGATTACACTTATTCAATTCCACAAGACTTACCACCTTGCTAAGGTGAGTATTACTTATCCCCTTTTTCGTTTTACACTTTTGGGGTGATTCATGCACAAGTATACAAAACTTTCACATTCATTTACACATACATTTTTCTTCATTTACAATTCATATATGTGTCTTGATTATCTTTGTGCTTTATGTTTGAACATGAATGTAGCTTACGTACAAAATCATACATCTAGACATAACTTATGTTATGGTGCTCTTTACATATAGACGTAACTTATGTTACGGTGCTCATTTAGACATAACTTATGTTATGGTGCTCTTTTAGACTTGACATGTGTTAGGGTGCTCATTATCAATTTCATCTTATCAACTTTACATTTGATCTTTGTCTTGTTTGGTTACTTGCATGTTTACATAATGCCTTGGTGATGCTAGACACATGAATTGTACTACTTTTCAAACTTATACTATATGTACAAAGCTAGGTAGTACTCACCAACATCATATGTTGACAAAATTTATTTTCGTGCATGTTTCAGGATAAGCTGCTTGACGCTTCATATAGGACTTTGGACTTAGACTAAATAAATCAACTATCTCAATTTTTGTTGTGTATTCATTTTCACATGTTGTAAAACAATATTCAATAATCAAATATTTACATTTT
The DNA here is from genome assembly GCA_028751855.1 of Ambrosia trifida. Lineage (NCBI taxonomy): Eukaryota > Viridiplantae > Streptophyta > Magnoliopsida > Asterales > Asteraceae > Ambrosia > Ambrosia trifida. The sequence goes on along the minus strand of CM054126.1, from coordinate 109,994,343 downwards.
AGTACCATGAGCTTTTGAACAATCGTCACTACGTGACACCTCGATGATTCCGCCATCGGTTGGGGTGTTACAAAACTCTATTAAGATTTTGGTAGATACCAGCACGTTTTTGGAAGTATCAGAGGTGTGGTGGGTTAACTACAATACACCCTATATATAAACGCTAATGAGACTAGGGTCGGACCAATAACAAACCCTAGTTATTGAATGGGTCATTTAGTCATTCCATAGTTGATAATTCCAAGTATTCCTTTTGTATTCTTGAAACTTAGGATTGGTGTTTTATTCGCCTAGTTAGCTCAAACCCACGTAATTCAAGTCTTATTCTCATTCACCTCAACATAGAACTCATACCATCATTCGAAACACTTTACCCTTAAAATTTTGCCATACTAAATGATAGACGTCCAAACATTTATCCAACAACCCTCAACTCTGCGATTGTTTTTTTAACTTCGGGCCGAAGTTCCCAAAAGTAAGGGAGACAGTAACATCATGTATTTTTCCCTAAATTTTTTTTATGGGTTAATAAAAGCCGCCACTTTATCTATACTATTTTCTTTTACAAATATAACCATGTCTAAATCTTTATATTATTCTCATATATTTCGAATCTTTTAAAAGTGGTAAAAATTCAAACAAACACAAAATTTCCTCAATAAACTATCTATTTTAACCGTTTTAGTTATTATAATAATAATAATAATAATAATAATAATAATAATAATAATAAATTTTCTATTAAAAAAATGAAAAGTCATTTTTGTAAAACTAGAACCAACACCAACCATAACCATTCCCTAACCAAATCATTAACCCAAACCAAACCCACCCTCATTAGCCCAAAACTGCAGCCCAAAACATCCAACCCAAATCCAAAACCCGGCCCACCTGAACCCTTCCCTGCTCCTTTCTTCGCTGCACAGACTGATCCAAACCACCATCTCGGTTGACCACTTAATTGAACCAAAACACGGAAAGAAACTCGTGATTGATTTGTATTAATGGACTGACACTATAATTCCGCATAAAACCAATCTATATTCACGCGAAAAGAGTCAAAAATCGAGCTTGATTACTCGGTTTTGACCAAAGCTTGGTCAAAAATTAAAAACCTTCTATTTCGACAATTTTCAATAAATCGAACTTTCTTTACAATCAGACCTGACCAAAAATCATCACTACACTGTCACATCTTTCTCTCGTCCTCTCTTATTCACGAATTGGGGCATGTTTGACTTTTGGCTTGACTCGTGTTCTTGGGAGCTCAAAAATTTGTAAGTCCTATTTAAACATAGGGTTTTGTTTAATATCATGTTCTTATTAGTAGCCCTCTATTATCATTGTAAAACAAATTGTATTCGACTCGATTGGAAAACTAGGGTTCATAAGGTTTATTTGGGGAAGAAGGTTCAAAACTGATATGATATAAATCAATTCTTTTCTGTGCTAAATTTGTTCTCAGGGTGTGGCTCAGTTGGTGAGCCATACTTGTGATAAACCCCCACCCAGCCACTGACTCGGGTTCGAGTCCCAGCAACAACAACCTTTTTTTTTCTTTTTTTTAAAACACCCTTTCCTTTTTATATTATGGTTATTTTCTTTTAAAATACCAAAACCACTTTATAAATTATACAAAATTTATTTTATGTTATTCAAATGGTAAACTTTATTATACAATTTTTAGTTTTACAAAAATCATTTATTTAATATATGTAATATATATTACAGGTTTATTCATAAATAAATTAAAAATTCTATAAAATATCTAAATAGCTTCATAAAATTTCACAAAAAATATTTTAAACTTATAAATTGATAAACTTCTCAAAACTAAATTTTATTTTCGGAAAAACAATTATTAATTAATTTTATTAATTTATGCTATTTTAATCATAATAAATTCATTTTTCATCATTTTTGCACCAAAATTTCACATAAATTATTTTTAATAAACTAGATCAGAAAGATGATTTTATAATCTGAAATCTATGAATTTTAATATTTTTAAATATTAATACCATGTTTTGACAAATAAATTATAATGTATTGTATACTCTTTAATTAAGAAAATTATTTTATAAAAATCATTTTCGCAGTATAATATTTTAGTACAACCACCTTTGATCAAGATCTTACAAAAATTCTTTTTATTTGTTTTTTCTCAATTTCTTTATTTTTATTTAATTAACTATTGTTTTAAATTAACTACTAAACGATCGTCAATCCCCAAATTAGGAACCCTAGAATACTTTTAGACTAGAATTCTTAGACTTTTAAGTTTTCCCAAACATTTATTTTGTTACCTTAAACATAGGGTAATACTTGGAAACGTTTGGACTACATCTAGATTATCTCAAAGGATTCAATACTATTGTTAAGGTGAGTTTACATAGCCCCCTTTCTTTTACTATTTTACATTTTTGGGGCGAAACATGTTAAACATTTATACACAACATGTATAATTCTATTACGTGTCTTGTGTGAATCTTTGATGCCACATGTCTTAGACAAAAGCTGTGAGACTTAAACTTAAACTTACATAATCATTAACTTTGATCAAGCCGGCGATATACAATGATAGACTTAGATTAACATTTGACACGTGAATTGTACTACATTGCTTTAGACTATTTTTGATGCAAACAAAACCTATGTAATCTCACCAACCTTTGTTGACCCAGAATATTTTCCAACTTAACATGTTTCAGGTGATAGTGTTGCTTGAAGATTAGAGTTCATGCTTGAAGATTTATATTTAGTGTTTCCCATTTGATGTACAAATTCTTTTTAGAACAATTATATGTAATTCATTTAATTGACTATTGAAACTTATTATTTACCATGAGCTACTGAACAATCATCAATACGTGACATCCCGATGTTTCCACCATCGGTTGGGGTGTTACATCCATGATTTCACTATAAAGAGGGTTTCCCTCATTTACTCATCTATCTATACTTACTATAATAGGAGAGTCGTGAGTGACATAAGAAATGTTTAGAAAAGTTGATGTGGCAGCCATAGAGATAGGCAAACAATGTCTTGCTAATGATAAATGTGATGTCATTAATCAGATTAAAATTATAATTAAATAATGCCACTTGGCTGAACAGTGCTTCATAAATTAATTAAAAACTGCTACTTGCTATAATAGAGGTTCATACAACTGTTGCTCCAAATTTGAGCTCTAGATTCAAATTCAAATTTCAAACTCAAAACCCCATTACACAACTATATAAAGGTATCATTTCTCTCTCTCTCTCTCTCTCTCTCTCTCTCTCTCTCTCTCTCAAATAATTTACTGCTTTCTCTTAAATTCTTAAATCATAACAAATGCTTCTCTCACATTCATGTTCAGATCGAAGGATTCAAGTATCAAGTAACCAAATTCTATTCGATCATAACAATAAGAATAAAATTTATCTGTTTGGTTTCCAATAACAGTCAATCTTTTGTCTGTTCCATTAGCAACCAGAGTATTTAGGTTGAAAAAGGTGTTGATTTTGGGAATATTCTTACAATCAAAGAAAAATATTAGTTGTACCATTACCAACGGTTCAACAATGGCAGCATCAAACTCAAGATAGGTATGTCTTTTTTTAAAGGCATTTATGCGTTTGTTTAATGCGTCGAAGTTTTTTTCTGTGCAACTTGTGTGTTTAATTAATTTGAGTCATGGTTGATGTAGTATTTTTGTGAATATTTTACCGTTACCAGATAGAGGCGTTAGCTCAAGCAATCAAGGAGAACACTATAGTGTTTTTCCAGATGGGGCCAGGCAAGACATTGGTTGCGATTATGCTTTTACATCACTATGCTTATCTTTTGAGAAAAAAACATCTCTGTTTACTACTTTGTTTTTTGTTCCCGCAGTTGTAGTTGTCAACAGGTATGTTTGTTGAATTTGTTATTTCTTGAGTTTGTTTTCAAGGTTTGTAGTTGAAGCATAACCGTGAAAGTTTATGTCTGTTCCATTAGCAAGCAGAGTATGTGAGGAAGCACCTTGAGTATGTTGATCTTTGGAAGATTCTTACAGTCAAAGAAAAAATATTATTTGTATCATTAGCAACGGTTCAAGAGTTGTAGTTTTTTGCAAGACTATTTCTTGAAGACTGATGGGTGTATAAAGAAACAAATATGTCTATATCTATTCAAGAGTGGTAGGCAAGATTATCTCCATGTTATAATCAAAGTTGATTTGTATGTATTAGCAAGATTAGTTGCAAGTTTTCTGCAAGTTTAATTGGCATTAGTTCACCTTTGTAGCGATATCACAGTTGTTCACCTTTATGGAAATTCAATAATTGTTTTCGTTCTTAGTGGTTTTTTGCAACGTCTGTTGACAGTCAACACATGTTTGTAAATAGTCTATAGAGTAAACTAAAGTTGTATTGGATGACAATTGTTTTAAGAACATCTGTTGACAAGTCAACAGATGTTGTTAAAAATTAATACAACCCGGTATAAAATCACTTTTTAAACTTCTAAGAGTTTGTCCGTACCATCAATACTGTAGTCTTGGTTAAATAGAGGCTTGAAGTCCAAAATTAATAATTACGATTTTGAAACTTACTTTATTTCCGTTCCAGATGGTAATTTGTAATTTGAAAATTGTATTGGATGATAGTTGTTTCATTACATTTGTTGACTTGGCAACAGATCTTGTAAAACAGATGTTGTCATTTATAAGTAGCGGAATCCTCTTCACTCTGTTAGTAGTTTTTTGTAACATATGCTGACAGTCAACATATGTTTGTAAAAAGTCTATAGAATAAACTAAAGTTGTATTGGATGGCAGTTGTTTTGAGAAGATATGTTGACAAGTCAACAGGTGTTGTAAAACAGATGTTGTGATTAATAAATAATACAACTCTCTATAAAATCACTTTTTAAATTTCTAAGAGTTTGTGATTTACAAGTAAAATAACCCTCTTCAAAATTAGTTTTTTATTTTCTACAGATTTTGTCCGTACCATCATTTTATCTACATAAACAAATAATAATAATAAAATTTTTAAAAGCTTCTTTAAACAAGTCTCTAACTTTTGAACTTTTAAGAGGGAAAGTTTTAAATTAGCATAGAAAAGCGTGTTTACGATTTTAAGAAAACTTTTGTTTGTATGTGGTAAAATGACAATAATATTCTCAAAAGTGGTGATTGTGTTTTGTCTATTATGGGCAAAACTGAAAATTGCATTTCTATTTTTGAAAATGGACATTTAATTTGGGACAACCAAAATGAAAAGAATGACATTTAAATTGGGACGGAGGAAGTATATAGTATTTATTATTATTATTATTGTTGTTGTTGTTGTTGGGTAAAAAATCAGTAGAGTGTTGCCTTTAAAAAACGTTTTCTGTGAAGTGAATCAATGAAGTGATATGACAGTATAGGATTGGTAGAAATCAGTTAAGTTGAAAATGTTTAGGGGTAGTGCCCCTCCCCTAGAACAAAAACACAAAGGCCTTGTTTGATTGGATCTCTACCATTAATCAAATCAAACCTTGATTATTATTGTTATCAGTAGTATAATTATACGAATCTAAAAGGCACCAAAGACAAACACGCAATTACCAAAAACCAAACACACTTCAATTCTTGTCCCAAATCCCACGATTCATTTCAATGCTATGTTCTTGCTTGACCCTTAATTCTCCACACGTAACTCCCTTTCACCATCTCTCTCGAACCCCCACATCGTTTTCATTCAATAACACTCACGGGCTCTCTTTACTTATTCATATCCTCAAATCGGTCCTTATCAAAACAACACGATTCAGGTGTAACTGTAATCAATTAATGGGTTGATTATTATGCTCTCTTCTGTTCAAAAGATGTAAACTTTATTATGCTTTGTTTTTTTATTTGAAATTTGAATTTGAAAATGGAGAAGAGAGATATGAGGCCAGTGATATTGAAAATTGGACTTGCTTTAGCTTTTTCTATTGGTGGATTCCTTTCTACTTTTATAACAAATAAAAGGATCACCAAACCTTCTAAATCTTCAGGTTTGTGTTTGAATTTTATGTGTATTTATTTTTTATTTTTTATTATTAGTTTGTGTGTTTGATGAATATATGTTTGTGTAGATTGTAAGGATCAAGGGATTTCACCAAAGAGTGAAAAAAGTGAGGAGGATTATGCATCTGATGATACGCCGAAGAAGTCGTGTCGGTTTGATCCTTTGGCAAGTGATAGACATGTAAGGCTTTATTGATTATGCTTTTGACCCGAGTTTTGAATAGTTGTGAGTTTTGATGATTTTAGGTGTTTGATTGGTTTTATGCTAATGATGCCATTTAGTATATAATTTGCTGATTTAGGGAGTGTTTGGAAGTGTTAAATTATTTGTTTTGGTTTTATGTCTAGATGGTTTTTAGTGTGTTGAGTAAAAGTGATTACACATATGTTTGGATGGAGAAAAGGTACTTATTTTAGGGTGAAATAAGTCATTTCTATACCATCATAAGGGGGTCTACCGACCCCACAGATGTCGATGTGGAGGTCATAGTTGTCAAAAGCGCGCCTAGGCGCACCAAGTGCGTTGCGCCCTATGAGGGCGTGACGCGCACTATCGGGGCTGATTTCCGGCCAAATTCATGCTAAAAGTTGCCTAAACCTCTAAAACATCCTACATGAGCTATGAACAAGTCATAAACAACCCTAAAACATCCTAAAGTAGCCCTAAACAAGCTTAAAACATCTCTAAAATCCCTAAAAATGTATTTTATACTATGCGCCTAATTATAAAAAGCCCTCGTTTTTTATGCGCCTTGCGCCTAGGCGCTTTGACAACTATGGTGGAGGTTAGAGGGTTGAAACGGAAAAGATAGGTGGCAGACGTGGAGGAGATAGAGTGCTGGAGAGAGAATCGTCTGTTAGCGTACCTTTTTAATTTAGATACATATTTTGACTTTCAAGGTTAAACGGTCTATTTGTTTAACTTCGATTAGATTAACCTCACATTCACAACATTGGTTTGTATTTTTCCTGTTGCAGAATTCTTTGTCTGACAAAGATTCTTACCTTCTGCCTGAATTTAACGACCTCATGAAAGAATTCGATTTGACTGCTATGAAAACGAATCCCGAGCTCCCCATATCAGATGTAAACTCACCATCAGAAGCCAACCCGGACAGCCACGAGCAAGAAATCAAGAATCTAAGAAACATGGTCGAAATGCTTAAGGAACGAGAGCGGAATTTAGAAGTCCAATTACTCGAATATCAAAGTCTCAAAGAACAAGAAGCTGCAGTCAAGGAGCTTCAAAACCGTCTTAAATTAAACAACATGGAAGCTAAGCTTTTAGCTTTAAAAGTCGACTCATTAGAGAAGGATAACAAGAGATTACAATCACAAATGGCGGATTATAACAAAGTTTTAGCGGATCTTGAAGCTGCACGCACCAAAATCAATGCTCTTAAGAAGACACTAAGATCAGAAGCTGCACAGAACAAAGAACGGATTTTGGATCTTCAACAACGCGTTGAAAAGATGCAGGAAGATGAACACAAGGGTAGTGTTGGGATTGATCCAGAGATTGAGTTAAAACTTTGTAAATTGAAGGATTTGGAAGATGAAGTCAATGAATTGAGAAAGTCAAACCATGACTTGCAGGTTGAAAAATCTGAGTTGACTCAGAGATTGGAGCATGTTCAAACTCTTGCTACTTCTGTCTTAGAAGACCAAGAAGTAAGTTATTCATCAATTTTCATTTTCATTGGGTTTGAACCGGACCGGAATTGAAAATTAGTAAAACTGAAAATCAAACTTTTGGTCCGTTTTAATGTATACGAGCCGATATGAGACTCATCTCAAGTCCAAGCTCGGCTCGTTTTAAGTTCTATGTCTAAAGCTTGGGCCCGACTCATGAGTTGTTTTCCAAGCTCAAGCTCCGCTCAGGCTCATAAACTTTTATATATATTTACAAATATAATTTTTTTCTACTGATTATGTTTATCATAGTTTTATAAATAACAGCGTAATTGTTTTATTGTATATTTAATTATTTATTATACTAAATAAAATTATTTTATTCATATGCATAACAGGCTCATTTAGGGTCGCCATCCTAGTCAATCGATATGTAAAGCTTAGGCTTGAGCTCAACTTGATTCAAGCTTTTAGCAAGCCGGTTTTGAGTGGCTCGACTTGTTTATAGCTGTGTTTTCACTATGGGTGTTCTGGTCCGGTTCGGCTGGTTTTGACGAAATTTAGGGCTTAAATACGGTTTTTGAAATTACAAACTAATCCTGCCGGGTTGGGTGGATGGTTTCGCAGTTTTGGTTGTTTGTGCCGATTTTTTTGTATTAAAAATATAATATGAAAAATATGCTTTATACTTAAATACATATACATAGCTATATATTCCAAAAACGAAAAAAATATGTATAGATTTAAAAGTTAAAGACCGATTCCAAGTTCCAAATTGGACCGAACAGCTAACCTGGAAGCCGCCAAAACCGAACCATTTGAATTACAAACTGGCCAAGCCTGTCAATTTGCATCTGTTTCAACAGTTACTGCTTATTACATCCTTGTTAACTTTTGGTTCTTATATAATTGATTATTATTTTTCTTCCTTGCAGAGGGAAAAGCTTAAAAAAGAAAGCGAGCGTTTGAAGAAACAAAACGAAGAATTAACCAAGGAAATCGAGCAACTTCAAGCCGATAGATGCTGCGACGTGGAAGAACTCGTGTACATGAGATGGGTTAACGCTTGTTTAAGATACGAGCTTAGAAATTATCAGCCTGGACCGAGTAAAACAATGGCTCGAGATCTCAGTAAAACATTAAGCCCGAGATCAGAAGAAAAGGCTAAAAGACTAATCCTCGAATACGCTGACCAAGAACTCGATTCCGATCCATGGTCAAGTCCTCAGTCTTCTAATCTCATGGACTCAGGTGAACTCGATGAACCTATTAACGACTGTTCATCATCTCGTAAGAGCAATAAGTTTTTCGGGAAGCTTGTGAAGTTTTTAAGATGGAAAGACGGAAATGCCCTAGATGATCACAACCATCGCCGCTGTCACAGCCAATGTAGTCATAGTAGGAACTCGTCGTTAGATACTAATTCGTATAGTGATTATTCTTTTGGGTATATAGCGAGTTCGTCTAAACACTCTATCGATTCCCGATTGTCATTTCATAGGCATAGTGATCTAGGAATGCATAACCGGATCGATTCCATCGCTGAATGCAGTGATATTGATGATGGTTTTTTGTGTTCGACTTATTCATCGGATGGTCAAAAATCCGAGCTCGTGAAATATGCAGAAGTTTTGAAAGACTCGCACCCGAAGCCACCGAGCAGATATCGCAGAAGATCAACACCATTTAGCTCCTTTTGATTAGTTCTTTGTGTTTTATAGCTTAAGTAGAAATGTTATGTTAGTTCTTTAGAATGATATTGCATTAAACACTCAAAGCAACCATCCGATGGTTAAGTCTGTATGATTGTATAATATGTATATTGAAGTTTGTGTGTTATTCATGTCACATGACTATATTTATGTTACAAATCAACCGTTGTGGACATATTTAAAATCATGTAGCACTAACAAAATCCGTTTAATCCATTTATCAAAACGATTCAAGCGAGTTGACGTGTTGACGGGTTGTATAAATTGGTTAAACGATTCGTAAATAGCTTGATAGGTTGACTAACTGTTTAGTTAAACAAGTTAAACACGACCTAAATACGGCCCATTTACTAAACAAGTTGGATAGGACAATTCAAACATGATTATTATTGTGTCGTGTTTAAAGTTGCAGTCATAAATCGTCACCAGTGGTCCACTGCCGTATACAGGTGACTCCAGATAGTATTTTCTTCTCAGTTGAAGAATCAAGAGCTCTAAGTTATTAGTTATCTGTGGGTGAAGCATCGGTTGGGTAAGGGTGGTCTAACGTGGAAGGATTGGAAACGGTTTAATGTAGCCAGGTTAGTGTAATTGTCCTATGATGTCTGAGTTGTAGTGCGGGATTTTGTTTTGTATTATCCAAGTGCCTAGCTGATTGGAGTTGAAATAAAAGTTTCGGTTTTGTTGGTCATTAAAATAATAATAATTTAGTTTAAATAAATTAGATTAGCATAATCATATTATGAGACGAACTTATGAAAAATGTTACTGTAATATGATATTATTACTCATTCACACATATATTATTCGTAAATACCAACTAAATAATAACAAAAATAAAGGCACAAAAAGGAGGGAAACGATACAAAAAAAAACGGTTATAATAACAGACTAACAGACTCTCTCTCTCTCTCTCTCTCTCTCTCTCTCTCTCTATCTCTCTCTCTCCATACTATTACTATATATACACTGACACCTGCAACCACCACAGCCCATACACCATTAACACACACACTGACTGACCTTCACATCCTTCAAACAACCGTTACAACAATGAAAACTGCAACTCCACCACCAGCAACCGCCACCAACAACAACCGGTCCACACTCTACGTCGGCGACCTCCACCCCTACACCACCGAAAACGACCTCCATCAACTCTTCTCCCTGATCGGACCTGTCAGTTCTGTTCGTGTTTGCCGAGACCGTCTCTCTCTCAAATCTCTTTGCTACGCTTATGTCAACTTCTACCTTCCTTCTCACGGTAGTATTCAATATTATTCCATCACTTTCCTTTCTTAATTGTTTGATTAAATCATAGTGAACTGATTAGGATTTGTTTTCTTTATTTATTTGTTTGATTGATTGATTGAATCGATTTCATTTGTGAAACTGTGTAAATAATAATCATTGATCAATTTAGTTTGTTAAATTGTTTAATTTATTCAATTTCATTTGCTGAATTGTTTGATTGATACAGTTTCAATTGTGAAATTGGGATTGGACTGGAAATTGAACGGCGATTTGGGGTTGTCGGGTTTAAATGATAGTGAATTGATTGAATCGATTTCATTTGTGAAACTGTTGATTTTGATTGGAATTTGAACAGTTTATTTGGTGTTGTTGAGGTTAAAATACAATGAATTGTTTAGGCTTGTTCGTTATTTGTTTAATTGATTCAGTTTCATTTACGAAAGTGTGATTTGACTGAAATTTGAACAGCGTGTTTTGAGTTGTCGAGTTTAAATCATATGAATTGAATAAGGTCTTTTTTGCTGTTGTTTGTTTGATTAAATCAATATCATTTGTGGATTAATATTTTGACTGGAATTTGAACAGCGGATGCGGCGTTGTTGAGGTTTAATCATACTCAACTGATGGGAAAACCAATGAGGATTATGTGGTGTGAGCGGGATCCGGTGAGTAGAAGAACTGGAATGGCGAATTTGTTTGTAAAGAATCTGGATATGTTCGTTACGGATGTGAAGTTGGAAGAGGTTTTTGGAAAATTTGGGAGGATTCTTTCTAGTAAGATTGCGAAAGATGAGCGTGGCAAGAGTAAAGGTTTTGGGTTTGTTCAGTTTGATTCGGAGGAGTCGGCTAATAAGGCTCTTGAAAGCCTAAATGGATATGTTCTTGATGGGAAAACCATGTATGTTCTGTTCTGTTCTGTTCTGTTCTTTACATTAATTCGTTGAATCTTGATAGTTTATGTTTATAACTTTGTGATTAATGTATGAGTAACATTTTAAACATGTTTCTTGTTAAGATATGTGGCCAAGTTTATGAAGAAAACTGAAAGGAAGGAACCGGAATTTACAAACGTTTATGTGAAAAATCTTGATTTGGATTTCACTGAGAATCTGTTGAAAGAAAAGTTTTCTGAATATGGGAATGTCACAAGTGCTGTGATCATGAAGGATTCTGATGGGGGATCAAGAGGTTTCGGGTTTGTCAACTTTGAGTCGCCTGATAGTGCAAAGAAGGCCATTGAAGCTCTAAACGGTGCAGTAATCGGTAAACATAAGCATCAACTGAATCTGTTTATATTTTGTGCATTGCTTTGCTGTTTATAAGGTTTTGAGTGACTAATTTGTATATGAAAACAGGTTCTAAGGAGTGGTTTGTTGGAAAGGCTATGAAGAAAGCCGAAAGAGAAGGGTTGTTGAAACATTCTCATCAAAAGGACAAAGTAAACACGTCAAATCTTTTTGTTAAGAATCTTGCTCCATCTGTAAATGAAAAGGCTCTAGAGGAAACGTTTGGTGAATTTGGGAAGGTGGTTTTCACCAAAGTTATACGCCATGAAACCGGGATTAGTAAAGGGGTTGGATTTGTGTGTTTCTCTAATGCAGAAGAAGCAAAGAAAGCCTGTGACTCCCTTAATGGTGATTATTGATTAATTCAACTGCATTTTGCATTGTTTATTCATTAATCTTTAATCCTTTTCATTTCTGACCTAACTTGATCATGATCTCATTGAATTAATGTAGGGAAACTTTACCATGGAAAACACATGATTGTTACTGTTGCTATGAGTAAAGAAGAGTGTACACAAAGACTACAAGCTCGTTTTGCATCAGAAAAGATTGTTGGTCCCAACCCGTATTTCAATCCATATTACGGTATGCAACCATATGGTAAAACACCCGTGTATAATCCATACTGGCAGCAAAACATTTACAGAAGTGTGCAAGGTTTTCCAATTTTCAAACCAGCGAGACATCAGGTATGCAAAACTGCAAACCATCTTTGTTTCTGCTAATTGTTTTTGAAGTTTTTTTATAACTAAAATAAACTTATTATGAGATTAGGAATGTGTTAACTCGAGCTATAACAAGGATCAGAAGCCATTCAAGAGCTTTAAAGCTTATTTCCCAGAAGGATCTTTAGCCAAGGAGGCTCTTCAGGTCTGTATAGAAGTGCCTTCATCAGTAAATCAGTTTGTCTTTTATTTTATAATCTTGATTAAGAAGGTGGTAATTTAAGTTTTTGAAAATGGACAAAAAAAATGTTGCGGGTCAAACCAATTTGACAAGACCTGTTTCCTTGTATGCTGAAATGACCCGTTACTTGAACCCACCTCTAAAGTTGGCAATTTCGACCATTCACATTTCAACTGGTCGAACTGGGCTGTGATTCTCTCAAAAAGGGGAAAATCAGATGGGTCCAACATGTTGAACTTGACTAAAGTATACAAATGCCAAAACTGTTTTGTAATTTTGTTTAAGAAGTTAGATTGTTTTCTGTAATCTGTATAAAGGTAATGCATAGGTTGACCCACTAACTTAGTTAACGCATGTACTAAAAAGACCCATTACTACATAAACCGGTTTTAAGCTGTTACCGCGTTTGTGTTGTGCAGAATCTAAGTGGCATGAAGAGTTCTAGAGCGTCGTGGGAGATGAAAAATCCCAAGTTACAGGGTTCGAGAAAGGTGTTTTTGAAAGTTAAGAATGAAGTTGGAGCAAATGCAGGTGTGTTTGGATTGCAAGGGAACTGGAGCTACTAATTGACAATAAATACATAATGGGAGCAATGGATGGATACAGGTACAGCAGTGATGAGTAGTTTTGTTTGTGTGTAAGGATTTGTCCATGTATTGTTCAAATAATGATAAACAGCCTTTGTAAATGTGTGAGTCATACAACATTTGATGGAAACTCAAAGGGTATAGACCAAAAAAGAATGGGCCTTTTGTCTTGATTGAAAATAATAATGGGTTTCGTTTAATGTTTGGAGATTTTAATGAATATGCTTTAGTTTTGCTAGATTGGCAATTATTTATAAATTCCTTACATTTTAACTGATTATGTTATCTGGTTCGACCTTGGTGACTTCATAACCATTTATTTCATTTGAAACTGTTTTTTGAGGAAAATTGTGACCGTATAGACGTATGGCTCCCACTTCCATACATACTCAAAGTAGAGAAATGTATAAACGATTGCACCTATTAATATAAACTTGTACACAAAATGTATACTCAGTTGTCTCTCTTTCTTTGCTCCACCACTTTAATTATCTTGTATACACCTGTTTATGTGGGGTTTTCAATTATGTACTTAAAACAATATATGTACCGAATAGCGCCTAATAGAATGAAAAAATGTGTATGTGTTTTTTTATTCCATCCATTCAAGTAATGGTGTAAATGAGTCGCTTATGATTTATGAGATACTTGAGATTAACTTACTAAAAGCTCGAATCGAGCCCAAAAATAAGTTTGTCTAATAAACGAGTCTAAGACAAGTTTCATATACGTAAATGAGCTTAATATCACATCACATAACAATAATAATTATATATACCATTAAGTTAGAGACACTTGAATTGTGTCAACAATTAACATACGCAACCTACCAGTTTATTCTTAACATGCACACTAACCCTTTGTCCCTATCCAATTATAACTTAATGATTGGACAACAATTTATCAAAATGCATACTATTTATTTGTCATGTAACATCATATTTGAAACAAGTCGTTTATCAAAACAAATTTATATTTAGTTATTCTAGAGATGAATAAATGATATCGGGTATCGGTACCGAATCATTTTTTGGTATTGAATTGATACCCACTTTTCTCTTTTTCGGGTACCAGTAAATACCGATATTTACATGAGAATACCGTTACCCATTTTTTTGGGGGGATTTTTAATAACGGTATTTTCGGTACGATGTCGGTGACCATTCTTTTTGCAAACCGCTAGCCAGAAATTGCCCAACCACTTATTATAACGACTCGACAACACCTTGATGGAACAACTGATATGGTTGCGGAACAATGGCTGCCCGCCGCGGGCTTACATCAAACTCTAGTTATACATACAACAAGCCAAGGGATCACAAAATTAAGTTGGACGGCCCAAACCGGCCCACTCCGTCTTTTTAAAAACTGTAGCATAGCATTAGGGTTCATGCTCATCATACCTGCCACTATAAGTATGCAGCCTTTGTTCAATACATCAAATAATAATAATTCATCATTTTCTGCTTATTATCCCTTCCTACTTAATCCATTTCCTTCGTTTTTTTTTTATTTTTCCGTTTATACTTTGTTACAAAATCTATCAATTAATTTTGTGGTACAAACTATGGATCGATGATGTACATGAAGAAACTGCGTTATCTATCTGTTAATTCCTTAACCGGATCTGATGATAATATTATAATCTTCCTGAGATCTATCACTCTTTTATACTCTTATAAAACTTAAATTATTATTATTATTATTTTAAAAGTGTTTTGATGTATCGATGATGGTTTAAACATTTTACTGCGTTATCTATCTGTAAATTCCTCAACAGGAACTGATGATAATGTTATAGCTTACTGAGATCTGATTTGAGTTTATTAATTTTAAATTGTTGAAGGAGGATTGAAATTAGGGTTATCAATGATGATACTCTTCAAATTGTTATCCTTGCACTTTGATTTATAATGAAGAAAACTATGGGGAAAGTTATTCTGAGATCCTTTAATTTTAATCCTCAACAATTTCTACTTTTTTTTTTTTTAGTTGTAAGTTCTAATTAAACTTTTTTATTTAAATAACTATTTACTTTTACTTTGAAAATCAATATTAATTAATTAATTAATTAATTCCTCCAAGGGACTATGTGACAATTTTAATTAGTTAATCTGAGATCAATATGATTATTTAGGTTAGTGGCCTAGACAAGCAATTATGAAATAACATAATCACTTTATTATTATTATTATTTGTTTAACAAAAAGATAATATTTCATTTAATAAAATTTGCCAAGTTATATTAAAATAGAAAGTAAATGTGCAAAAAATGTAGTGTCTCCAGATGTGGTCCGCAGATTGCAGACCTTTTTCTGCGGAAAAAACAAACAGCACCTTAGTTAATTTTGGTTTTTTACTATAATAATAATCCATTCCTCCTGAAACAAAAAATGTAGTGTTTAAATGTATCACCAGTGATCAAGAAACATGACTTTAGCAATTTTCTAGCTTGATGTTGGCCAAATAATAACATGATTCATGGCAACTAAGAATTTGTTTTTTTATTAACGGATAATGTTAACCAACTATATTTTACACCAAATACACATTTGCTTAGGTCTAGACCTAGGACCTTTCCTCTAAAATGCATAAACCTTTACTAGGTGAGCTTGAGACTATGAAACTCAATACATCTGAAGCAGCAGACCCTTGGAATTGGATCGTGAATCCTAATGGCTTCTTCTCAAATATGTCCATTAGAAACTTAATTAATCAACATTGATTTCTGTATTCCAATTACATCCTTTACTGGAATACGTGGGTTCCTTTCAATTTCATTGTACTTGGCTAAGAAATGGAAAGAAGAGTGTTGATGTTGGTAACACACCTACATATTTCATGCCACATGACTAGTTTCGTTTGGTCAATTATTAGCCAATGATGCAATATTCTCCCTGTTATTTTCGCTTTCTCAGTTAGGGACTTTCATAAACTGCATAAGTTTCTGTAGGGTGAAAACACCAAAAGGAAGCTCGTTTAGTTTCTAATTCTCACAATGTTTATAAAGAGCCATGAATGAAAATATCTTCTTCAACAAGCCACCCTTTGGTTACAATATTATTGAGGATGCGAAACTCTTGAGTTTTTGTGGGTAAATAATAAGTCACCATTGGTAGATTAGGAGTGTACACAATGTGTATTGTTCATTTTACATAATTTGTAATATAGTATTTGTTTTATTTTATTTTTTATTGTTTTTTTAACGGCTAATTTTCATTTCACCCATGAAATTTGAATCCATCACCATTTAGAAAGACAACTTTATCCAACACTTTGATATTAATGGTATCAAGGCCAAAGGCCCTTTGGTTAGTATTCATTTTATGCCAATAACAACTCAGCAAAGGTTACTTCCTAATTAATATTAAAATATAGCAAAGGTTACTTCCTAATTTTTTTTTTTTTTTTGAACGGCCAACAAAACTTTTATTCAACGAGCTAACAAGACGCTAGCACAAACAATCCGAATACATCATAAAATCACAGAAAAACAAATCCGAACATTACCCCATTCTAGCTATATCAAACCTAGACCAAGACTCCCAAGTCATGTCCGACATTTTACCACGGTTGGTAATCCATAGGTAGCTCATTATCTTAATCTCCTCAAAAACATTCCGCACCACAATCGCCTTTTGATTAAAAATAAGGTCATTCCGCGCCTTCCATATACTCCAAAAAGTTGTCAGAACCACACCATATAGTGCCTTCTTTGCCCGAGTGTTGGAGATAGCCGTTTTATAGTACTGAAGAAGATCCCTAACATGGAAAGCGATAAGGTGAGGAACCCGACACCATGCCCAGATCGCCTGCCACAACTCCATAGCCACTAAGCACCCGGTAAACAAGTGCTCAACAGATTCATCGTTCGCTCCACACATACAACAAACCGGATTAGCCACATTAATATTCCTCCGCATTAAAGAATCCGCAGTCGGAAGGCGATCCAGAAAAGCTCTCCATGCCACCATCCCCACCTTCTTTGGAACCCAATTACACCAATCAAAAGTTACTTCCGGTATGGTGCATGTTTCACGAACTATCCGATTCTTAATTGCTCTTACTTCAAAATCAACCGAGCTATCCACATTTGCAGTCCAGAAGTCGTTCGCAGGGAGTAAGCCCATGTTATTCAGCAACAGCCCCAGGTCCAGCAACTGCTGTTGCTCAACGTTATTCAGATTCGAACGCCTCCAATCCCACTGAACTGACAGGCCCTGTGCCGAGCCATGCAACCTGTCCGCAACCAAACACACTTTGTTCTTCTCCAAGTCAAACAATTCCAGAAACTTATTACACAAAGTGTCATCAGAAATCCACCAATCCAGCCAAAAATTGATAGTCAACCCGTTCCTAAGGTGCGCTCTAAAAAGCTTTTGTGGCTCCATATTAAAACCTTCTAACAGCCGCGGTACACTAGCAATCTGTTTCCAAACCCCACCCATAGAGAGTCTAACCGGAATACAATTCCAGCCACGACTACTTCCATGTATAGCCCATACCACCTTTCGCCATAAATCCGTTTGGTTTACCTTGAATCGCCACCACCACTTGGATAGAAGACTCAAGTTCGCATCCCTAAGCGCCCCCAACCCCACTCCACCATATTTAACCGGTGAAACCGTCTTGTCCCAAGCCACCCAACTTAGCTTATCAACATCTTCCGTACCACCCCAGAAGAACCTCCGCCGTATCCGCTCAAGGGTATCAAGAACCTGTGTAGGTGCCCGAAATAACGAAAAGTAATAAAGGGGTAGCGAGCTCAACACTGATTTAAGTAAGGTGATTCTACCTCCATAAGAAAGACTTTTAGATTTCCATGTAGATAATTTTTTCTTCACCTTTTCTATAACTGGCTCCCAACTTCTCACCAAATTCATATTCATAGCAATTGGCACCCCAAGATGAATAAATGGAAATCGATCATGAGAACAATGTATGGCTAGCGCCAAGTCTCTAACCTCATTATCATCCACCCCAACCCCATAGACATTACTCTTCCTCGAGCTTATTTTCAACCCGGACATCAAGTAGAAACCCCTTAGTATCCGCCTCAAGTTCTTTGCATTTGAAAGGGACCATTCCCCACAGAACACCACGTCATCTGCATAAATAAAATGTGAAAACAAAGGACCCGAACCACCAAGGTGAATACCATGAAAAACACCAAGATGGCACGCCCTTCTCAAAATCCGGGTAAGAGCCTCCATGGCTAGAATAAAGAGGAACGGTGATAGAGGGTCCCCTTGGCGAAGGCCCCGCTGGCACGAAAACTCAACAGTTGGAGACCCATTCACCAAAACAGAAGCTCGGGCATTCCGAACTATCGACATTATCCACCCTCGCCACTTCGCTGAAAAGTTCATTTGGGATAAGATGTCTTCGAGAAAATCCCATCTTAATGTATCATAGGCCTTCTCAATATCCGCTTTTAGAAATAAAGCCTTGCGCTTCGACCGCTTCAACCACGCAATAGTCTCGTTCAGAATTAATGGGCCATCCAAAATATTACGACCACTAATAAAAGCAGTTTGCTCCTCCGAAACAAGATAGGGCATAAAATTCTTTAAACGCAGCACCAAAACTTTAGACAATACCTTGTTTAGGACACCCACCAGACTAATCGGTCTATAGTCTCCTAACGTAGGCTGGTCACGCCCCTTAGGAATCAAGGCAATGAAAGCCGAAAAGCACCCAACCCTAATCGCACCATTAACATAGAATTCTTCAAAAAGCTTCAAAAAATCCAGCTTCAACACGGACCAGAACTTCCGAATAAAACAAAAATTGAATCCGTCTGGGCCCGGCGCCTTCTCACCATCACAATCAAAAACCGCTATTGATATTTCATCCAAGGTGAATGGAGCGTCGAGGAGCATGACATCCTCTTGTGAAAGCCGGTTAATATCAGGACACAAAAAAGTTGGTTTCGGACCTGCAACAAAGCTAAATTTGTTAGAGAAAAAAGTGGCAATTTTATCCTTTACCACCACCGGATCCGAGAACCAAGCACCATCACAATGAATCCCATGAATCCGATTGTTGGTAGAATTCATTTTCAAAACTCCATGAAAGTACTTTGAGTTTTCATCTCCGTCACATGCCCATCTAGTCCTGGATTTTTGTCTCGCATCCAAGACCTTTAAACGTTCTTCCTCTAGCACAGTCTTTCGAGCATCAACTCTGGCCTTTAATTCATCTTCGGACAACAACCTCTGATCTGCGGCTTGCTCCAATTCAGCCACCATTCGCTTACTTTTATCATAATTCTCACCCCGGCGTTTCCGTTCCACATCTACCCATAGCTTAATCCTACCCTTAAGCCACTTGAGTTTCATTGCCAAAGCAATATCCGCTGGACCATTAAAAACAAAATTATCTGCTATCGAGTTTACATAGTCCACAAATCCTGGGAGGTGCAGCCAAGAGTTATAAAACCTGAATGGTATATGCCCGTAGTCCGAATTTTTTAGTGATAACAGAAGTGGACAGTGATCAGAAAGATGCCTAGACAACGCCGTTAACATCGCATTTGGCCACTTAAATAAAAACTCATTGCACACCAAACCTCTATCTAACTTACTCAACTTCTCCCCATTACTCGACATATACGTGTATCTATGCCCACCCATATTATATTCGAACAAACCAGCTTCCACAATAAATTCATTGAAAGAAGAGGCATTTTGCGGGAAGAATACCGAATTAACACGTTCATCTATAGCCCTCACCTCATTAAAATCTCCTAAAAATATCCACATCCCAAGTAAAGAACGTCTATAGAACAATAAGAGATCCCAAAATTGCCGCCTAGCTGCGGCATCATTGGGCGCATGAACATTGGCAATGTTTATATGCAAACCCGAGTGAGTCATAATACCCGAAACAATCATCACATGCGTAGAACGAATAACGCCTGTCTTAGTAAAACAAGTCGGGTCCCACCAGCTTATTAAACCACCTGCAGTACCATCCGAATTAACATAATCAAAATGAAAAGAAGAGTTACCCCAACACTGTGATAATAATCGTATAGGCAGATCCGAAATCTTCGATTCCTGAACCACCAAGAAATCTACACCATACGCCAACTTGAAACCCTTAACCCACCCGGTCTTCCCACCGATATTCAATGAAAGAAAATTCATTGATCACCCACTGCACCAAATTCCGCAATAACCTCCTCCGCAATTGGCCCATCAAAGTTGTTAAGATTAATACCCACCAGAGAGCCTACCTTCACCGTATCATTCACCTCAAGATTAATACCCACTGCCTCATCGAACACCTCCACAGGAGGTGCAGGAGCCGACAACAAAACATTCGGGTCCTCTGGACCGTTTGTAGGTTGAACCGGATCTCCCACCTCCTGATTTTCACAGTTGCCCAGCTGGGTTTCCTCAACAACCTCCATCCCAACATCAGAAGCATTCAAATCCGGGACTGGTACAGGCGGCACCTCCTTCATCCTCAAGACACTAGAGACTGAACTTGAAATAATATCTTCAGGTGAGTTATCAAAAGAAACCCTTGGTCTTTTCCGACTATTGGATTGCATCGAGTGGCCCACATTAAAACCCGAATAATTTTTAAGAACCGGCCCACTAGGGGTACACATATCCTGGCCCACTTCCGAACCATCCATACCCACAAATGAATTATGGCCCACCTGATTTAAATTTTGAGCGGGATTAATGACATTCACCCTATTAGGAAAGTTTCCATTCCCATGCAACGTACCCAACAATTCCGCCTGAGATTTCGCCGCATTAACTGCACCGGCATCAACTCCGACCCCACTCTCCGGCAAGTCCTCCCGGATTTCCCCCTCCTCCATATCATCCGGCACCTCTTCCGTTCGCACCTCTTCAAACTCGGGGATCCAGGTGGATGGTTCTTCAACCACCCAAACGTTTCGACCAACTCCCTTCCACCAAACGCTGACTTCCTCATCAATTCTGGAAGCCACCGTAGTTAGCACACGTGTACACCCAACAGAATTCTCCACACCCCTCCACGAAAAGTCAGACGGCCAGACGACTTTACCAAACAAACTTCCAACTCTATCATAGAACTCATTATCCCGCAGTTGCAACGGCATCCTAACAACCTTTAACATTACTATCCGTTCAAAGGGAATACTCTGGCCAACCCAAGGAGCTAGTGTTACCAATACCGGCTTCCAAAACTCTTCTTTCGACTCAATAAAATCCCGCATCTCGTCTTCATTCCGGAAAGAAATAAGAACCGACAAACCTCCCAAATAGGACACCGTTGCCTCCTTGAACCCTGCTTCATACACCATCTTCATGACATCATGCAGATGGCCCATAGAATCCGCTGACCCGATTACTGCACGTCCCATACAATGAAGAGGGTAAGCCGCTCCCGCATCCTCCACAACCAAAGTTTTCTTCGATCCAGACGGACCAGAAGAAGCAGTGTTTAAGGCTGGGAAGTCCTCCATCATGACATTCTTACCCTTAGGTAGCCACACCTTCTTAACAGCCTCTTCCGTCTTCTTTACGGGCTCCTCCGTAGCATAAGAAATATTCCTATGTGACCGATCAAACATAGCCAAGGACACAGAAATACGAGACTCCATAATCGTAATCTCATTAAGACTATCCAACACCGCATAAGGATCCTTTAATTTTTGATACCGGACAAACCCAAAAACCTTACCATTGACGGACTTCCGACGAGGAACCCATGCATCAGTCACGACAACAAAAGGACGAAATGCCTCCTTGAGTCTCATTCCTGTAATCCTATCCATAATGTTGGTGACAAAAAACGTTGTTCTCGTCGCCGGATCGTCACTATCAACCGTAGATTGTCTCCCGCCGTCACCCCTCCTATTAGGGTTACCCATATTTTCGGAGCGCTTTTTTTTAACAATGGTTGTTTGTTTGTGTGTAGTTACTTCCTAATAATATCTCAACTATTAAAAAAAAACATCTAAACAATAAATCTATTAAAATGAAATATATATAGTTATTAATTAAGGGTTGTTTGATAATCTTAGACCATAAGTAATGGTTCATGCTTTTTTAGGGGCATTTTCCACCACATCATTATTATAATGCTCATCAAACAAATGTGTAATGGTTAAAGCCACTTAATGACCTTTTTAATTATTACTTTTCATATTTTTTATCCTATTTGGGCATTATACTATAAATGTCCCACCCTCATAATGCACATATAATGCCCAAGGGGATGGTGTTGGGGGCATTATCATGCTTATTCATGCCCCTATAATGTCCATTACACATGGTCATATTAAGAAGCTACATCTAAATAAATTAGCATTAAGTGTATTTGATTCACAACCCCAACTTAGGCAATAAATCTCTTACCCATTAAGTTTTAAAATAACGCGAAAGGAATATTTTGCCCCTTTGTCTCTTCACCTGTGTTCATAGTCCACACTCGACCACTCACGCACTTACCCAGTCAAGTCTTTTACTCACTTGGTACTTACTGACACAGAGGTTGCCAGACAACCCCTAACTATAGTTGACTTCTTTTAATAAACATTAAATGTTGACCAAAAGAAAGTTATGGACTAAAGAAATTATTCCTTGGTTCCTAAAAAGGTATCCAGGCTTTAGGGTGTGTGTTGCTACCCATGATTCCATCCCCAAAAACCATATTTTGACTGCGCTTTAACTACATCAATTGTACTTGAACTGTTAGATAATCATAGACAGAATTCGGGTATGTTTGGCAATAACTTTTTAAATGCTTCTAACTTCAAGTTTTTAAGAAAAAAATTCATAGTCAATAAAAAGTCTTGTTTGGTTGAATGAGCTTGAAGCTTTTAGATTCAGAGAAAAAAATTATATATTGAAACGCTACTAGTACTAGCGTTTAAGAAAAAAAACTCATACTATCTACAAACTTTTAATGAGTAAAATGATACAAATATCCATTCTACCATAAAAAAATTTTTAAAAACATGCTTACAAACTTTTAGTTATGCCCATATTTGTAATTTTATAGGTTTTATTAAAAGCTCTAACTACTCTACTAAACATCAAAATATATTTAAAAAACTACAGCTACCAACTTCCAGCTATCAGCCACCAGCCACCAACCACCAGGTAGTTTTGTCAAACATACCCCTGGTAGGAACTTAGATTACTGACAAATAGAGGGGGAACCCCCTTCTTTTTTGTTATAAAGGACTATGTGATACGTTCAACTTGAAGGACTTCACCAATTAGGAAAGGTGGGGCTTGAATTCTTACTTCATTCCAATAATACATGATGTTATCCGTTATACCAAAGCCTCTTTAAAAATGTACATTTTGTATTAAGATTATATTAATCCCAACTTCATTTATTTTCATCACAATTAAATTAACACAATCAATGTAAATTAGTAATTTTCAAAATCATATGCTATGAATGGTGATAACTACTCTTATAATGTATGTAACAAACATGAGGATGAACATCGTTACCCTGGTACATGAATGGGCATTGATTGACATTAACCGAGTTTGTTTGAATATTCACAACATATTGATGGATTGTGATGGTTCATAAGTGTCGGCATGTGGAGAGAATTTGAGATAATCATGAGAGGCTTGATTGATCTACTTGGCATGAATGGAATTGACAAGAAATCTAACTTTTTAAGAATGAAGAGTGAGTCGAATGAGAAATATAAGGATGTACCAAAAGGAACATGAGAGGATATGTGAAGATATTCAAAGATAATTCCTCTAACTTTTTATGTATGGTTGTGTACCACTTGGCTTTAAGGGTCATTCGACCAACTAACACAACAAAGGGTCTTAGGATCAGTGCACCCTTGCTAATAAGCGCCGCCATATGTCACCCATTCATTGGACTTCTTTTTTTGTCTTTTTTCTTTTGTCTTTACATGTAAAAAGAACTCGCGTCCCATCGGTCCATGTGGTTTAATAGTATATATTTGTTGTTTTTTGGGGCTGCTCATGTTTTCTTTGGGCGGTTAATTTTTTTTTTTTTTTTTTGAGCTAGCAAGTATATTACTTTGGCAAATGATCAAACGTGAGACTCCTATATGAATGCAAGGTAATGTTTTTTTTTTGTTTTTATATACGTACGTGTCGGTATAAATTGAAACTGGCTTACGTTTCGACGTAAACTTTTTTTTTTTTTTAAATAAGTCAGTCGAATATAATACGTTATTATTAGACAACATGCTATTTGACAGCATAAATTCGAGTTGCGCCTCCCAACACGGGGCTAAAATAAATTCGAGTTGCGTCCTGTAACGCGGGACGGGTAAAAACCAGTTACAAATATAATCGTGGAAATGAAATGACAGGTCAAGTTGACCCATCAAATCAAATTGACTAGTTAAAAGTTATGTTTTTTTTCTTATTTATCAACATTATACCTTTATACTTTGTTAATTAAAAGACGATACAAGTCGATACCATCCTTTAATAATATTGTTTATTTCCACCATACACACATCCATACGTGATATGGGTGTGCATGGTTCGGTTTTATGGGTTTTAGGTTTAAACAAAACCAAAAGCCGAAAATTTATTTTTTGCCCTTAAAAATAGTTCGGTTTCAATATGGGTTGGTTAGATTTTTCAATTTTACCATTTGGTTTCAATGATGTTAGTTTGTACTATGACAATTATTTGTATAGAGGGGTGTGAATTTCTGACACGACCCGAGCCTAACACGAAATTAGCGGTTTGGGTTTAGTCTAAATGAGTTCGGGTTGAACCCGTGAACCCGTTTAGCTAAATGGATCGGGTTTGGGTCAACCAGGGCAGGATGACGGGTTGACCCGTTTAACCTATTTATACCGTATATTGTTTTTTTTAGAATATCTTTTATGCTATAAATTAAATTGATTAGATCTTTTATGCTACACTTATAACTTAAAATAGAAATTGGTATGAGATTTTATAAATAAAAACATAAATGTTTTATATATGTTTGTGTTTTTTGTAGTAAAATTTTAATTTTAATACATTAGTTTGCGAAAAAATAAAAAATCAAGTTGAACGGGTTGGGTTTGGGTCAACTTGAGAATATTCAGGTTGGATTCGGGTTCATATGTATTTCACAATTTTCAGGTTTGGGTTCATGTAAAATTTTCGGGTCCGTCAACCAGCGAACCCGACCTGTTAAGCACCGCTGCTTGTATGCTAACACGTATCCAATATCTTATGCGTAATTATTATTTTGTTAAAGGGCAATAATCAAAATATAATAAACGGCTCCATTCACCCCCCCTGCCCTGCATCATATCAACACCTTCGTCCGTCGTCGTCTTCAGTCTTTACATCTCCGATCACTTCTCCGACCACTCAATCTATACATACATAAATACATACACTCTCTATCTATCTCTATACATCCCCTTCACATTCTTCAATCCAATACACCTATTATCCTCCATCTCTCATCATTCATCTCTCCAATCACCTAACCAAAGCCTAATTACCTTATTCCAACTCCAACACAAACATCTCCTACCTTCTTCAATTAATCCCTTCTTTATACGCTTATTCATATTCCTTTCATCTTCCCTAGGGTTTTGATCCGCTTTATTTCATAAACACCATTAGTTTTCACCTAGTTTCTCCTTCTAGGGTTTCCAAATTAGGCCTTTTTGTTTTTAATTAACTTCTTTTACTTGTATAGCTTTAATCATTATTATTATTCATTAATACAACACATTCATCTTATTATTATTATTATTAGCTTCTTCCATATATTATTGTCATTATTAGTTTTATTATTTTTATATCTATCTGCTGCTTTCCTAGGGTTTAGTTGAATTACAATAATAATATCTTGTTCAGCTTAGTTAAGATTATATAGGGCATGGCGTACCGCCCGTTCCCTCCGCCGCCACAACCGCCTTTACCCAACCATGGTTCTCTACCACCTCCACCACTTGCTCAACTGCCCCAACAAAGACCAAACCAGTATGCTACCAATTGGAGGTATCCGAATCCGAACCCGAACCCGAATTCTGGCTTTCAACAAGGTGGTTATCCGGTCCCACCGCTAAACCCTGTAGTTTCCAATCAACAACCGCCGTTTAATTCGTATCCGCCCCCACCGCCACCTCCCGAGTCTACATATCCACCGCCTCCTCCGCCTTCGTATTTTCCTGCTTCTCAATACTCCCAGCCTGCGCAACCGCAACCGCCTCCACCGCCGCCTCCACCTTCCTCGCCTCCTACTTCGTCTGTTCCGCCGCCTCCCCCGGCATCACCTCCTCCTCCACCGCCTCCTTCGTCTGCTGCTCCTATAAGTAATCAAGCTAAGGAAAGTAGACATGATGGGTATAAAAGGAATACTGATAAAGACGTGGGTCCTTCTAGGCAACACGAAAGGCCTGTTAAGACTTCTAACTTACCGCCTATGCCAGCGAGGAAATCGAACGGCGGTTTGGGTAGAGTTGAGACGGAAGAAGAACGGAGGGTGCGGAAAAAGAAGGAAATGGAAAAGCAAAAGCAGGAAGAGAAGCATAGGCAGCAGTTGAAGGAATCTCAAAGTAAGATTTTACAGAAGACGCAAATGATGTCTTCTGGGAGCGGGAGCAAGCCGCATGGTTCGATTACCGGGTCGCATATGGGTGATAGGCGGGCTACGTCGTTTTTGAGTGGTGAAAGGGTTGAAAATCGGTTGAAGAAGCCGACTACCTTTCTTTGCAAGCTGAAGTGAGTATGTCATATTGTCATGTAATTAAGTTATTATTTTTAACACTATTATGTTTGTATGATTCTGAATGTTCTTTTAACATTTGTGTGCTTTGAAGATTTCGGGATGAGTTACCAGATACAACAGCTCAACCGAAGCTTCTGTCTATAAGGAGAGATAAAGATCGGTATGCATTCTTAGTTTCTTACTTTTGATATTCTTTGGTCATATGTGTTTTTAGCTTTTAATTCGTCCTGCATTTATGTGTGCAAAAGCATAAAGGCTTGAACCATGTATCCGTACAGAACTGCTCATGCTGGTTGTATTATATAGATACTGGAAAATGATGTATTTATTATTGGTTGTTTGTAATGTCTTCTGTTAGATTATGAACCTAACAGAACTAAGCTACACAACTAAAATCACATATAAGACAGTATAAAAGATATGTAAATTCCCATCAGTCTTAAATATTAATAATTTTGCGTAAGGTCACAACACTTGTGGTCCGTTGATTTTTCTTTTGGGAAGTTTATACATTATACATATAGAGTCTACTAACATAAACGAATGTGCATCATAAACAAATTAGAAAACATAAATGAGAGGAATAGGAAACAAGAGTCAAGCAGATTAGTTTCTTAACTGATTGTTTATTTTCTGCATATTCAACTGCTTTGTTACTTCTGATTTACTCTAGTGGCAATATCATTAATAATGACTAACCAAAGTACCAAAGACATACTTAACTACACTGTGAATTTACAAAAGTACCCTACCCGTTTAACTTAACTTGGATCCAGATCGCATATATCCAGTATATGATCATATTTAATATTTATTAAATGACCTTTAAGTACACTGTTATTATGCTCATTTTATGATTCATGACTTTCAAGTTTCGAAGTTTAATCTATTATGATTCTTCATGGGTCTGTAAGTTTAATCTATCTCCATTATATAGTTATATATATTTCAGATGACCAAGTTTATTGCTCTAGTATTAACTTATTAGTTGTTACTGCTACACTAGTAAAATCATTTAATAAGTATTTTTTTTCTTAATTGTGGAAAATCACTTATAGATTTTATAGTAGGAAAACGGACAATGTTTGATTTATATATTGAAACTCACTAGTCACTAGATGTTATATGTAATTCACTACATTGTAGTCATGAGGCCTTTTTTTTTTAATTTTATAATTTTGTTACATGTTAGTTGGGAAGCTTTTGGCCATTATGTATTTTCCAAGTAAATGATAAATCCATGTAAATTCCACCTATAACACCTGTGATTTGCATTTGTAAATTTTATGAAATGTTACAAATAATTTTTGCAGAGCTGCTAAATACTCGATCACTTCACTGGAAAAGGTTAATAAGCCTCAATTGCATGTTGAGCCAGACCTCGGGATACCACTTGACCTACTTGATCTCAGTGTATACAAGTAATAGCTCGCTCCACAATTGACCTTTGCTCTTTCTATTTATTTTAAAGATGGTTTCTTATAATGTCTTTGCTGTGCTCTTTTAATAAATCTAAAATTCATATTTTCTTTGCTAGTTTCTCAGGTTTTCTCCTAAGTCTGTTTCATATATAGTTTAATTTTAAAAATATGGATTTTTTAATAACTATCCTTTATAACTGGTTATTTATGAATATTAATGCTGGTTAACATATGCCCTTTTTGGGCACATGCTAAAAAAGCCCTTTTTTTTAATTGTAATCTGTGAGTTAATCCTTACAGCTTCTTTCCTTTCTAAATTAGCGCTCCCAAGGATGAAATTCATCACATTGATCCTGAAGACCAGATACTGTTGCAAGAGGATGTTAGTTTGACCCCAATTAAAAAAGATGGTTTAAAAAGAAAAGAACGCCCCACAGATAAAGGGATGTCTTGGTTGGTCAAAACACAATATATATCTCCTATTAGCACCGATGCTACACGACAGGTTAATTTAAAGATTATGTCTTATGAAGTCTTGTTTACATATTACTAGAGGTGGCAATCTGGACTCGTTTATATGCAAATGGGTCACTTCAGGTTATTTTTTTACTTATTTGGCGATTATGCATGAGACCAAATTATTCCGTTTGTATTTTAGGCCACCCAAATATGTGTCTGGTTTTATTTATACAATTGCTGGCCAAAACTGGAGGATAGCAAAATCTCCCCTTAAATTTTGAAAAGACAACTACTTTAACCTAAAACAGGTCACTTCATCAAAGGTATTTTTGCTGTTTTAAATTTGTAAGGACATTTTCGTCATCTAGATAGTTTTTGCTCGAATGGGATAAATACTAGTCTAAAAACTTGTTCAAAAAAAAAGGGGCGGCCTTAACGAAAAAGTTGAGTGCTTGAGTGGCCTTAAGCATATATTATTCTTGCTTTTTTAATCATGAAATTGTCCAAAGGGTTAAGCTAGAAGGTTTAACAAATAACGAAATGGTTTATTTCAATTGCATTTATTAAAAAAGACTTTAGATTATTATTGTTAATAATGTAGGTTTGTAATCATATATCTTATATATCACATTATATAACACACACATACATTTATATTTGTAGTTATATCAAATCACTGTAGTAACTAAATTGTATATGGTTCATATTTAAAAAAAGGCCTGCTCTGATGACCCATTTTGCTAACCCTGAGGTTGAAAAATGCAAAAATAAGGTTGTTTATTGATCAAGTCATATTTCTTATATGCAATTTGCAGTCTTTGACTGAAAAACAAGCAAAAGATCTACGGGAAAAACGTGGGAACTCCATACTGGACAACCTCAGTAGTAGGTATATGATACCATGATATTCATTTTCTCCTCTATATAAAAAATTGCAGCCTTTTTTTTCATCATGTGACGTTTTTTTTACTTCTAATGTTTTTACTTTAATCAGGGAAAGGAAAATCAAGGACATTAAGGCATCATTTGAGGCTTGCAAATCGCGTCCTGTGCATGCAACTAACAAAAAACTGCAGCCTGTTGAAGTTTTACCACTATTTCCAGATTTTGAACGGTATTTACTGAACTTGTTCCACTAATGTACCCTTCTAGATTTTTCTTCAAGAACTAGCTTTAATATTGTAATAAAACAAGCAAAAACAATAAATAGCAAATAAAGGTTAATCAACGTTTGGGGTCTGCAGGCTCTCCCCGTTGGTAGATACAAAACCAGTTTATAATAATTAGCATATGTGAAATTACAGCTCTGAACTCTTAATTTTTTTTTTTTTTGGATTTTCTTGACAAGCATCCATTACCAACAAAACTCTAAAATCTGATCTTATCTAAAATAAAACCAATCTGAATACTAAAACTAACTAATAGCTTTTAAGGCTTATATATTGAATAAAATACTGCTAATACTTATCCATAAGTAAATCACTAATAACAAAAACAAGACATTGTTATCACTTTTCTCCAATGGGCCAGTATAAAAAAATCGCCATAAATTAAACAGGTCGAAGATCATCTGATGTATATTTTAGTGCATGCAAGTGTATTATGCGGCTATCGCCTATCGACACAATATTTGTTCTGAAAGGACGTCTCTCTTTCTCTATACGTGTGTGTGTGTGTGAATGTAGGTATGTGTGTGTATATATATGACTATACATATACACACACATATATATATATGTGTGTGAATGTGTATGTAGGTATGTATGTGTGTATGCTCAACCCTGCTTGCTCCCCTAGTACTCTTATTAAGAAATTATCTATTTTGACCTTGTTACACACCCTGCCCATTCATTTTACTGACCGTAAATTTTGGTTATGGTATGTATACGTGTGGCATGTGGTAAATTTAAAATGCTAAGGGCAACATGAGGACAGATAAGCACATGGACGTGTTAGTAGCTAGCATACGTTTATCAAATGAATTAGTTGACGTTTGGTTTGCACTTTGCAGTTAGGAGTTACTGTGGGTATGGGTTCAATAGCAGGGTAGAATGGGAGTAGGAACAAATTTCCAAACACTTCCTTGTTGTACGTGTGGATGAGCCATTAGTTTATGGGCTATATTTGGGTCATTTAAACAAGCATTTTAAAAAGTTAATTTATTTTGGAATAAATTTCTAAACCCGTTTCTTACTTTCTTTTCCAATCCCATCTACCCTCGATTCTAAACCTGTTTGTTACTTTCTTTTCCAATCCCATCTACCCTCGATCCAAACCCCCTTTCTGTTTAAAAGGGCTCTTCTATCTTTAGGTCATGTAAACATGCATTATATTCTAAACGAGCTATGTTTGGCTAAATATATAACCTACAAAAGTTTTGAATTTGGCTATTATATAAATTTTGCAGGTGGGATGATCAATTTGTTGTTGCAACCTTTGATGGTCCTCCTACTGTTGATTCAGAAAGCTACAATAAAATGGATAAATCTGTTAGAGATGCCCATGAATCTCAGGTATAATTGTTGTGCATATTATGGGAAATATTAGTTGTGTTTTTTAGTTATCCAAATAACTAGCTCTGAAGGTTTGCTTTATACCTATTCAGACTAAAGTGGGTGTTTGTTAAATTTAAAATTGATAATCTACTTATTGGATTTTGAAATAACTAATTTGGAATATTCAACTCTTAACTGCTTATTCAAAAGGGCTAATTGCAAGAAATAACATTGAAATCTTAAATTTGTTTCATTAAGCTCGTCATTATTATTTATTTATTTTTACATTTTTTGGTACCGTTAGGCTCATTCTAAGTGTTTTTGTATTATTTTTAGTTGTTTATGAAAATGGACTGAAATGCTATTATAAAGTTATTTTATTACTATTACAGTTATTTTTATTGTTATTAACAAACACTTAAAATATTAATAATTTTAAATGTGTATTTGTCAATTTATTTCAATAAAGGGCTAAGATGGATAAGCAATGCCACATACTCTAAAACAACTCATTGTCATGTAGCATACCTCCTTAAAAAAGGGAAGTAGGGAACCGGAGATATTAGTACCTGAAAACATATGGGGTCATTGGCATCTCATACTCATCCTGTACTCTTGTATAATATGTGTAGAGGGGTCTTGACTTTGGACTTTATTTTTCATTACAGGCTGTTATGAAAAGCTTTGTGGCAAGCACCTCTGACTCAGCTAAACCTGACAAGTTTTTGGCTTACATGGTTCCTTCGGTTGGTGAGGTAATATTTTCCTTGAAAGATTTTCTTGTGGTGGGGGCGTGAGAGGGGTGGCACAATGGGCGGGTTGTGTGACATGTCAAAACTAGTTGGCCGGGTTGGGCCGACCTACAAGCTCTTGGTTCATATCTAGTTCCAATTTGCAAAGAGAGTTTGCTAATATATGATTACATAAAGGCTTTTGCATTTTGAATACTTTATGTGCGACTTTTGACCTGCATGTGTAGAAAAAAATATAATTCAGACAAATTATATATATGTGGTAAATTTTGGCTTCCAAAAAGTATTATTGTATCCGATCAGTTTACTTTTGGGACCACCTCTAACCGAGAATTATTGATATGCTTCTGTTTTAGTTTCAACAAAATCCATGTTCTGAACCTTGTAGCTATCATTTGTAATATATCTTACTTATTGTTAGTTTATTAATGTTTTTCAGCTATCAAAGGATATCTATGATGAACATGAAGATATTTCTTACACATGGGTTCGTGAATATCACTGGGATGTATGTTCTTGACTGTTTGTAAATCTTTTGATTCCCGGGTTTGTATGCGTGCACATAATGATGTGTTAATAAATCTCTCTCTTTTTTTAATCAGGTACGGGGTGAGGACGCAGATGATCCTACGAATTTTCTTGTGGTCTTTGGTGAATCAGAAGCTCGTTACATGGTAAAGAGATAATAGATACGGGTTAATTCACTACTTTGTAGAGGTAGAAAAAATGGACGGTTTGGGAAACGGGTCAAAACGACTAACCTTTTGTCTTCAATATGGAAAAAAATTATACCATTACAAATACAATCTAATTTTTTTGGTAGATGATTTAGTAGCTCTATGGCTCTATGCATTAAAAACGTATGCCCGACAATTGTTAACTTGTTTGGGCAAAATTCAGGTAAGTGTGTGGTTCTGGTCGAAAAGGGCCTTTCAATTTGTTCCCATTTTAGCTAAACCTTTTGATTTTACAAGTTCAACAAAGACCAAACATAACGCATATCAACAAATTCATAAGTAAATAGGTAAATGTTGCATTATTGCCACCTGATTGTACAGAAATATCTTTGCTAATTTTCTTTATTTATTCAGCCTCTGCCAACAAAGCTCATGCTTAGGAAAAAAAGAGCCCGGGAAGGAAAAACAACCGATGAGGTTGAACATTTTCCTGTTCCTGCAAGTATCACAGTGAGGCAAAGATCACATGTTTCAGTTGATATGAAGGAAACCGAGGTACTTACCTTTATCTGAAATTCTAACTATTTCACGAAAATCGTCTTTTAAGATAAAGTTCATCAAGCTTGGTGGTGATTAGAGTTGCTTAACTAGCCGAGCTAACTTCAGCTCGGGCTCAAAGTTAAATGAGTGAGCCCGACTCGGCCTATAAACGCTTCATGACCTGAAACTTGAGCTCAGACTTAGATAAAAGTCGAGCTTACGGCTCAACTAGCTGGCTCATATACTTTTCATGATTTTGTATTTCTTGCACATGGATAGATATAACAAAAAAAAAAGGCCTGTGGATTTTTTGCCTATAGAAGAAGTTGGGCTTCTCAAATGGCCTACTTAACTCAAGCGAGCCATACGAGTGAACTCACCTTGGGTCAAAATCTACACGAGCTGGCTGGGCTGGGCTTGGAGATTAAGGGTAGTTATTTCGAGCGAGCTATTTGCACAACCCTACTGGTGATATCAGAGGGTTGGTAACAAGCTCACTTTAAAAGTGGCAACTTTATCAAGTGGCAGAACCGGTCAGGGTCTTGCAGGCCAGGCAACCTTTTACCCCTTGGACCAATTTGGATCCTCTTCTTTTCAAATTTATTCTTGTATTCAACTTATTTGACCCGCTTGAGAGAGAACACAACCCGATTTGACCCGTTCTAAAGTACATATTTTTAAATTGGCATGTGTAGTTTTGTGTGCACATCACTATTCTCTTATCTTTGTTATAAAATTACAATGGAAATTGTTTCAGAGTTATGGTGGTTTAAAGGGGAGAAATTCAAACCCTAGGCATCATGGTAGAATGGATATGGACATGGACGATGATCGACATCATCATCAACGTAATGACATGGATGATGGTGATATGGACCAATCAAGTGGAGCCGAGTATGATATATCTGATTAGCATCTTCAAGGGTAGTTATGAAAACTGAAAAAGCTGAAGTAGCTCCAAAAGTGGAATGAGAAAACAGAATATACGAAATCTGCAGTGTGAGGTAAATCATTTTTCTCACTTGTTATCAAATCTGCAGTGAGGTAAATCATTTTTCTCACTTGTTATCCTTTGTCTGCATTTTTTACCGTTTTTTTATTTATTACAACACGCTGTTTTGTTAAAAACATGTAGATTATGTATTGCAAGTTTCAACAACATTTTGTACACAAGTGTTTATTTTATTGTTAAAGAAACAGAAATCTTGTTTGCTCATACATAAAATCTGAGAGTTATATTGTTGATTTTGAGCTCCACAATGTTCTGTTTATCAAACTCTTTATCGCCCTCTGTCTTATTCGATGGTTGCTAGTTAAAAAAATGGTTAAAGCTGGAGACAGAGTTGGGTAATGGATCAGAAAGGGTTCGGGTCAAAACTGGTAACTTTTAGTACGGACTGGGCTTAAACACTTTTTATTTTAAAAAATAGTAAGTAATTCCCTCCCAGAAAATGGTATATTTTCATGTCTTGTTTGATGGTTGCTACCAGAAAATGGTGGAATTTTATCGTTTCCGAAAAAATGACTACTTCCATGATTTTCTTAGTATGAATCTGAAGCTCTGCACTACTAAAAAAATTGACGCTGAACATAAATGATCACCACGAGTTAGACAAGATGCGTGTCTTTGTGTAGCAAGTGACGGTTTGTGGGATGTAATGTCAAAACAAACAAGTATATGAAACTGCGAGGAAACGAAACACAACTGGTCGGATACAGGCTACAGAGGGAGTCACTGATGACTACAGTGACTGATTATCTTGTAAACATTATCTATGCTCTCTTTTGTAAGTGCAAGATAAAAAAACCACAAACCCTCTTTATGCTGCACAAGATAAGAATTCCGTCTTCACATAATTTATTTGACATTACATCCTAGCAACTCTTTATATGCTCTTTTACGAAGATGCCCTCTTTCTTTCCACATTATACCGCGCAAAAGAGAGATTTAAACAATAATAATATAAATCGGCATGTTGCAAGTCTGTCGAATGTGTAATAACTAATAAGGAGAAATAATAAGAATCTAGTGAATACATCAAATAAAGTAAACGTTACTTCTATAGAAAGGAAGGAAATCTAAAACTGTGATTAACTGATTAATCTTATTAGGGTGTTTATATTTGAACACAGGCCCCCTTTGGGCTTTCAACTCTAGGCAAGGGCCTTCTATTTTTTTTTAAATCCTCTATAATATACTCTTCATTGAACCAAAGACAAACCAATATACTCTCTATTAGGCCCAAAAGAACAAAACAAAAAACTATGGTTTGCAATACCCAACCGAAGAACCAAGGCACAATTGCAACTCCGAGGTTTGAGGGTGCGCAGTTGACGCCATAGATATCTTGTTTTGTCGATTGAACGGAAAACATAACTCACATGATTTTGCCGACAGGGCTCTTTGGGGAAATCAGATTCTTCTTTGATTTTCTTTATTTTAACTAACATGACTATACTTAACAATAAAACACTCTGAAAAGCCCACATACGGCGAAGACTTTTTGTTGCGGTAGGAAATAGAAGTCCCAACCCTATTAACATAGGAACCGGAAGCGGAAGAAAAGGGATTATCCACTAATATTGATATGTAAGTTCCATAAAAAAAATTTATTCTTAATTAATTGTTTCCGATTCACCGGATCACTAGAAATTTAATATTTAAGTGACATCATTATATTGAAGGAAGAACGGCAAGCCTGTTCGATGCAGCTGAATTTGGTTGTAGCCGAGGGGAGGGACAAATGGAAGTGAGTGGAAGATGATTTGGGACGTTTTTTGGTTGGTTCGGTGAAAGCATTGAGAAGGAAGAACCGGGATTATAGTCACAATTTCAATACGAAATGGGTTTTGTTAGTTCCTTTGAAATGCAATATTTTGGCTTAGAGAGCGGAGATTGATCGTCTTCCAACAACTAGACGCTTGCTAGAAGAAATGTTTTCATTGAGTCGGATGTTTGCGCTTTATTTGACGCGGATGGAAAATTGGTGGAGCACTTGTTGGGTGACGGGGCTGTGGATGCAAGTTGGCGGTGGGTGCAGGTTAAATCCGATATATGCTTTTGCCATTGGTGATCTTTTGAATCTCCACATGTCGGCTAGGGGGTAATATTGTGGCGGATGTGAAGTCGATGGTTTTTTTTTTTTCTCAAAAATAGATCTAAATTTAAAAACCTTCAATGGAAGGAATGGTGTAAATATCCTTTGTATATGTTGTGACTTTGGTTGCTTTTGGTGAGTGCGGTCCTGGTTTTAAGGACTGCACAGGTGACAGGGTGGTTTATATGAAAGTTTACATTATAAAAACGTTTCATCATTAAAAGTCAAAACAATATTTCTTTTGCTATTGTTTTTATCAGCAACATCTACAATTTTTCCTTTATGTCAATGACATCTTTGTCCTGGAATGCCCATTTGTGAACTGATTTTTTTTTTTAATTATCAATCATATATTGAATCCCAGCAATCATTGTGACAACCATTCAATCAAGAATCAATAAAGAAAACGAGTAAGAACACTGAATTCGATTATGGGTGAGAGAACCCGTTGAATGTTACCAACGGTTGGCTATATACTGCCCAATACAATAGACTCTAAAACATAACTATTAACTAATGACAAAAACGGCTGGCTCTGATATTTGTATCAACCTTTTATTCCAACATCCTATAAATAGGCAACTAAATGATTGATTTTACCGAAACATTTCTTACGTTGGCGGTGCCGCCATTCGCACGCATGCCGTTGGAAATGTGTTCATGGCAAATGAGTCCCCTCTTCATCAGAAAATCCACTTCCATCATGAGATGGCTTTGGTGTTCATTCTTCACTTCCTTTCCCTTTATACATTATTTCTTTTCTTATTTACGACTTATAATCCTAATCGAATTCGAGCTCGTCTAAGCCCGGGATAGCTAGTCTAATGTATGATTGTACGGGAATTCAAGCTGCGAGCTAGTATCAAATTGCTTGCCTCAGATGTGAAAATGTAAATTTTAATTTACTTCATATTAATCACTCAGAAATATTTTACGCACTAAACATTTACTGTTTTTTAACTGTTTCTACCAAGTCGGAATCAAATATAGAAGTTATCCGTGTTGCTCCATTGATTATAATCCGCCTATTATGGAGGCTTTTGTGGAAGTAGGATGTGCAGGAACTAAATTGGTTTACCAAACACTATAGACTGATGCATCAAAATCACTTACTTATGGGAATGGTGAACCTTTGGATGCTAATGTTGTTGGTGACTATTCTATGATACTAGATGAGGAGTGTATTGCAATACCTTGTAAGAAAGGTGATATACTTATGTCAAATAATTTGGCTACTCTTGATACTCAATTACCGCAGATCAAGGTTTAAAAAGGCTGAAACGGGCCTCGAGGCGTTGTCCGTTAGCCTCACGAGGCGTAAGCCTCGAGGCGGACCGAGGCGTAAGCCTCAAAACATTATTAAAAATAACAATATATATATATATATATACACACACACACACACACATCATAAACATACAATATAATATAATATAAAACAAAACATCATGGATATTATAAAATCTAGTTTAGTAATGAAACAAACATCATAAAATAGTTTTAATAGCATTTTAATCTTTAACTTAAGTTTGGAGATCAAATGTAAACTAGTGAACATTGAGGGGGTTAAATGTAAAAATACCAAAAGTTAATAAGGTAGAGGGGCAGGTGTGTTTTGGTTGGATTTTGAGGTGGGAACTCGTTCCAAGTACAATTTTTGACCCGACTTGAACCAATTTTCACCACATAGACCCAATTTTGACTTAGGTGGTGAGGCTTAAGCCTCACCGCCTCGCCTCACAGCCTCGGGAAGCCTCGGGAAGCCTCGGATAGGCCGAGGCTTAGGTTTCGATTGACCCCCATGAGGCTAAGCCTCTAAGGCGTTTTTTCATAGCCTCAACCGAGGCGTAAGCCTCGAGGCGAGCCTCAGGCAGCCTTTTTAAACCATGCCGCAGATTACACCACCTAGACGTGTACACTACCTTCATTATGCAAATGAATTAAATCATGCACTTAAAATGTATTTTCCAGATCCAGAATTTCTAATTTACTCGGTTATTGTAAAGTTCTTGATGTTTTTTTTTTATCTCGGTGGATGCTAAATTCAGGCCTACAAATCGTATTCGACAATCCAAGGCCAAAGTTGAATTTCGCAGGGGTGGCACTGGTTCTACGGGCAGGACCCCACAAGATACAAACGAAAAAGCAACTGAAAAACCAGTTTATTAACAAATGATGTATATAGCCTAGGAAATCCTATCAACACTCAATGAACAATCTAAATAACTATACACACATGCTTATACAGGCTGGTTCTAGCAGCAGCATATTAATGGCAAAATCTGAGAAAACTCAAGAAATAGAATAGATCCGGTTGAACAAATAATTAAGAGAAAAACATTATCTACCTTGAACAAGACCACTGAATACCTGGCTATTTCCAGCAAGAGTAGCTTCCCATTCTACAGATGACAAAAGAATATGCGAAAGTGAAATAACCACTTGTTTCATGTCGGGTCTCAAGATCGGGTCATCCTCCACACATTGCTTTGCCAACATGGCCAACTACACATCAGTCAAATTATGAAAATTAAATTTAAATTAAACGAGGGAAATTTACAAGTTGGTTGTAATTCTATTTAATAAAGGAAAAGATTCTTCAATATATGATTTTATACAACAAAAAAAACTACCAAAGCTTAAAGGGTCAAAACAAGTTTTTTTTTTTTTTTTTTTTTTTTTTTTTTTTTTTTTTTTTTATGGTAATTAAATGTGATTACAATAGTTATACTACAAATCTATATATTTAGTATAAAACATGTAGAAGGTTTTATGTGTTAAAAAGACATGTTGGTAACTTTTGTTACGTTTGACTCGTTAGTTTTCATTTTACATGTCGGATATAAAACATGACATGAATCAAGCCATTCATAAGTAAATGGGTCGAAATCGCCACCTGTTACTCATTAGCAGTCGGGTTCATGGGTCTACCCGCAAGTATAGGTATACATGTTTATGGTCTTATATTGTTCAGAATTACATGTTGGGATGCCCAATACCAAAAACCCG
This sequence comes from Ambrosia trifida, assembly GCA_028751855.1. Classification (NCBI taxonomy): domain Eukaryota; kingdom Viridiplantae; phylum Streptophyta; class Magnoliopsida; order Asterales; family Asteraceae; genus Ambrosia; species Ambrosia trifida. The sequence continues at coordinate 109,954,782 of CM054126.1, read as the reverse complement.
ATCTTAAACTCACCTCAAACGACTTGAAATTAACAATTTGAAGTTTGTAACATTATTTACAGGATTCTTTAAGACTATATAATATATTAATATATTCAGTACCGATGCAGCTAAACTGGGAAGGTTACCACCTATTACTATACCAGTCCCAAATCCATGGAAATTTTAACTCATCCCCCACCCAAATACCCCTTCCAAATGTTTCTAGATTTTCCCTACGGGTTCGGGTTCTTTTTCCATCCCTAGACACAATGGAAATGTTCTCGGAACAAACAAGGTGATTGGTTTTTGTTGCCAGGTGTAACTAGTTAATGATAAAGCAAAGTAGCACCTTGAAAACACAGTCGTGAGGATATAAATCCATTAAATTTGGATCAATATGATCTTTTAAGCTTGTAGTACTGATGGAGTCAGGTGCATTCTTAAGAACTGCCATCATCTGCAATTTTCCACAACATAATAACTTTATGATATACTGAAATTCATGTACATATGAAAGTTACAATTTTTCCTGATTTTAGCTTAAAATAGGCGCTTTATATTATTACTGATAATTCTGACCGAGTTTAGTGTAAATTGCTGATGTGGCATTGATTGACGCAGTGCCCGCCACCAAAAGATGCCATGTATGCAAAATATGATTCAGTAAAAAATAAAAAAGATGATCTTATCAAAATTTATATTTACAATTTACAAGTTAAGTTAAATATTAAAATCAGATGCAATGTGGTGCATACATATCATACGGTGTTGCTATGGTTGGTTGTAAAATGTAAATTGGTTGCTAAAATCAGACATAAAGTGAATTCAAAGTTGTTAGTTAAAATCAGGAAAAAAAAACATGGTAAGTTTGCCCTTAATTGTGAAATAGACTTACAAAAGATGCCAAAGTCCGTCTTTCAGAATTCTTTGTTACACCAGCTTCGGTTCGTATTATGGCATCTTTTCCTGATATAATCTCAAAAAGAATAACACCAAAGGCATATACATCACTCTTAGCTGTGGCTAAACCATCCCTAAGGTATCTGTAATAAAATAGTGATCAGTAAGAATTATGAAAAAAACTAATTTAATAATTTCATATAAAGGCAGCAATTTCTACTCATTTAAATTAATCGACTGTGTTTATGCAAAATAGTAACAATATATTACTTGTAGTTGTAATATATCGCAATATGATGATCAACCAATTGAACTGCTTAGCAGAAATGAACAAAAAGATGGTGATGAAAATCAAATATGTTGCTATTTTGCATAAAATAAAGCGATAAGTTGTAGTCAAAGATAGAAATTGGCTTAAGGTAACTTGTTATTGCTTTATTGTGTGTATCTAACCAGATATTTTATCTTTAACAAGTTAAATGGCAAATAAAATAAATTGGCTATAAAAGGAAACAAGTCAGGTAGGCCATGTGGGTCAAAGTCACCCAAAACTATTTATATGGGTCAACTACACCAATTGTAGTTTTTGGTCACATCTTTTTTCCTTATTTAAGAAAAAAATGTGAGTTTCCATTGTATGTAACATACTTTTTTTAACCATTGTAAGAAAGTAACCTTCTCTTGCAGGATAATGGTGACATGGAACTAGATTTTGGTAATGTGGATTGGACGGTATGATGATGTGCCACGCCACCATTTTACATGCGACAGAAGGTTACTTACATACATGATAAAATGATGAAATAATGTTACACATAATGTAAAAAAACATTTTTTACACACAACTTAAAAGGTGAATGTGAATGTAAGTCACATATGGTGTAATAAATAAAAATGAAATGGGAACATAAAGTTTTAGCAGGTCAAACCAACCTCACTTGTTTTGACCTAAACTCATACAAATAAACTTACTCTGGAGCTAAGTAACCATAAGTTCCCACCACTCTTGTCACTGAAGCTTCACCATCGTTACTTCTGCCAACAAGTTTTGCCAACCCAAAGTCCGAAATCTATTATAATACAAAATCAATCACGTGTAAGAAAATGTAACATTAGGGTGTTCAGATTTTCAACTTTCAGACAGTGATGCAAGCTAGATTAAGTACCTTAGCTTTGAAGGCATCGTCAAGTAAGATGTTGCTTGTTTTGATATCACGATGTACATAATGAGGTTTTGTATGTTCGTGTATATATTCCAATCCCCTTGCGGTGTCAAGTGCAATCTGAACCCTCATTATCCAAGAAAGTGTTGTATGACCTAGAGTGAAGTCATGTAGCAAACCTTTTTAATGTGTGAAAAAAAAAAGTGAGCTGGCCTTGTTGGGCAAGGGCCAAGGGGTCAAAACATGTAATTATTGAACAAATATTTAATTCTTTTTTAATATCTAACTATAGAGTCAAATATGATTAATAAAATTATATTATGTCAGAATAATATTTTTTTTTTTGAATAAAATGGTTTTAAGAGGTTTTATGCATCAATACTTCTATGTTCTAACCAATTTGACCAACTTCATTTTTCGCTAATATATATTTTATCTTACCCGTTTAAATTGCTAGAGATAAAACATAACCCGGGTTTACCTATTCATAAATAAAAGGTATGAAAATGCAACTTCTATTTATTTCATTAAGGTGGGCAAAGGGTTGCACAATTGTTAGTAGTCTTTCATTTCTTAGCTAACAATGGTTTCACATGTGCTATCACTTCAGAAAAATTAATATTGCAGAACAAGATCTTTTCCCGATATTTAGTATACATATACTACTTATGTGTTTTATCACAAATGTTAATATGTTTATTAGTTCCTTTAACAGGAGATTCCAAGTTCCAACATATGTTACATTCCAACAAAAAAGGTTTAAGGTATATTGCCAAAAATGAAATGAAAATAATAATAATAATTGAAGTCACAAATGTGTAAAATAAGAAACGGCCCAAAGTAGGTGGTTATTTGTGCATCCACCCGCATAAAAAGGGGGTGACAATTCGCGACAAGTCATATAAATAAACAGGTTAGGGTTAGGACGTTAGGTAAAAATGGGTTTTGCTTGTAAAAAGGTCAACCTACCGAGCCAGTTTAATAAAAGGGTCCGTGTTCAGGTTGCGAATAGATAAACGCATCAACCCATTTAGTATTAGAGTGAAATAAATTTCAAATTCAACCCGTCACCCATTTACAATCCACTTAACCCCACCATGATGTTTGACACGTTTAGATCAACAGGCCACATGTGTAGTGCTCAGGTTGGTGGTTTAAGCATCCTAAGGTTGGGATTGGGTTCGTCGACATTATTGAAAAAACAAGTTTTCAACATGTTGGTCGTGGGAACCAGTCGTTTAGGGAGCCTAGGGTGGGCAACACGAACAGACACCGCTAATAAAGTATACAATCAAAAGGATCTACTAACACATCTGAAGTTAAAAGAAGTTTATTTATGATAACAAATAATATAAGGATAGAACTCATTTGGGATATGGAGTGAGTAAAATCTTAAGCATCTACCCAAGTGAAACTAGTGCTTGTGACCTATTTCTAAAAAATATTATATATAATAAACAAGGAAATTACAGGTCATATTATTGAATAATATTGTATACCCTACGTTAAAAAAAACATTACCCTTGTTTTGAGGATCATGCAAATGACTTTTAAGGGCACCTTTTTGTGCGTATTCATAAACGAGGAACAACTCATCATCGGTAGCGGCATAACCAATCAGTTCTACCTTTAAATAAGAAAACCAGACAAAAGTCAATCTTTGAAGAAAGAACAAAGGTGGCAATTTTGACCCGTTGACTTAAATAGATGGGTCGTAAAGGTAATACTTTATCTCCAACGGATCAAATAGGTAAATTTAAAACTTAATTGGAAATGAAAGAGGTCAAATAGCTAGAAAGTCGCCCGAATTGTATACAAAGCCAACCAACCCTTACTAAAAGATTACCTATTTAGACCCATTAGCTAATCGGCTCATTATGCCACCTTAGTGGTGATCAGTTTGAAACATATATAATAGGTATATATTCTAAATAAGTACCTTAGCCTTACCAAATTTGTATGGTGAACCTTGCACAAAACTTTCATTTCAGCCATGAACTCCTTAGTTTTTGTATCGGTCATTCTTTTGATAGCAACTTCCTACAGTTATGTAACAACAAAGTCGAGACTAATGAGTAGTATCGTAAACTTGGAACACTAAACAGAAAATAATATTGCAAACCTGATCACGAAGAAACCCGTAGTACACAGCACCATATGTTCCATGTCCAAGAAGATTCGATTCAGAGAAACAATCTGTAGCTGAAAACAATTCTTCATATAAAAAGACAACAGGCTTTTCAATGTCAAACGCACCGGTCTCGATAACTGCAAGGATAAGACAAAATCACTTTAACATTTATATGAAAATATCAATGGGGATTGCTTGTTAAAATTCTGGAATGGATTTGTGTTCTTAATTGTGGTTTTCGGTTATATAGAGAGGGAGAGATATGGAGGGAATTTTTGAAAGGTAGTTATACAAACTAAAACTTTCACACACATAATAATACAATAGTTGAGGCCTATTTATACTTATGGATCGGCACATACAAACTGACGTGACCCCTTATTCTAACTGTCATGACCCTTAATAATAATTAGTGACATATCGGTTCACTAATATTGTTTTTCCTAGACTTAGGACTCGACATAATTACAAATTAACATATGTACAGCAGTGAATTAACACATGTTTTTATATGAATCAAGATTATACTTCTAACATTGCTTATGTGAACAGCTATATGCTTATTGCTTTTATTATAAGAAGATATGCTTATTTAAGGATGAAAAAAGCTATTTTTAATACACTGAATCACTGATACTTATTGTCATTATAATTTATAAGCATAAGCGGTTTCAATAAGCAAAATGAAACACCCCACCGTAAGTTACGGTAGGTTAACTAAACATGGTGGTTTGGTGTTCACTTGAACCTAAACTGAATTCTTTGACAACCAAACATAAATAGAAAAGGTGGTTCAGTAACTTCAGTTACTCCATTGTCGATACTGTTAGTTTGCTTTCCTGTTTCAGACTTGTCACAGGCCCCCTTACTCCAATTTTTTAGTTAAGGTACAATGTTTGTAGTATGAAATTATACATTATTAATGTCCATGCTTCTAAAAAAAGTCGGTTTTGTAAAGTACTAAAATCAGTTTGCAGGCCACCCAAGTATGAACCCAATTCGTTTATACCAAATCAGGCCAAAACATGTCTGACGAAAAAAAAATGCCCTTAAATTTTTTGAGAAGGCAATAATACCATTGTAGCAAGTTACCAATAAGCAAATATAATCTTAAGAAGATAAAATTATTAACCTTTTGGAATACTCGTATGACGGCCACTAGATTCCCCAATATTTTCTATCCAATTATCAGGTGCACTGCCAAATTTCCTTGAACCAAAACAAAAGCTTGTTGTCCTTAAGATATGAAACTTATGAGAAACTTTTTCAACTTTTGAATCCTTGTCATGACTCCGTGGGGATTCATTGAAGCAAACTGGTGATCTTGAACAAATAAGAAAACCTACGACTGCTATGATTAGTGACAAACCAACCCCCAAGCTTCCAATGATCCATAGGTATGGTGGTACATGAGCATTATGATCTTCTTGATCTACTGCATCAGAGAATAATATTGTTTAGTGTTCTCTTACAAGCTGCAAGAAAGATAATACTGTGTAATGCATGGCAGCAAAAAGTATATCCCAACTGAAAGAACTCTAATATGGAGGGGAAAATGCTATATGCAAAAGCTATCAGCTAAATCTCTTTAGGACATAAATTTCTTCAATACTCCAGCAAAATTGAATGACAAATGGCAAAAATATATTTTCTGTTAAAGTGGCACCGACATGAAGTTCCGTTTTCTTGTTCAAGATTGCATAACTATCTCCCATGTGCAAATGCACCAAACATTTTCACAATTTTGGTGTAAAAAGAGCAGGTTCTTGGAACAACTACAATATATGCACCAATTTTTACATTAGATTGTATATATTTACTGATTAACATATTACTTTTGTATGATTAACCTCTTATTGTTGATAAATATAAACAATTTTACTTAAGCTTTGCTATGGTGGGATTTACTGAGTATGGCGATGATGATAAATAATTTTACTTTAATTTTATATATGCTTTAATTATGTAACCAACTTAATAATAGCAATTACAAATAATTAATAAAACATGAAAATCATATGCAATATCGTACTCATTATGTAGATCTGTCTCAATACTAAATTTATTTATAATAAGATATCTGAATAATGAAAACCTGGTGTAAAATGGGGTCATGTGCAGTCAACACCAAAAATTTACACCATCTTGGTGTCTTGGTTGGAAATGGTACACATCAGTTGGTGTTTTGGTGCTTACATCTTCACAAGGGAGATGATCTACCAGTGGTGATTTGAGAATACATGATATTAATCTAGCATAAGGATCTTAGGTGGCATAAATCAATGTAGTTCGTGGCTTATCAGGACGATGCAAATGTCTTCTATATCTACTACAATCAAGAAAATATATAACAGGCAGATAAATATCAAACATATACCACAATATTACCTGCAACATCGGTAATAAACAGTGGGGCTGGGGCTGGAGCTGGAGCAGGAGTGATGTCCTCAACAGGATATGGCTCACCAGGAACTACAACAGGATTGATGCTGAATTAGAAAAGAAGTCAAAATGACGCTGACACTGAATATGCTTATGGTGTACAAACTGTGGGCTAGTTCGTGATATCAGTATACATGCTTGCGCACATGTACAAATACCACTTTTCTATTAAAAAATCAAGCCTAGCGATAAATAAAGTGATTGATCCGGGAGAAAGCAGCGGTAAAAGGAATTCCCAAATTAAATTAATCTTATATCTCCTGCCGGATTTTACAGGTATGTAATAAAGGAACTCTGTATATAAATTAATCTTGTACGACCTACCTAGGTTTGCAAGCGTAAAGCTAGAGTGTTCTTAAGTAACAGATGTGACCAACTCCACCTACTAATGGTTCCCTAATTTCCTAAGACCTACAACATGAAATTCAACCCGTATAAGCTAAAAAACATAAAGCAATCTAATAAAACATCTTAAACTGATGATATTTCAAGCAATCTATCATCCGCCAGAATGTAAAGTCATAATAGTACCATCCTAGGAAAATCTTACACCGACATGTACATAAGAGACACCGGACTCATAAGGAATGGCAGACCTCAAGTAACATCAACACATTTGGGGTGCATTGGTTGTATATGACAAAATATCTTCACAACTTGTTGCGGTCAAAGCAGAAAATATTGGTCGACATAACCGACCATAATAAAGCGCACCTATTGTGACATCAACCGAATTATCAACTTCATTAAATAGTTTCAAACTAGAGTATTTCAATAAACATTAAAACTAAAGTATCTTTCTCACCTACAATCTAAAATAAGCATATAAGCTAAAAGAACATGAACTAACTGAATAAACAAGTAAACAATATTCTAAAAAAAAGGTAACAGTAAAAGCAACTTTGCAATTAATCAATAACTAAACTAATCTTATATAACCTACCAGAGTTTAAAGGTATGTAATAAACTTCCCCAACAGTAACATTATCCGAATCACGAATCCCATTAACCTTCTCAATACTATCCATACTAACCCCAAACCGACTCGCTAACAACTCGACACTATCCCCTTCCTTCATCACATAACTCATCAAATAATTCCACAACCCATTCGAACATCCACATTTCAACTGTAACCACACCACCTCCCCTACTCGCGCCGGCCGCGTAAAATTACCTAAATACCCCAACCCTCCGTACGCTTCCATCACCATACCGTACAAATCCTCACCGTTTTCCCTTACCGTATACGTCGTATTACTCAAATAACACTTATTATTATTATTATTATTATTAATGTTATTATTATTATTAATGCATGAGCAATTCTTTTTAATGAAAATGTAATTCCTGCCGTTACCTTCAACGGTAACGTCATCTGGAACAACATCAAACATGCTTAATATAACAGTTAGGGTTTGGTTTGAGCTAAAGGCTAGGTACGAAGTGCAGACACGAGATGCTTCGGTGCAGATTAACGGTGTAGAGTATGAATAACATAAATTAGTTAACTGTGAAACGAACAGAAGCATCATCAGCAACGAGTTTAGAACAGGTTTTCGAAGCATTTGAAGCACATAATCCATTGTTGAACTGTTGCTAACGAACTTAACAGAAGCTAAAATGGAAGATGATGAATCAAAACATGAGTGTTTAAACTGTTTATGATGAATTAAATTAAATTAAATAAATTAAAGGTTTATTTATAGATGAAGTTTTGGAAGAGAATTTATAAAAGGATCAAGAGAGTGTGTGTGTGTGTGTGTTGAGAGTGTTGAAGAGGAGCAAACAGGGAGGGATGTGACAGTAAAAGAGATGGAGCATAGAAAGATATGTGTTGATCTTGTTTGTTTCCTCTTTTTTTAATGTGTTTTGTTTGTTTGTGATATGAAAATGTATATATGCAAAATCTTTTTACTGTATAATCACATGATGATGGATGTCATAACTTTTTTCAAGAGTGGTGGATTTTTTTTGGGATTAGCGGGTTGTAAATGAAACAAACGAATACGAATAATGTGTTGTTTGTGTTTGTTTGTTAAGGAAATAACGTGTTTATAAACTGTTTATGAATACTTGTTGAATGGGATTTTCTATTCGTGTTCGCCTGTTAAGTAAATAACGTGTTCACGAACTGTTGTTGAACAGTTGTTGAACGAGATTTCTGTTCATGTTCGTTTGTAAAGGAAATGAACTCGTTTGTACTCGGTTGTGTTTATTTGTTAAATTTAGGTGTCGGACAAAATTAACACAAACAAACACAGATGAACGTAAATGAACACAAACAAGCGTTAATGAATAAAACAGAACACAGAGTAAATTCCAAACAAAATTAGCATTTTCTATCACAAATATTGTCCGTCCAAGCAACATATACTAAACCAATTATTCAAATATACTTAACATAGTCTTGATCACATAATGTCTTATAAAAACACAAATTATCATATTAAATGTGAAACCCTCGTTTAATCCACCCAAAATAATAGTTAATCAAAATAGATAAATTAATATTAATATGTGATACACATATATTAAATAATCTACCTTTGGAAAATTTGAACTAATTAAGTTAAAAATCATAATGAACTATTGAACACTAACAAACATAAGCCGTAAGCGAACACATTACCGAACATTCACGAACATAAATGAACGAACACGACATTTGTTCATATTCATTTGTTTAACTAAATGAACAAAATTTTTTGCTTGTGTTCGCTCATATTATACGAACGAACACAAACGAGCTTCCCACCGAACAGTTCATGAATCGTTCGCTAAACGTTTAGTTTGTTTACAGCCCTAGGGATTAGTTTTCTTGGAGTCAAAGGTTCGAATCTCGTTAAAGACGAATTTTGGGTGATTTAAGCATATACTTCAATGTTAATGTTACATTATATTTTTTTTATAATAATAAAATGCACAAGCAAATTTTGTGTTGTATTGTGATAGATATTTTTTTTAAATAATTTCTATATAAAATAGAAGGATTTGAACGTTTGGGACATAATCTTTAAAATAAAGTAGATACTTGAAAACTAGATCTCTAATGTTTATTTCATGATGTAAATTGGGAGAGATGGTATGGTTTTAACGTTCAAGATATAATCTTATAGCTTTGAATATTTATTTAGGATTTTCAGCTTTGTGTTGACCACGTTTTCTAGTATGTTTATATATATGTAAGTTTTCTTAGTTTACTTTCAATTAAAATGGTTTGAAAGGTTAACATGATCACGAGTGTTTGGCTTGATTCATATAAGTTGATTTTAAAGCCAGTTGGGTATATTAAAATGGACCATTGATATAGTACATGAGCGACAGTACATTTAAACATGAAATAAGTAAAGTTGAAATTATTTCTTTTTACTATAAATGAAGAAGAGACTTATTGTAATAATTGAGCTAGATTTTATATAAATATAAATATAAATACAAATACAAATACAAATACAAATACAAATACAAATTGCATGTGATTTGCAAAAAATAGAATTTACGTGACAGTATTTTAGGCACTCATAAAAGATACTCAAATACAAGTAAATGATGAGTTTGCATGTGATGATCACTAAGTTCCATTTTCTTATAAGGGTGAAAACATTATAATATAACTATAGTTGATAAATCTATACTCAACTCTCCAACTCATTCCAAATACTATAGTTTTTGTATTTTGTATTTGGTTTTTTTACCGGTCCACTGGTCGGAACGGTTGGTTTTGTAAAACTAATAGGATAAAATTTTTAAAAATATTAAAAAAAATCCGGTTCAACCCTTTAAAACCCCGATTCAAGCGGCCCGAGTACCTAGTTCGACCGCTAGTTCACCGGTCCAACCCCCGGTTTGATGCACACCAGATCCAATACCACGACCCGGACCAGTACCCGGTCCGATCTGGGTTTGAAAACATTGGTAAGGTCTTACCGCCTAAAAATTGATCTCGAACTCTAGCTCTGTTAAACTAATTATTAATGAGTTCGAGGTCTTTTATACCCCTGGCTATGTTATGTAAAAATCATTAAATAAAAGCAAATTTTATTTTTTATTTTTTGAAAATTATTACTAATAATTTTATTAACTTGTCGGAGGGTAACATTAAATAGTTTTGTTGAGAGTAGAAAGAATCCAAACACAAGACTATAAAAGCAGCAAAAGGGTGGGGGACAGAAGCATGAGATAAAGAAGAGACAGTTGGAGTGGGACCCCACACACACCATATCACGCATTTTGGCGGCAATTTTTTTAGGGTCTTTGGATCCCTTCAACCCGACGTTGACTGTCAAGGTCAAAGGTCTACACCGACAATGACTTGTGAGATATATACTTTACACACTAAAAAAAATCTACCCTTTATTTTCTTTTACCATTTATTGTTTATGATATATATACAATAAAAGAGACTTGACATACAACATATAAATATTAATTTTTTTAAACGGTAAATTTCTTGTTCCCTTGTGAGATTTAAACTTAAGAGTTAAGACCTCACATTTAAATGTATTAATGTAACATATGATAAGTGATTATTATCTGTCTGCTTAGAAAAAATGGATCCAAAATTGAGCAGGAACAATGATATAAACAAGAGACGAATCAATCAAAATCAAAATATATCACTGACATAGTAATATAATGTCTAATCACTAATATACACCAATATATCTCTATTAACCCATCGTGTGTAATCATTTATGCATACACTATATATGTTTATTGCTACAAATAATACGCAACAATACTTACACTATAGAAATATCATTAGTAGGATAGTGCAAAAAGCAATGACTTCTTCAATAGGGATGTAGGGATGAATTTGGTACCGTTATCGTCAATACTTGGTATTCAATTAATACCGAAAATAGTTGGTATCCATGTTTTCAGTACCCACTATCGAAATACTCACCCCTATTCCCCAATATGTTATTAGTGATTTATGTAGTGTATGATGGTTCAGACGAACACCACCTCCCCATGTAAAAAGTAAAAACCCAATTCATGGCCTTCGATCAATAATGCATCCTGATTTGGCCTTTGATTAAAACACATCCTGATTTTATCTATGGCTAAGATTAAATCTAACTATACTCAGTTAAGATTAAAACACCTCGCCACAAATGTCATAGTAAAAACACAAACTCCAACATATAGAGTAGTTAAAATGGAAAACACAACACCTCAACGTATTAAATATTCTCCAAGTATATGATGGAGATGAGAGAGGCAGCTCAAAGACTATAAAAATATATCCAGGCATGTCTTTAAAGATATAAGTATACTGTACACTCACAACTATTATGTAGTTTTAATTAAGTTATCAAACATACGTCACATGTAAACTAACGAACATAGTTTGTGGCGCAAACAAGTAACGCATGAACTCGTGATCATTCATAGTAAGATTTTATTGTAAGTACAAAAAAATAACTATTTTGGTACTATAGGTAATTTTGTAATTGATATGACAACAAATTATCAAAGAAATCGTCGGTTGAAACTGGAAAGTGTACTAGCTAGGGGACACCTACAAATACAGTAATCGGTGCCCTAAAACCACGCACGAATGGCTTGATGATATTAATATAACATCATTTAGATAAGACTTATTTAGAAAATATACATGTAACAAAAAATTCAAATTAATTTTAACAAATTAAATTGTGAATACATGTAACAAAAAGCAAACATCATGATTTTATAATTATCTTGCGAGGCAATAATACAATAGTACATGTAATGGTCAGTGAAAGGGGCGTGAAATGGGATATTTGGCGCCCATTTCACCCACGCACACCGCCCCCTACATGTTAAAGGGGCGCTAAAGGCTCTCACGCGAAATATTTCGTGCAACATCAACTCTTGCCCAGCTAATCACATCCTTCCATTTCATTTTTATTTTTTTTTTCTTTTTTTTTCATTCAAATATAATATTCATTATATATTATATATTTGAATAAAAAAAAAGGCAAAATGGAATTTATTAATCCCATATTTTTGCAGTTGGCCGATAATAATCCCATCTGAGTTTATTCTTCCCATCAGTCCCACCTTTCAGACATTTTACTCTTAATGCACCACCCGTTAACTCACACTAAAGTTGTTAGCTGAAACTCACAATTCTAGGCAATTATTCACCGGATTTGAAAGAGGGAATCGAGACGAAGATATTGGTATGTTCAATTATAGAAATAAGCATGGTTCGTCGGTTGTAGGTTGATGTTCTCCTCGGATGGGATAACCAGAACCGACGATTAAACCATCGAACCGTGCTTATTTCTGCAATTGAACATACCAATATCTTCGTCTCGATTCCCTCTTTCAAGTACGGTGAATAATCGCCTAGAATTGTGGATTTCAGTTAACGGCGTTATTGTGAGTTAACGAGGGGTGCAATGAGAGCAAAATGTCTGAAAGGTGGGACTGGTGGGAAGAAGAAATTCAGGTGGGATTATTATCGGCCAACTGCAAAAATGTGGGATTAATAAATTCCATTTTGCCTAAAAAAATAGCCAATTAGAAAAATGCTCATTTCACCCACCAAATTTCACCAACCATTACACCCCTTGCCCATTTCAAGCCCCTTTCATCCACCAAAGTGGCTCCACATGCCAAGTGTCAAAAAATGTCCATTTCACCCACCATTACACATGGTCTAACATGATGACAATAATACTGTTAATATTATAAAAATAAAAGGATTAATTACATATATCCCTTTATTTTCAACTATAATTACATATATACCCAACCCAAAATTTAAATTACATATATCCCTTTACAAAACTTCATAAATTACATATATACCCATTCTATTAAAAATACATTGGAAAATAACTATTTTACCCAAATTCTTTTACAAAACTATATTCACGTCAAGTCATACAACACATTCCTTGCATCCTACAACTTATATTCCATACGATTTTTTCAATTTAGTAAGTTATGAACACCAAGAACATGTAACATGCAAAATGTTTTCATGCATCCTATAACTTGATTTCACCGAAACGAGTGTTCTAACACTATTACATAATCATTACTAAACCCTCATATCATTACATTGATCATAACATGTAATGATATGATGTGCTTAATAATAGAATGGGTATATTTGATATTTTTAATTTTTTGAAAGGGGAACATGTTCAATCACTATATTGGCGCTGGAGTAATTGAAGCACCATCTTCGATTAAAAAGTATTGTATTTAAATAATTCTATAAGCAGATTCTGATTACATTCTTCCAGACCCATAACCACTAGATGTATTGGGAGTGGCAAGCTGCAAGAAGAGTGGCTCCAATTCCAGATCCATCGTTGGAGAGTATAAGTTTAACGTGATTTGCGACTTTGTCACCAACCAATTCCTCTAGAGTTTTCTCGAGGCAATTTTTGTATTTAGTGTAGTGTTCATATAATCCTCCGTCCATGGCGATGACGGTCTCTGGGATCACACCATCTCTAAAGCCATCTCTTCCGATTTTCTTTAGAATGCCCAAAATTCCGGCTGCAGCGAGGCGGGCTCCTCGTGTGGCGATGATATTGCATACCTCGACCACTATCTTTCTTGTGCAGAGTGGTGTATTGGGTATCTGCAAATTAAGTGATAATTCAACATCGTATAAATAAATATAATTGTAGAGTTTAATAAATAATAAAATTTTAATCACCAACCACCTAACGGGGAATTGAAAAATGCTGAATTGATTATATTATTTGCCTAATCATCCTCCTAATGGAGAATTGACAAGGAAAAACTACATGGAGTTAACACTTCTCTTATTATTGCATGAATATTTAAAAAATATATGATTACCAAAACTATTATTGTAATAGGGACGCGTTCAATACAAAATCATATGAATAGAATTGTTAAAACCACTTAATGCATTTGCACGAAGTGCTTCAAAGGTATACCGAGACTTTGGGTTAGCGGTTACATAACCACCTTATGCATTATGATTAAAGCAAAATGTACGAGTGCTTATATGATTCTTGTTTGTAATAAAGGTCCCACTGTTTAAATAATCATCTTTCTTTGAACAAACAATTTAGAAAATTGTAAACAGTTGAGTAGGTAGGCGGGCTTTTACCTCTTGATCCATTTTCTTTCTACATAAACTCTTTAAATTTACCCGTTTGAATTAACCCTTTTTTACATATGGAATTGAAATCGCTATTCTCATTTTCACTTGCAAATGTATCATGTATGAAGTTAGCACATGACCTTTCGTAAGAAGACGTACCTCAAATATGTCTTTTAGTTTTTCCCCTACAACCTTGAGATCAGGCGATGTGTCCTGATGCATTGCACACATTTCAGGTGTCCCATGAATTACACGACAAACAAAACGGCTTTTTGTTCTGAGAGTTCCAAATAGATATAAAATCATAAAATGAGTAGTCACATGTCAAAATGTATACAAGAAAAGTTAGACCAGGTATGTAAATTTCCAATGATCAAATAAATTTATATGAGTAGTAGAGATGGAAAAAATGGTGGGTTGGGTAATACACTTGCGGATCAAAGTAGGTTGAGTCGAGTCTGGCTGGGTTGACAAGAAACGTTTTTTCATCCGGTTTTTAAGTTTTTTTTTTTTTACAAATAATTAGTATAAAAAATCCTTAAAAATCTATATTTCAAAGACTAGAAGGATACACACGCTATAGATCCCCTCATTCCTTACATAATATAACCAGATCATTTTCAAAGCACCATCGGACAACCTATATTTACAGGCAATATATTAAATCTCTTCAGTATTAGAGGTTATCAAGGAGAAGTGTAGACTGGTTGAGGTGGAGGGTTTGATGGAGCACGATTTGAACGTCGACGAGAGTATCACCCGATGTTTGAAGGCCAACTGCTTTACTAGGATAACCACCACCCATATCTTTGAATTAGTTTTGTATTTGGAGTGAAATGTGAGTGAGAAGCGTAAATGTGTCTTGTATTTATAGGGTTCTGGAACATAACCGTTTGAAAAAAAAAATATATGTTAGACTAGTAACCATTTGAAAAAATAGCCATTGAAACAGTAACCATTTGAAAATTAGATATTATTCTTATTATTTAATTTTTTTATTTAATAAATTTAGTTTTATTTTTGGGAAAATGGAATTAATTACTCCAAACTATCGCCTATTGGCGGATATCATTCCGAACTTTCACTTTGGCCAATAGCACTCCCAACTTTCAACTTAGTTTGTTCCATGTAACATCGCCAAATTTTCAAATTATAATACGTATATTATTTTCATAATGTGCCTAAGTTTTATTTCCCGACCACACAACTTATATATATATATATATATACACATATATATATATATAATAATAATAATAATAATAATAATAATAATAATAACAACAATAATAAAAACTAGTTGTTAAACCTTAACCCAACCCAACACCCCTTTTTTCCTTTTACATTTTCTGAAGCCCAGCCCAGTCCTAGAGCAGCCCAAGCCATCAGGCCCATACCACCAGCCCAACTTCCTTCTTTCCTTTCCTGTTAAAAAAAAAAAAAAAAAAAAGAGGTCCAGCCGAGTTTCGAACCGGAGACCTTTCATGCACACACACACCCCTAACCACCTGGGCCATCACCCTTCACTTGTTTTAACCCAACTTTAATTATATTTATACCAACCCTCGTCTCTTCCTTTTTCCCCTTCCCCTTCGTCGAGCAGCAGCAGCAGATGAACATATATTATATTTTTTTTTCTTTTTTTTTTTTGACCATTCATTTGGCTCCATTAACGCGTATTAACCATGGTTTGACCATTGATTCGTGATTGCCGGCCTATCAACCATCATCACACGATCAATTACAGTTTAATTCTTACCAAATTTAAACAATTACGTGTCAACATTCAAGTCGTGGTCAAAGCTTGCCATTTCGAACAATCAGACCTGAACACTATAAATTGAACCTCTGAATACAATCACAACTCGCCATTACATCTTTCCCAACCTTTAATTCTTCACAATATCCTCTGTTCTTTGTTTTAGATCGCGTTTTGACTATAAGCGTTGACTGGGAAATCGTGATCAGTACGTGATTGTAAGTTAAATGTTTTTGGTGGGATTTATCCTTCGGCAATCCACGATCAATAGCCCCAATGATTCAGGGGCTATTGATCACTAATTGTATCGATTGCAGAATCTAGGGCTTGTTTTCAATTTTGGGGAAGAACACGATTATCTTATTTATTTTATACAAACTGAAATCAAACACAACCACTGGTCTGGACCAAGTGGTTGTGTCTGGTGCCCATTAGACAAGCCACGCGGGTTCGATACCCAGCAGTGGCGAGTCATTCTCTTTTTTTTTTTTGGTTTTTAATCAAAATCAATTAATTGTATATATAATACTTATATTTTATAAATTCGTTTTTAATTATTAAAACTCTTTTATAAATTCTAAAAAAAAATATTTTTAACTAATCTGATGTAAAAGTTTTACACACAATTTTTAGTTTTCTGAAATTTATTTATTTAATATTTATAATAATTAAATCAAGTTTATTCTATTTTATTTATAAAAATCTATAAAAATATCAAAACAATCTTATTAATTTCCACAAAAATTATCCTAAGTTTTTATAACATTAAGCTTTTCAGAAATGATTTTTATTTCTGAAAAATCATTTATTTAATATTTTTAATCAATTTTTGTTAGTTTTAATCATAATTAAATCATAATAAATCAAATTTTTAATATTTTTGCACCAAAATTTTATACAAATTATTTCTGAATATTTAGAACAAAAATACAATTTTTAAACTGATAAATCTTTAATTTTAGTAATTTTTAATTATTAAAGTTAAAGTTTGACAATTTGAAATAAATAGATTTAATAATCTATTTTAAAGAAAATAATTTTGCAAAAATTATTTTTATACTTTAAACACATTATTGTGACCATCCTAAATTTAAATTTCATAAAAAGATTTTTGGTTATTTATTTACTAAATTTCTCTCAATTGTCGAATATTTTTAATATTAATCAAACAAGCGTTTATCCCCAAATTCGAAACCCTAGAACGTATACAACTGTAGACTAGATAGACTTATTTATTACCTTATTATAGGGTGATACTTGACACATTTGGGCAACACCACTGTTCAATTTTTCAACAGATATAACATTTTACCAAGGTGAGTTTTACATAGCCCCTTTTCTATTTATCACCATTTTTGGGGTGAAACATGTTACAACAATATTTATGCAATTCAATCATCAATGTGTCTATGTGTATTTCTATGTTGCATTATGTCTTGAACATGACTAGGGTAAGCACAATTCTAGCATAAACATTCATCAGCCAAACGGTATACATTGATAGATCTATTGGACTGACAATCCCACCCGGATACGTGCCTCCTACAAAGGTTACGTGGGTGTTTGTTACTGCAATATAAACGAGTGAACCATGAGCGTATGGGATGTACCACAATTACAACAGTCAACAAGGTTGATTATGCACTCGATTTACTTCTAGTATGTTTTCGCATATGGACTAGATTGCCATGACACATGAATTGCACAACAATTTTATTCTATTATCAAAACCTATGTAATTCTCACCAACTTTTGTTGACCTAAAATATTTTCAAACTTAACATGTTTCAGGTCTTACTTGCTTGAAGAGTTGAATTGATGCTTGGAGATGTTTGCATAGTTTTTATTCAATTTGATGTACAAATTCTTAGAACAGTTGTATGTAACTTATTTAAATCATTTAATGAAATTTATTATTCACCATGAGCTACTGAACAATCATCAATACGTGACATCCCGATGTTTCCGCCATCGGTTGGGGTGTTACATTCCATCACCCCCAAACTAACGGAGGTCTAACCAGGTTAGACCTCCGTTAGTTTGGGAGTGATGGAAGAAAATAAGTTGAAAGTTGGGAGTGCTATTGGCCAAAGTGAAAGTTCGGAGTGATATCCGCCAACAGACGATAGTTGGGAGTATTAAAATCCATTTTCCCTTTATTTTTCCATAGGTTTAATAAATAAATAATATTCTTATAAGTAAATAAATTAAAAGTATAGCATATGATTTAGATAAAGGTAAAATAAAAATGAAAAGTATGTGATGAGGTGGATAATGAGGTGAAGGTTCAGAATGATTTATGATTGTAGAAAAAAAGTATGTTTGAAATGACATTGCATGTTGAGGTAACGGTTTAGAAGAGTGGACCACCTCTACCATTATATCTACGATTATAGGTGCTCTAAATATCAGAGAACCATACAAAAATGTGTAGAGCCCCCTTGGAATGATATGAGAACTTCTTTTTTTTTTTGGACGGAAAAAATCTTTATATATAGATATAAAGAGCCAGCAAGCGGCTGGGAATACAAAGAAAAGGAAAACACGGAACCAAACGACAAACAAAACCCCAAATTACAAACAAGAAACAATGTTGAAGTTCGACCAAACGGCCCACGAAGGCTTGGAAACCTTTGCGCGATTACACATCCACACAAAGGAGTCTTCCTTGATGAAACCTATCACTTTTGAAACCGGAACAAACATGTCATCAAAAATCTTCTGGTTCCTAGCAAGCCAAATGCGCCAAATAGTCGCACAAGCAATCAGGATAACGACCCGCTTCCAAACCTTGGAACCCGGCTGCTCCTGCAGCTTCTTGAAACACCCGGCCAGAGACTCCACATCCGAAGGAAAAGGAACTCGAACCCAAACAAAGACCTGCCACCAAACTGCCCTAGCGACCACACAATTCCACAAAGCGTGATCAATATCTTCGACCCCATACCCGCAGCGAGGACATACCAGGCTGCCAACCGGGACCCCACGCTTCAACAACTCTACTTTGACTGCAATCCTTCCAAGAATAGCTCTCCAAAGGAAAACGTTACACTTTGGAGGAACCCAAGGATCCTAGCTGCACTTGATAGTCGGATCAGCCCCGTTTTTAACCAAATCCAGAAGCCGCCTCACATGTTTCACTGAATTCCCAACCCCATCATCATTTTCCCACTTCCAAATATCACAATTACCAACGAAGGAGACCCGAGTGATTAAGGCTTGAATGTTAGCAAAAGAACGCCATTCCCCAACCGAAGAGAAGTGTTGCTTCCATTTGCCAACCCAGTGCACCCATAGATTGTTTTTAACGGAAGTATCGGCTACAGAAGCTTCCTTATCAGCAGCCAAAACAAATAAATCAGGGAAGAGATAACATAACGGCTCGGACGTCAACCAACGATCCTTCCAAAATTTGGACAGTTTCCCGTCTCCCATAGAAACCTTTAAATGATCATAAACAACAATGCCATCATTCCCGAGAACCTCATCAACCTTGCGGATGTCTTTCCATGGCCCCGAGATAGAATCTTTTACAGGAATGATTTTATTTCTAAGGGAGTTCCCATGAATAAAATAGATGACTTGGGCCCAAAAATGGTTCGGCTCATTCCTCAATCTCCACCACCACTTAGTAAGCATAGCGATATTGAAATCACGTATACTACCCAAACCAAGACCACCACGGATCTTTGGTCTAAGAAAAGTGGTCCACTTAATCCATCTAACTTTATGTTTCCTGTCCGAAGCGCCCCAAACAAAATCCCTCCTTATATTCTCAAGTTTCTTGATAATACACTTAGGGGCCAAGAAGATGGAAAGATAATAAGAAGCTAAGGATCCCAACACCGATTTAGCAAGGGTAACCCTTCCCGCAAGAGAGAGCTACCTAGCCTTCCAAGAAAAGAGCTTCTTATTGAACTTATCCACAATTGGGAGCCAATGTTTCGCCCGTTTCATGTTGGCACCAATCGGGACACCAAGATAAATAAAAGGAAAGGAACTCGGTTTGCAACTGGGGATCTCGACAAGCCTAGACACCTCCTCCTCTTCAACCCCAACCCCGAATAATTGACACTTATTCCGGTTAATACTAAGCCCTGAAACCAAGCTAATCCAATGCAAAAGCCGGTTTAAACTACAAACATTGTCTTCCGACCATTCTCCAAAGAACAAAACGTCGTCGACATAACATAAATGAGACAAAACGGGACCATCATTAGGAAGCTTGAAACCATGAAACAACCCCACCTCCACTGCCCGATTCATAAGCATAGTAATGAACTCCATGGCGATGATAAACAAGAAAGGGGACAAAGGGTCTCCTTGGCGAAGACCCCTTTTAATAGCGAATTCTTTAGTCGGAACACCGTTGACAAGGACGGAGCTTTTACCCGAGCAATGCATAAACAACCTCTTATCCAACTTATCCATTTTTTCGGGAACCCCATAAAATCCATCATTCGGAATAAAAACTTCCAATTGAGGGAATCATAAGCTTTACGGAAATCGACTTTAAAGATCATCATTTGTTTTTTATGTTTCTTAGCCCAAGCAACAGACTCGCTCACCACCAAGGGGCTATCAAGAATGTTCTGACCTACCACAAAGGCGGATTGGGTAGAAGAAATAGTACTTGGCATGACACTTCTTAAACGCCTCATTAGAGTCTTCGCAAGAATCTTATACAGCGAGCCCATAAGCGAAATAGGCCGATAATCTTCAAGGGGTTGAGAATCCACCACCTTAGGAATCAGAGCGATGAAAGAGGCATTACACCCATCTGATATGACACCACTAGCGAAGAACTCATTCATAACGCCAAAAACAATCGGTTTGAGGTTGTCCCATAATTTTTTAATAAATTTCATCGAAAATCCGTCCGGCCCCGGGGCTTTACTCCCAACACAACTTTTAACCGCATCCCAGATTTCATCTTGACCAAACGACATAATAAGGGAATCAGCTTGTACCGAACTAATTCGAGGCAACCCGGAGTTTGAAAAGCTGGGTCTTCGTCTAATTGGTTCAGAAAACTGAGAGGAAAACCCAGAGTTTGGAATACAAACCTTTTACGTAGTTGAAAACTGTAAGGCACAATCATACACATTGATGCAAATAGATCTTAATTAGCAATTCATTTTTAGATGAAAACAGGTATAAATGGGAGGTGGCCAAATTTGGCACATCACACTCGAAAGGCACTAGAAAAAACTAAATAACTCTCTTTAACACAATCGAGGTCCTAGTGTTCTCTACTTGTGATAATATTGCGTTCATATGTGAAGACCAGAATCATTTGAGTTTGGAGTGAGACGGACTCAATAGAGACCAAGTGTCGCATGATACACTTATCAAGATAAGTTTGCGATAATAGCATGTAGACCGTAGAACAAGTCTTCGAAAGCCGGCTAAAGGCATGAGAGATATGTGTTTATATAAGTCTCAACATGCCCATGATACACATAAAGCGACGAAGAAGAATGTCGCAATAATCTATTTCAAATTTCCCAGTTTATTAACCACTAATGACATCCAAAATAGAAGAATCACAAAACTTGTAGCAACATTGCAGCAACAACAATGTTGCTTTCAAGTCCTAAATGAACTCAATGCATATTGAAGATAAAAAAAAACCATACGCCAAAACAGTTTTTACCTAGCCTAAAAAGTCTGAAGGAAATTCCAACATGTCCGATCACTATATTGGCGCTAGAGTAATCGAAATACCATCTTCGATCAAAAAGTATTGTATTTGAATAATTTCGTAAGCAAATTTTGATTACATTCTTCCATATCCATAAACACTAGATGTACTGGGAGTGGCAGGCTGCAAGAAGAGCGGCTCCAATTCCAGATCCATCGTTGGAGAGTATAAGTTTAACGTGATTTGCGACTTTGTCGCCAACCAATTCCTCTAGAGTTTTCTCGAGGCAATTTTTGTATTTAGTGTAGTGTTCATATAATCCCCCGTCCATGGCGATGACGGTCTCTGGGATCACACCATCTCTAAAGCCATCTCTTCCGATTTTCTTTAGAATGCCCAAAATTCCGGCTGCAGCGAGGCGGGCTCCTCGTGTGGCGATGATATTGCATACCTCGACCACTACCTTTCTTGTGGAGAGTGGTGTATCGGGTATCTGCAAATTAAGTGATAATTCAACATCGTATAAATAAATATAATTGTAGAGTTTAATAAATAATAAAATTTTAATCACCAACCACCTAATGGGGAATTGAAAAATGTTGAATTCGTTATATTATTTGCCTAATCATCCTCCTAATGGAGAATTGACAAGGAAAAACTACATGGAGTTAACACTTCTCTTATTATTGCATGAATATTTAAAAAAATATATGATTACCAAAACTATTATTGTAATAGGGACGCGTTCAATACAAAATCATATGAATAGAATTGTTAAAACCACTTAATGCATTTGCACGAAGTGCTTCAAAGGTATACTGAGACTTTGGGTTAGCGGTTACATAACCACCTTATGCATTATGATTAAAGCAAAATGTACGAGTGCTTATATGATTCTTGTTTGTAATAAAGGTCCCGCTGTTTAAATAATCATCTTTCTTTGAACAAACAATTTAGAACATTGTAAACAGTTGAGTAGGTAGGCGGGCTTTTACCGCTTGATCCATTTTCTTTCTACATAAACTCTTTAAATTTACCCGTTTGAATTAACCCTTTTTTACATACGGGATTGAAATCGCTTTTCTCATTTTCACTTGCAAAAGTATCATGTATGAAGTTAGCACATGACCTTTTGTAAGAAGACGTACCTCAAGTATGTCTTTTAGTTTTTCCCCTACAACCTTGAGATCAGGCGATGTGTCCTGATGCATTGCACACATTTCAGGTGTCCTATGAATTACACGACAAACAAACGGCTTTTTGTTCTGAGAGTTCCAAATAGATATAAAATCATAAAATGAGTAGTCACATGTCAAAATGTATAAAAGAAAAGTTAAACCAGGTATGTAATGGTTTGGTTAATCGTATAAATTTCCAATGATCAAATAATTTTATATGAGTAGTAGAGATGGCTAAAATGGGTGGGTTCAGGGGTGTAGCTTAGGTGGGGCGGGAGGGGGTGGCCGACCCCCCGAATTTTCGCGCAGAAGTTCCAATTATATAGTATTCATATAGAAAATTTTGGAAATATAGGGTTGCGACCCCGAAACTAGTGACTTCCGACCCCCGAACCTTCGGGTGAAGCTTCGCCACTGGGTGGGTTGGGACTTGATAATAGACTTGCGGATCAAAGCAGGTTGAGTCGAGACAAGAAACGTTTTTTCGTCCGATTTTTAAGTTTTTTTTCACAAATAATTAGTATAAAAAATCCTTAAAAATCTATATTTCAAAGACTAGAAGGATACACACGCTATAGATCCCCTCATTCCTTATATAATATAACCAGACTATTTTCAAAGTAAAATTGGACAACCTATATTATTAGGCACTATATTAAATCTCTTCAGTATGAGACAGTCTTTTATTTTTTGTTTTACCCATTTGACCAGATAAAGATAAAACGTAGTCTGAATTTCAACTATTTACACGAAAATGAATCAAAATCGCCACCTCTAATTAATAATCGAATATAAAAACCGCAAGTACCTTAATATGAATTCAGTTTTTAGTTTGGGAGGAACTATGTCTCCAAAAAGGGCAGCCTCATTAGCCATCCTGTATAGAACTCTACGAAGAAGTTCTCCCAGATACATGCCAGAAATCAATTTTTCATATATCTGGCAAATAAATTAGATTTTTTTTTATATATATACATATATATATCACTAAGTTATCCATACATAAGAAATTTATATAAATCCTAAACAAACTGAAGAGCATATGTAGGGTGAAAACAAGCCCACCACTTGTGATCTATTTGAGATCGAGACGCTAAACAAGCTCGAGCCTAAATTAAAGCCCGTTTAATAAACAAGTCCGAGTTTCATATATTGTGTTTGACTAGGCTCGCAAGCTTAAACGAGCCTATTATTTATATAAATATCCCAAATTTTATTTTTAATGTAATAAATTTTATATTATATAAGGATTAATTACACGTTTAGTCCCTGTGGTATGTCCACATTATGACTTTAATACATATTTATTGGAAAGTACACCATTGGTCCAAAGTTATGCGTAAAGTAACATAGTTGGTACAAAGTTATGCATAAACTTAACATGATTGTCCGTGGCTAGAGACCAACTATGTTACCTTTATGCATAACTTGGGACCAATGGTGTAGTTTCCAATATATATGTATCAAAGTCATAATATGAACATACCACAGGGACTAACCATTATATAATTAAAATAACCACAACTGAATAATATATATTACTTTGTGTATAAAATTATAACTGTAATTATATATTATATAATTTTATAATTTATAAATTAAAAACATGCGCAGGTTGAATGCTTGATTATTTCTCATTGGCAGGGCTCAAGCTTTTTGTATACTAAGTTAAATGACTCGGCTCGTTTACACCCTTAGACAGCATACGCCTAAATAATCACCTGTTCCCCCGGGTTCAAGCTTTCAGCATCCATTGTGTTATCATACTCGGTTAATGGAAGATGTGATGACTTGAAGTTACCCCACTCCATGTTGATAACCTGTACAACAAATCAAACATATTCAGTAATATTCCAGGTAGAAAAATGGTCGGGTTGGGTAAGCGCCAGAACGTGTTTTGGTTAAAACGGATGACTTTTGGTTACCCAAAATAAATGGAACTACAGATGAAGAAGAGGTATTGGTATTAATACTAAAATGTTTGCTCACCATCTCTCCTGATTTAGGATGCGGACCATGCCATTTTGGTATAGCTTGAGCGCGTTCCACATATGCTGCGTTACATCCGGTACCCAAGATTACTGCTACAGCAACATCTTTGTTATCATATCTCCCTCCGGCCAACGTTCCAACTGTATCATTTACCTAAGCGCAACGCTACACATTACTTTTATTATCATTATTATTTAAAAAAAATCAATACGTAACTTGGCGTAAACGTTTTTTGAAATGGTTGTTATGTCCAAAAAACAGTTTATACTGTTTGTATTTAGCATGGCAACTGAGTTAAGTTTTTCTAATATAATATCATGGATGCTGTAATTTCTGTCCAAATTACAGCTCCACAACTTGCAAGATTAGCGACCCACAAAATGTAGTCGATAACATGGTCCTTAAAAAAAGATTCTAGAAAGCGCAAGATTAGCAACACAAACGAACTCACCAGCGCAGAAACACGCATATCGACACCTTGCCTGTCCATTGCTTTTCTCAATTCTGCAACGACGTCTTTACCAACCTAGCAATTAACTATTTTTAACAATAGGTCTAAATATGTTTAATCAGTCAAATAAAGTAATCAGATTAGATATTATTGCATGCAGGTATATAAAGATTTAGTCGTAAATCGTTCATTTGAGTTAGTTAACATTAGCGAATACCATTTCACCAATAGAGAAGCCCTTTGTCCACCGAATAAGCGTCCCTGAATCAATAGATAATTGCAACACGGGAAATGAGAAGGTGAAACCTAGTTCCCTTTGTCTGCCCGGAAGAAGATGAAACTTTTCGCTTTCACTTGCTATAAATTTAGCAAGTTCTGCAGCAATGTAGTCAAAAAGTGCCTGGAGAAAACCAAATTTCGGATCTTAACAAAACCACATATATGGCAAGTAGATGTGACAATTTTGACTCATTTACTAACTAACGGGTCGATTCAAGGTTTGATCTCAAATGGGTCAAACCAACAAATTTAACTAAAATAGGTATATGGATTAAACATCTTCTTTATAATGCACACAACCTGTTTTAAATGCGCACAACCATTAGTTATTTGAAAAATAGTTACTAAGATGACTGTACAAGAAAGTGTTTGTTGGGTCAACCCGATTTGATTAATCCTGTTCTGACCTGTAGTAAATTGACCCGTATTGACCCAACCCACTCGACTCTCCATCTTTCCACCTCTTTATGGAAAGTCCAAAACATGAATGCAACTCATGATATAACAAAATAAACTGCAGTCTTTTGTTAATAGAAAGAAAAGCTTACTTCTGGATCTCCAACCATCAATTTAGGAGGGATTGAGACCTCAGCAAACTCTTTATATTCAATGCCAGACTTTCCAGCCAACTGTACCCGCAGCACCCGAAAATTTGTTCCCCCGAGATCCAACGCATAATACACTCCTTGCTCATCACTATAAGCAAAATGAGAAAAGAATATGGCTCAAATTTAATCAAAGCTAATTAGATTGAACCATACACTGCAAAAATAACTATGAAACATTATTTTTGCACTGGTTATGGAACAATTCACATAGTGAATCAGGGTAATCTTTCTAATGGAATAGTTTTTTTTTTTTTTTTTTTTTTTTTTTTTTTTTTTTTTTTTTTTTTTTTTTTTACAGTGATTTATATGTGCTTCATTAAAATGAAATATGAAAGTTACATTAAAATAGAAGGTAGACGGGCAACAAGCTGCGCCGCCACCCCTTTCTGAATTGCGAACCCTAGTCTACCAAATACAAACCCCTGCCCCCTGGAGATGAACTATTGTCTATTGTTATGGACGACCCGTTGAACCCTGGTCAAGAAACGAATTATTGTGTTATGTGATCTCTAAAAATATTACAAATAGCATGTTAAGTTTGTTAGAAACCGTAAATATGTTATATTTCACGTTGCTTTGAGGTAAGTTTAAGACGAACTATTGCTATGGAATAGCTGGGAAAAAAAAAACTAGATTCGGCGATTTTGACCCATTTACTTATAAATGGTCAAACTTTGGCTGTGTTTAACCAAATATATATATGTTGAAAGTCACCCAAAGTCTATTCTTAATACAGAAAGTAAGTTTGCAAGAAGAAAAAAGAGGGAAGGTACTACGATGGCAATGGGACGGACCCAGTTGGTTCAGGGGTATACCCGTTTGTGGTCTTATGTGGTTAAAAATTACCTATTGGCATATCTGATTCCTTAAACGCGATCTTAAACTCACCTCAAACCAACGTGAAATATAACATATTTTCGGTTTCTAACAAACTTTAACATACTAATTATTATATTTTTAGAGATCACATAACACAATAATATGGTAATATATTCAGCTCCAACGCGGCTAAACGGGTGCAGGTAACTCATGATCCTGCCTCTTTAAAATCGCCTAATTCGACAAAATTTCAACACAAAACAGACAATCGACATAAACATAAACATAAGATAATTACCGAGTGGGGAGATTATCAACGTAGGTGATAAGCATCTTAAGTTTGCTACCACCTTCAGACGCGAGTCCAGCATGCATCTCAACCGTCATTGCATCCGCAATGTGCCTCAATTTCGAAACAGGAGTCCTGCATTTTTCCTCTAGTTCCTTAACAATATCACCACATTTCAGATACGGGTTCGAGTTTCGCATCCGGAAGCGAACAATATACGCTGCGGCAGCGCATACTGCAGCGCCACCGATCACCGCAGCTCCAACAGTCACTTTTCCCATCACAAATGATCAAAAACAATAAAGAATGATGTGAATTGGATGATATTAGGTAGTAATTGATGGATAAGAGAAGAAAAGCCTAGGATTCAGGGGAATTGAGAGGTGAGTTCAATGTTGACCGTTAAATCTAATGCATTCAAAATTTCAAATCACTAGCTATTTATATATTATACGTAGGGATTAGCATACAAGGCCGAATACCGATACCGTCCCGTTCCGATCCCGTACCGAACCGAGGATGTTCGGTATCGGTATCGGTATCGGTACCCACATTTAGAGGTTTTCGGTTTCGGTATTATCGGTATTGGTACAGGATCGATATGGTATCGGTATTTTAAGGTAAAATACCAATACCATACCGGTACCGTACCGTATGTGTTCGGTATCGGTATCGGTATCGGTATCGGTATTGGGTTTTGAAAGTTTTCGGTATCGGTTTTTTCGGGATTGGTATCGGTTGGTACCGATACCTTCCCGAGCTCATCCCTAATTATACAAAAAGATAAATGTGAGGATGAACACCACCCTGTTAATCTAATTATCCTTTACACTTTTCTATTTCATCTTTTCTTCTTTGACGAACAACTATACGAAATTCTTTAGCATTTTAATTTAGAATTTTAGATATTAAATAAATGGCTTTATTTTGATTATGGGCGGATAGCGGGAACCGAACCCGCGTCTTCTGCTTGGCAAAGAGAAATTTTACCATTCGACTATATCCGCTTTTTGTTTCGTTCTTGATACACAATATGTCTATAGTACACAATATGTCCACACATATATGATATATATGTCTGGAGCATATTTTATGATTATTGTGTACACCGAATACAATGCACAGTTTAAATTAAACTTAGAGTACAACATTTTTTAGACTAAAAAAGTAAACAAATAGATAAAAAAACGATAATTGTTTGTAGGAACTGTTCGCGCATAAAAAATAAATAAACAATTTTTATTAATTTACAATACAAGAAGTAAAGGAATAATAGAAATACTAGTACCGTTACAACTTATATAAAAGAAAGATTGCAAGAAAAGAGATGAAGAAAAGAAATTTTGTGGCTGAGGATCGTGTTAGACACGGGGCCCTTAAAACAAATTCCGAGCCTATCGGAGACTCGTTTTATTTCCCAGGGTACAACAGCCGAAGCAATGTGTACTACCGGAGCCGCTTGAGAAGTGGGACTAGAAGTCGTTAGCGGTGATCTAGTATGTTTCAACCCTTGACAAATCTTTTCTAAAAATATACGTTGGCACACCATAGCATACGGGTGCGCCGCCAAAAAGATACGGTTGTGTTTTGGGCTTCAAGCCATGACCCAATCCTTACTCTATCTGAAACTTGGCATTGTGATCTTAGTTTTATCCATCCAGCC
Organism: Ambrosia trifida; assembly: GCA_028751855.1. Classification (NCBI taxonomy): domain Eukaryota; kingdom Viridiplantae; phylum Streptophyta; class Magnoliopsida; order Asterales; family Asteraceae; genus Ambrosia; species Ambrosia trifida. The sequence continues at coordinate 109,925,393 of CM054126.1, read as the reverse complement.
AGCCGTTCTTTAGCAAATGGCAAAATATCCGTTGTCAGATCCCACAGATTGCCGACCACTAGAGGTGCACCAACAATAAGATAACTCAACACTGGAGACATAGCAAGGATGTGTGGCCCTTCTAACGATAATGATCCGCTACTGCAGCCAATTAGAAGAGCAGCAACACATCGTTCAAGTTTTTCAATCTCTTCACAAGAAATGTTTTGATTCTGATAAGGTCAGAAACACAAGAAAGAAGAAAGCCAAACCAATCATTGTATTATTATTGATCAACATAGCTATTTATACAAACTAAACACATAACCGTCAATAACGACTTTTCCCGCCTAAACGACTTAACCAGCTAACAGACTCATTAACTGACTTATTACACTTCTGACCCTTTATTATAGAATATTACAATTGAACCCCTGAATTATCTTTTACAAATGACACTTAGACCCCTTATACTTTCTACCACATATCAATACTCCCCTTCTTCAACAATTTTTGTCCTCAAAAATTAAAATCAGGAAATCTAATCTTCAAATCCTCTGCATTTTCCCACGTAGCTTCTATCACAAGCAAACTATGCCATTGAACCAACACATCAACTGAAGCCTTGTTACCCCTTTTAACCAACTTCCTGTCCAATACTTGTAGAGGCTTAAATAGAAACCTTGGACCTTTAGGCAATGGAGTAGACTGGGTCACATTCCCATGAGCTTTCTTGAGTAGAGAGACATGAAAGACTGGATGTATTTGAGCATCATTGAGTAGGTCCAACTTATAAGTAACTGGCCCTAACTTCTCAATAATCAAGAAAGGACCAAAAAACTTAGGCCCCAACTTATTGAAATGAGAAGCTCTCAAAGTAGTCTGGCCATAGGGGTGAAGTTTCACATACACACTATCTTCCACATTAAACACTCTATCACTTCCCCCCTTATCAGCTATCTGTTTCATCCTGTTTTGTGCTCTTAGTAGTGAATGTCTTAGCAGTTGGAGTGTGTCTTCCCTATCAGTCATCATATCATCAACAGCTGCAACTCTAATATCTTTTGGGATGTAAGGAACAAATAAAGGAGGAGGGTATCCATACAAAGCTTGGAATGGTGTGATACCCAATGAATTATGGAAGTTAGTGTTATACCAAAATTCTGCCAAAGGCAGCCACTTAACCCATAAAGAAGGTTTATCCATAACCATGCATCTCAAATATGTTTCCAGGCACCTATTAACAACCTCAGTCTGTCCATCAGTTTGAGGATGATGGGCAGTTAAGAGTGCCAATTGAATTCCCTGCAAAGCAGTGAATTCCCTCCAAAATTGGCTAACAAAAACTGGATCTCTGTCTGAAACAATAGTTTCTGGCCATCCATGCAGCTTGAATACTTGATCAAAAAACACCTGAGCTACTTGAGCTGCAGAAAAAGGGTGAGACAGAGCTATAAAGTGGCTGTACTTTGTAAGCCTGTCAACCACCACCAATATCACCTCTTTATTCTGAGATTTTGGTAGCCCTCCAATAAAGTCCATAGAGAGGTCAGCAAATACATGTTGTGGGACAGGTAAGGGCTGTAATAAGCCAGGAGATGCTACAGTCTCATACTTGGCCTTTTGACAAATAGAGCACCTCTTGATGTAATTCCTAACCTGTTTGTACATGCCTTTCCAGGAAAAATAAGATCTAATTCTTTGAATAGTGGCATGTATACCTGAATGACCACTTAAAGCTCCCTGATGACAAAGGGCAATTATGTCATTCTCCAAAATTGAATCTTTGCCAACTGTAACTTTGCCTTTCTTGTATAAAGTTTCTTGCTTCCACTCATATTTGGAGTTAGTCTGACCTTCCTGCAACTCCATCGTAACCTTGTTCAAAATCTCATCAGCTGCCCATGATGCTTGCACCCTTTTCCACAAAGCATCATCAAAAGTATGAATTGTTAAATTCATAAGTGCAGGATTGTAAACCCTGGACAAGGCATCAGCCACACTGTTTTCTTTCCCTTCTTTATATACAATCTCAAAATAATATCCCATTAACTTTGATAACCAAGCATGTTGGATAGGAGTAGTAATCTTTTGATCCAATAAGTGTTTGAAGCTCTTCTGATCAATCTTGATCACAAAGTGACTCATGGACAGATAATGATGCCAATATTTGACAGCAAAAATAATGGCTAACAGTTCTCTTTCATAAACAGAAAGAGATTGTTGTCTTGCAGAGAGTTCCTTGCTTATAAAAGCAATGGGATGGCCACCCTGCATCAAAACAGCTCCTAATCCTTTCCCAGAAGCATCTGTTTCAATCACAAAAGGTTTGGAGAAATCTGGAAGGGCCAAAACTGGAGGGTTCATCATAAGGGACTTTAGTGTATTAAATGCTGAAATAGCCTCATCAGTCCAGTGAAAAGAGTCTTTTTTAAGCAAATTAGTGAGGGTTCTAGCAATCATACCATATGACTGAACAAACCTTCTATAATACCCAGTTAAGCCCAAGAATCCCCTCAGTTGTTTCACATTCTCAGGAATGGGCCATTGACTGATGGCTTCCAATTTTTTAGGATCAGTGGATACCCCTTTATGAGAGATAATGTGCCCCAAATACTCCACTTAAAACCCTCCAAAAGTACACTTGGACCTTTTTGCAAACAGTTTTTGATCCCTGAGTGTATGTAGAACTTGCTGAAGATGCTGCAAATGAGTCTCCCATGATGGACTGTATACCAAAATGTCATAAAAAAAACTAACACAAACTTCCTCATGAACTGCTTAAAAACATTATTCATCAGTGATTGAAATGTTGCTGGTGCATTAGTCAAGCCAAAAGGCATGACTACAAATTCAAATAACCCTTCATGAGTCTTGAAGGCTGTCTTGTGAATGTCCGCCTCATGCATCCTGATCTGATGGTATCATGCCCTCAAATCCAGCTTTGAAAAAATCTTAGCCTTCCCCAATTCATCAACCAATTCTTCTACTAAGGGAATTGGATAACTGTTCTTTATAGTTGCATCATTAAGTCTTCTGTAATCAATACAGAAGCGTCATGTTCCATCCTTCTTTTTTACCAACACAACAGGGGCTGCAAAAGGACTTGAACTGTCCCTGATGACCCTAGTGTCTAACAACTCCCTGGTTAAACTTTCAATGACATCTTTCTGAGTGGCTTGATAGCTGTATGGTTTTAAATTGATCACTTGAGATTCATTTTTTTAATAAAATCTTGTGATCAAACTCTCTCTTGGGAGGTAAAGATGAGGGTGTTTGGAAGACATCCTCATATTCTTGTAGTAATCCCTCTAACTCAGCATTTGATTCAGTTTCCAATACTTGTGTCTCATGCTGGAAAACAGCAGAAGATTGTTGTAGTTGAATGCTGAATAAATGAGCCTCCACTACCTTATTTTCTTAATTCAACAAATTATCCATTGTGTCAAGGGAACACAATTATAATTCATTACTGTTGACCCCCTTTAGTTTACACTGTGTGTTACCAATTGTAAACTGCATAGTGAGATCCACAAAGTTCCATACTATCTCTCCCAAGGTTAACAACCATTGGATCCCCAAAACCATATCATAATTGTCCAAAGGAATGACTAACACATCTGTGGTAAACCACAAATTTTGCATATTCCATTGAAAGTTTGGACAATAGTTTGCACATTCAATCATTGATCCATTAGCTACCCCAACAGTCATTTTTTCAATTGTTTTAAGAAGACATTTGAGTTTTAAAGCTAATTTCTTGTTCAAAAAATTGTGAGTAGATCCAGAATCTATGAGTATTCTCAATTGAATATTTCCAATGGTACCAATGACTATCATGGTGGAAAAAGATCTCATACCAGTTAAAGCATGAATTGAAATGTGAGGTTCAGGCCATTCTTTTTGATCTGTCAATTCCATGATCTCCACCTTTTCATTCTCCTCATCACAACCAATTATTTCAAGGACAAACAATTGCTTGTTAGGGCATTTGTGGCCAGGTGTAAACTTCTCTGGACACCAGAAACACTCTCCCTTGGACCTCTTAGCTTCTATTTCCTTACTAGATAATTGTTTAGTGTTGGGCAACCTTTGGTTAGTTGGAGGAGCAGGTAATAAAGGTAAGTGAGAAACATTGACAGGTGGTTTTACAGTTTGAGTGGTATTTTTGGGTGTGTAAGATGAATTGGAACTGAATTTGGTAGTGGTGTTATGGGAAAACAAGGTTTTGTTGGTATCATTATGGATTTTAGCCAAATAATATGCTTCTTTCATGTTTTTGGGCTTAAACATTTTAACAGGCCCTCCTATTTCTGGTTTGATTGCTTGTAAGAAAATGCTTACAGCATAAGGTTCTGGGATTGAAACCTTTAATAAACATGCATCAAACTCATCACAAAATTCTTCCAAGGGTCCTTTTTGAACCATGGAAGTCAACTTACCCATGGCATCTTCAAATAACACTGTAGAAAATCTGTTAAGTATTGCTTCTGAGTATTCAGGCCAAGTGACATCAGTGATTGGAACTCCTTTTGTCTTTAAAAAATTTTGATGCCATCTAACTGCCTTCCCTTCAAGATGAATTGTTGCATACCTGACTTTAAAATTATCAGGAGTTTCATCAACACTTAAAAAGTGTTCATATCTATACAGCCAATCATCCACTTCTTCACCACTAAATTTGGGAAAATCAATTTTCCCTATCTTGTGAAGACGATCATTTCTTGCAGTAGGTCCACTTGTAGCAGTCAATCCATTGGTTGTACTGTTACTGTGGGCTTCGCCATTCAATTTACTCAACAAAGCTTGGACACTAGCATTCAAACTAGCAAATGTTGTCTTAGATTTTTGCATGAATGCATCGATCATTAGTAAAGAAACGGCATGATCTTCAACTGTTTTTTCCAGAGAAGATTTCTCTGTTTTAGATCTACTACGAGTAGTCATAATTGACTGTAGTCAAAGAAAAAAGATCAAGGATTAATCAAAGAAAGTAATGAACAGAAAGAATCGAACACGAATCAAGAATTGTTAAAAGATTGGACAAATCCCTAATAGATCGATCCAAGGAATTGAACAACCACTAATTGATCAGTTCAATAGGAAGAATTGATCATTGATTGATCAATCCACGTATCAAGAATCGGATTAAGAGTAATCGAAAACAATTTGTAATTCAGCTGAAACAGAGTTATGAACGAAACGACGAAGTTGCGGTGGATTACGACGGTATTAATGGTGGTTTGTGGTGGTGAGCGACGTACGGTGATCGGAGTGCCGAGGAGCGCAGCTCTGATACCAATGATAAGGTCAGAAACACAAGAAAGAAGAAAGCCAAACCAACCGTTGTATTATTATTGATCAACATAGCTATTTATACAAACTAAACACATAACCGTCAATAACAACTTTTCCCGCCTAAACGACTTAACCAGCTAATAGACTCATTAACTGACTTATTACACTTCTGACCCTTTATTATAGAATATTACAATTGAACCCCTGAATTATCTTTTACAAATGACACTTAGACCCCTTATACTTTCTACCACATATTAGATTCCCTAAAATCGCATGACGATAAAAGAGATCAAACTAGTGAAAAGTATAAAACATTTAGAGAAAGCAATAAATGCATACCACCTCCTAATATCCTGATGTCCCTTCATTCCTTGAATATGTGAAAAGCTATGATCAGGTATCCCGAGTTAGGAAGAAACAATCCTAATTTCCCTAGCCATTTGCATATATATATATATATATATATATATATATATAATTTTAGGCCTCCGGATAGACAGACATAAGGATTAAGAATATTTATTTCTTGAAATATTTAAAGATGTTTCTAATGGGAAATAAAGTTAAAGCTGGTAATTTGGATTTTAACTACAATGAACAGGTTCATTTATCTTATCCAGGCCAGATGTTGAACATGGAGTTGCTCAAGTATTTTAACTTAAGATCTACAAGCTAACATAATGTTTTTTAATTAATTATTTTCTGTTTCAGTTTCTAGTAGAATGGTCAACTTCAGTAATTTTACCACCACCCTATATTGCTTGTAGATCTTTCCTCTAATTAAAAAGATTGGGAAGCTATGATGTGAAATGTTGTGAAACAACTACTTTTTGAAGATCGAGAAGAGTCAAATGTTTTCATTTCTATTTGCTATTGTAATTGACACTTTGTGGTGACTATATTTTTATTTGAGTTTGAACAAGTATGTTAAACTACACCATTTGGAAATTAATGATATATGTTTTATTATTATTTATTGTTTAACGTAGTTGTTAAAACGGTGCCCGAATTAGATTCTATTAAAGCATAAAACTTGCTAAATAATTTTTTTAAAACATTACAAGTTGGTTATTGATTAAAAAAGTTAACAATTTTCGAGTTTGGTCAACCTAACTCGATCTGTGTTGGATCGTACAATAAAGACCCCCCTTCCACCCATTTTGGCCCTTTACTACTTATCGCCCAAAAAGTGCAATCATATTTCATATAAAATGCATACAAGGCACTTGTGGCTATTTGTGCTTTTTAAGTGAGCCATTAGATAAATAACTAATGTAGCTTAAAAATACATTAAAAATATGATTACATACCTAGAATAGTAGAGAAACTAACTGAAAAGACTGGCAGGTCTTGTAAACATAGTTATCGATAGCGAATAGCTAGTAAATATCGACGGGCTACCGATATGCTACGTGGTGATAGCGATGAAATAGCGTCCGCTATTTCGTAAATAGCGATAAGGTATTAAAATATAAAAATATTTTTATGTACAAATTTACAAGTATAAGGACCAAATGTTTATATACACAGACTAATTTTATACTTTCTATATAAAATTTAGAAGTTTTAGGACCAAATGTAAACAAATGAAAGATAGAGGGGTTAAATATTAAAATACATAAAGTTATAGTACCCCTAAAAAGCTAACCCTAAAATGAAATAAGAGATTCACAGCCGCTATTTACATTTCCATCTTCTACTTTCATCCTTCTTCTTCTTTCAAGCATAAAACACAGACGTCGTTGCCGGAATCCTCGCCGGAAGTTGCCGGTAAGTCGTTATCTTCACGCTATTGTCCCGTTAAACACAACATAGCGATGGTTAGCCGATACGCGACGCTATTCATGATCGCGGTCGCTACCATCGCTATTGACAACTATGCTTGTAAACGAGAAATCGACTTTCCGAATTTTAAATCAGATTAAGCTTTACCTGAATTTAAAGCCTTTCTAGCATATAAAAGAGCCTACAAAGAAGGAAAAAAATCATAAGGATAACATATTAATTTGGTATTTAAACTTTAGCAAAGAGTATATATACTCTCTTAGTACCTCAATCATTGATCCTTGAGAAAAGAGTGTTTCGCTCAAATCATAATACAGGCTTGAAGAAACATATGATGCCATGCTTGACGGTACAACCTACAATAAGAAGTGAGTGTGGATAAAAATAAGATAGAAACTATAGGTAAAACCAAAAGATTTAACAAAAAAAAAAGTTAATCAATCCAAAGTGTAAATCAATGCATCAATTGTTTTCTTATATACGAAGTAGATTAGTGGTGTAATAGCATTGTTTTGTGATCATATTTAGTAGTAATGAGAGTGAAAAAAAAAAGTAATTAGGAAATTGTTTAAGAACTGAACAGACCCAGACCCACTCGTCTTAGCAAAAACCAGAGTACAAGAATCATGAGCTTTTAGTGAGATTAGAAACAGCCTTCTTGATATCATCAATTGTTACATGTGAATGGTCTATGGTAGAAGAGCGAGTTGAAAGCACTGAACAACACTGTTGAAACCCAACCTTTATAGATTCTACTGAATTTGTACATTTTTTCCACCTCATCAAAGAATGTGCAGTAGAAGTAGATTTACAGTACTTTGAAAATGTCAAAATGAATTCATCATTTACAAGTGAGGTGCAGAGGGTGTGGTTCAGGCGTTTAGTTTGCAAGAGAAGAACCAGAAAATTGTTGTAACTCCTAGATCTGATTCTCAGGTCATATATGTCGGAATGAAAGTCCGTGTGGCCCTAAAACAAGACATTATAAACAATTAATGAGGCACACTAAATCGGTTAAAACTGAATTACAAGGACAACAAAAGGAGAACGAACCTTGAGAGACAATAAATCAACAACATGGAGTAGCAAGGTAAGAGTATTATAGTTCTCTGCAGTGTGAGCCTCTTCAAAAGAAAATAGGGAACGTCTTATGCTCAACCACTAACTACTCACCATAATAGATATTGCTTCAAACAATCTACGAATGCAGTTATTCAGACCTTTGATTCCACGTGCCCTCTGTTCCCTTGCGTTTGCAATGAGAGTCCTGGACTTTTGTAAAAAGCTATCGTTCTCAGTGTCCATCCTGTTAGGGCAACAGTATTAACAACAACTCATTCATACAAATGTGCTTACAATAATAATAACAACTTATTACTCATACAAATGTGCTTATGATGTGTTGTGAAACATTGCTTGTTAATATGTTAGTTTTGTATATATTTTAGTCTTTTATTGTGTACTTTTAGTCGGTCTTAGTTATTTATTAGTGTACATGTGTTTTGCAGGTGTTTGTGTGTAAAACAATGAAAAACGAACTGATACGATTAAATTAAAGATAAAATAAAATATCAATAATTACCCACTAACCATAACTAACGTTACATTGTATTAGGTTAATTTACATATAGTAAATTAAATTAAATAAAATGGTGATTGGTTAGATGGAATTAAAAGAAAACTAAAAGTGCTAATGTATTGATAACTAGCTTTTATCCTGGGAGCGTCCTAGGGTTAAAAATATAACCATTCAAATAATACTAATACTAATAGTAATAATTATTACTTTTGTAATTAAATAAATAAATAAATAATAACCTTGCTATAAGGTGACACCATATGTTCCATCCAAAAAAACTATGAAACAAACCCATAACCTAAAACATGATATTACTTTGTTGTGTGATGCTGTATAAACTGTATTCACAAACTAAATTTCACATTTTTAAGAGAAAGCGAGCAGTAATTATGAAAAAGAACAATCACATATAATAAAATCGTTGGTAAATTTGCGTGATCTACCCTCCCTGAGTCCCGATCCAATGATAATTAGAAAAAGGAAAACCTAGCTGATCCATTATAAAAAAAAGAATAAATGAAGATCCAGTAGAATGAATGAATAAACAAATCGAGGAATTAGGTAATAAAAATAATAATAATAAAGAAAAAAGACATACTACTCAGGAGTCATGGCTGTTGATTGCAATAATCGTCGATTGTTTCTTGTGGATCACCGGCGAGACACAGAGAGAATTGGGGGATACACGTAAAAGGAAACGAACGAAGCTTTAGGGCCAGACACGGTGGAACCTTAAATGGTTAGGATTGTGGCCAACGACAGGGGGAGGAAGATGAAGGCGCGCTCAAGTGGTGGGTGATGGCTGTGAGGTGGTGGCTGACAGGTGTTGAGAGAGAGAAAGAGAGAGGATGAGAGCTAGGGTTTGGGTTTGTGAAAAAGTGTAGGAGAAGGGGTTATGGAATAGGGTTATGAAAAGTGTAGGAGATGCGTAATATAATAAAAGAGATTAGGGTTAGATAAGTGTAGGAGAATGGATGAAAACAAAATCTATATCTATCTATATATATAAAAGAAAACGTATATGCTGACGCGGCGTGCAATGGAGGCCTAAACCCCCCTTGAGAGTGCCACGTGGCACATTAATTGAAAGATTTTAGTGTTTTTAAACTATTTCCTTTTTTAATTAAAAAAAAAAGATAAACATAAAACCCTAAATTAAATTGAGTTATTTTAGGAAAAAAAGAATTTAAAAATAAATTTAAAATTTTCTCTCTCATGTTTCCTCCCATAATTTTTAAACGTTTATATCTTTTATATACGGGATTTTTTAAATAAAAAATTACAATAAATTAACGAGCGTTTTATTATCTTTCCAACGAGTACCATAGTCCTATATAAAAAACGGAGAAAAATCGACTATTTTTTGTGGGGTTTCGTTCATACACGAAAAAAACACACAAAGTGTTCATGTTATTTATTAATCATGTTTTTTCTTTTAAACCCGGTTCTTATCTACGATGTTGAAAATCAGCCCAATCGCCATGTTATCATTGGAATTTTACTTGGTATACTTCATCAAGAGAAGGTAGGAGAAAGAATCGCGCAACACTGCAACACATTGTGTCACTTTATAGCAAGGTTATTTTTTTATTTATTTAATTACAAGAGTAATAATTATTACTATTAGTATTAGTATTATTAGAATGGTTATATTTTTCAACCCCGGGACGCTCCGGGAAAGAATTGATAGTTGCTGACGTGGCGTTCAATGGTGGCCTCAACCATCTCTTGATTATGCCACGTGGCATAATGAGATGCAATGATTACAACTTCCAACTTAAGTGTTTGTTTAGTTGATTAGGTTAGGAATTATAAGAGTCATTAGAATGTGAGAAATTAGAGAGATGTGATGAGTTTTTTAATAGTTGCAGCTTACATAAGTGATTCTTTAGATGATTACTGATTATGTTTTAGATTAGGGTATATGAGTTATTACTGATTAGAATACTATGAACAAACAATGATTGAGAGATTTTTTGGTTAGTTAACTTGAGCCATTTGCAATAGGTTATCACGTAAAATTAGATTTTTCAACCCCGAGACCCTCCCTTGGTAATCAGCTAGTATATAATAAACCAAATCATTTTTAATGGCATGTCATAATATTATGCAATCTCTCTTTTGAGAGATGCCACATAGGATGTGATTGACAACTTTATGCCAATTAAAAAAAAGGAATAAATATGGTTTAAATATGATTTAACATAATCTATTAAATACCTAATCTACTAAATGTAAATATTAAAACTTTATTATTTTCTATCTCATGTTTCTTCTCATAACTTTTAAATGTTAATATCTTTTATATACGAGATATTTTAAAGAAAAAAATTACACAAAATTAACGAGCGTTTTATTATCTTTCCAACAAGTACCATAGTGCTATATAAAAACGGAGAAAAAAAACGACTATTTTTTGTAACCCGACAGGTATTGTGTCAGGTTTGGAATTAGTTTTAAAAAAAATTCTGGGTTTAGGTCGGGACAGGGATTAGGTGATACCCGACCCAATTACTTTTTTTTAATATTAGAATATTATAACTTATGGCAGAGATTTGTTTAAAATAATAATAATAATAATATTCATTAATCATATATTGACAGATGCCATTTTTATAGTTTAGATATTTCAATTTTATTTACTTTACTTAAATTTCTCAACCCGGGACGCTCCCGGGGTATAAACTAGTAAATAAATAAATAAATAACTCTCACCTCAACGTGCCACGTGGCGCATACAATGCGGTTGATGCCTCCATTGAATGTCACATCATCATAAGTCAATTCTTTTATTAATAGTTATGGATTATCTATATCTATACGTATAATAAACCAAAGCCATTTTAATGACATGGCATTCAAATAGGGTATTCTCTTTATTGAGTATCCTGATCAATTTTCTGGAAGCAATTCTTGTGAGAATAGTGGTAATGATTGGAGTAAAATTGAGAGTCTGTTGACATTATTAGTTGCTAAGGATGCCAATACCCAGAACATGTTAGCAGAGCAGGACACCCTCCTAAAAAACCATGACATCCTCATAAAAGACCGACAGGCTGCTCTTTTAGATCTTCAACGAACAGTAGAAGACATTGCTAGGAGATTAAAGGAAGAAGAAGAAGAAGAAGAAAAAGTTCAGCAAGAGCAGCTGCCTAAAGTTGGTTATACATATGATGAGGAGGGCAACTACCTCGGTTACATGAATGCTCTGGGGGAGTTGTTCCCGACATTTCCAGAAGAAGGGAAAGAGCCGATCATGCAATACGCTGATGAGTCAGATGAAGAGATCATCCCAATCACGGAGACGAAAATGGACGTTGAAGTCCCACCTCCGGTGCCACAGGTTACTATATATGATTTTGGGAGTGACTCTGATGAAGAGGATGACGAAGAAGAATGGGCAGCGTATCAGAGGTCGTTAGTAAAAAGGGAAGTGATTGAAGAAGAAGTGGAATTGGGAGACTCCATAGGTATGATGTTTGGTGCAGATGAAGACAATGAGGATAGTGAGGAGTCGTTATCTGAGGATGATGAATTTTTAGATTTGGATATAGATGGTTTACCTGCTTATGAAGGAGTTGGGGAGTCTGATCCCGATGGGGATATAGCATACCTAGATGCCCTTCTTGAAGGTGAACCGACAGACATGACTGTACCTGCACCAGATGAAAGAAATAATTGTGGGGATCATCCTATGGAAATGGTGGTAGAAGAAGCGCACCATAGCTGGCCCGTGGTAATAGATAGAACTTCAAAATCAACAACACCACGAGAGAGGGCAAGGAAGAGAAAAAGAAAGGATCGGAATCGGAAGAGGATCAAAGACTGGTATGAGTTGGAGAAGAAGAAGCCAGTGAAAGTCAAGCACGATCAGTCTTCTTGCTATATGCCACGTATCCGGTTCATTCCAGGTAAGTTTAAATTCTGGTGGTTTGACCCGTTAAAAATGCTTAAATTATTTTTCACTCCCACTAATAAATCTTCAATTTTTAATAAGAACCGGGTGGAATTAAACGGGTTAGATCGGGTCCAGATAAAAGAGAAGCCCCCTGATTAACTTTAAGTGTGGGGAGGCTCTGTAGAGTTTGTAAATTTATCTTTATACTTATTTTTTTTTTCTAGCTGTTCATTTTTTTTATTTGTGGTCCGTCTTTCGGTAGTGGTTCATAGGATTTTATCTTTCTATTTTTTTGTGTCTTTGAGTCTGTTTGCAGGTTTGCGTATTTGCTTGGGTTGAGGAAATTTCACCTTGAGCGGATCCCATGTATCATCTTTATATATACTTTATGAGTGGGAGTTTTGGTAAATGGTTTGGTTAATAAAAAAGATTTTTTTTCTTAAAAAAAAAATAATAATAAATAAAATAATTAACTTTCTCTGAAAAAAGACTTTTCACGTAATGTGAGGAGTCTGGGCTGACTTGTTCGCCTCATGCGACCAACTATTACCCCGGAAAGTTATATTTTTTTTTCTCGTTAGCAACGCGTGTTGTGATCACCAGTGTCCTTCACGTTGAGCGAGAATCGTTTTTTTTTCTTTCTACCCATTTGGTCCTACCACCATTCACCGCCAATTTCCCAAGCAGGTACGTCTTCTTGTTTGTTGTTATATTATGAGTCTAAGTTAGTAGTTTGAGTCTTTGTATTTTTGTGTGGTTCGGTATTATGCTCGGGTTTTGTTTGTTTCGTTTTGCGCAGGTTTGGACTGCACCACCCGTACTCAATCTCCATTCGGGTGATTCCAGAGCTGTTTAACATTTGTCAAGGCAAGCCCAGAGTTTACCATTGTGTCAGAGCTGATCGCGACCAAAATGCTATACGATCGAGCTGGATTGGACTAGAGCTTATGAAGAAAAATTAACCATTTAAGTCCTTCCAATTTGCCCTTGTTGTTTTTCATTATTATTTTTTTTAATTTTTGTATTCGGAATTTATTTTTTGTTTTGAGTCGTTTTCTATTCCTACATTGAGGGCAATGTAGAGTTTAAGTGTGGGGATGGAAACTGTCGTCTAGTCTGTATATAGGGTCGTTTTGAGTCCAAAAAAAAAATGAAAAAAAATCCAAAAAAATTAAAAAAAAAAAAAGTCCCTGATTTTGAAGTTTGCATTATATAAAATATGGAAAATGATAGGTAAAGTTAGGTGTCCGGTTTTCAAATAGTATGTATAATAAGAATTTAAAATTGATTGAAAGCGTGTCTGATTTGGGATATGTGGGTAGGCTCAACCGGTAGAAAGGTTTCCTTTGAAAAGTAATAAATTAATTATGTTAGGCTATTTTGTGGGTTCTCATCTAGAAGAAACGGGGAGACCGGAACCGCCAAAAATAGTATAAGAAGCACCGTTATAAGTAGAAAACCGTTAGAATTTCTAATCACTTAAAAAAAAATAGAAATCAAAGCAAAAATGCTGAAGCTTAAGGTGCCTGGCCACTGGGATAGCGACTTGGATTTGTCACACCCTCTGAGTTAAGTATGCTGAGATGAAAAAAAAAATGCTGAAGCTTAAGGTGCATGGCCACTGGGATAGCGACTTGGATTGGTCACACCCTCTGAGTTAAGTATGCAAAAAAAAAGTGATTTTAAATTCTCTTGGTTTTTTACATAAGACGGTTGGGAAATAGTCAATTGGTCGTTCCTTTAGCTTCATAAGCTTGAGGCGGGATTAGGAGGAACTGTGGCTTCCATCGAGTGAGACCCTAGATAGACTAATCAACATGAACTTAACATAAATAAAAAGGGGCTTGGAAACCGGTGTGGGTTTAAGAGGATCAATATACCTGCAATCGCAATCAACACGTTAGTAGATTATTAATTAAGTAACCTATGTTTTGAAACTGGATGTAAACCTAACTGTGATTCCATAGCATAATTCTTTTTCAGGGACGAAAAAAATATAAGTGTAGGGATATTTGATGTATTGCAAAATACATCTATTTTCAGTGTAAAGTTTGTACAGTTTTCGAATCGTTTAGATAGTGTTTTATTAAATTTAGACTTGTACCCGTCTATTTTATTTAGTATAGGTTTTTATAGATTTTTATTAGTTTTGGGTCTTTTTCAATATTTATTTATTTATTTTATATTTTGTAGGTGTTCATGGACGTTGGAGCGTAAACGAGCAACTTTGGTCAAGTCAAGAACACCCGTGTCGAGAGCACGGAGCTAGAATGCTAGATATAATAATAATAATAATAATAATAATAATAATAATAATAATAATAATAATAATAATAATAATAATAATAATAATAAACTAATAATAATTAAAAAAAAAAGAAAAAAAATGGAAACGTGACTTTGGTTTCTCGGCCCGAGGCCCAAGAAGAATGAAATTTGAGTGCCACACAATATAATTAATTGGGGTATCATCGAAGGAAAAGGGGATTCTTGGAGGAGGCGCCGCTAATTACAATAGAAGGACAATATTATCACGAATAGAAGCGGCGCACAAGATTTTAGAGGAACGAAGGAAGCAGTGGGATCGACTTTTGAAGGAGGAGAATTATTAGAGGCGCAGGTCAAAGGGTGAAGCATTGGTGCGAGCACGGGTTGTTTCTACTTTAATTATTTATTTATTTGCTACCCGTTGTGAACACCATGATTTTTACTGGCTTTTATTGTTTTGATTTTATCATGACTTTTATTGGCTAGATTTTTATTACTACCTAGGTTTTGATGAATACTCATGATTGATTGAACGTTTTTATGGTTTTTTGGAACTTTGACTATGGGTTGATGATTTAGTAAAGACTTTGATTATTTTTGATCTGGTGTATATGCGTACCTAGTTTTGTTCAATTAATAATTATTTACTCCACATGCGTTTTTGTGAATGTCTTTCATGTATGAATGCATGTTAGGTTGTGGACTGTGTGTTAGCAACTAGTTTATGGCAAATTGCTAGTGTTTTCCATAGGAGTGGTTTTTGTTGATTGGGTAGTTCTAGGTATTCTTCCAATTCCAATAGTTGTAAGGTGCGGGATTGTTGATATGTCTAGGGTGTTAAATTGCTAGATTTAGATGCTTTGTAAGAAGATCTTCCTAGTTTCCTTACCACTACTTGCGTATCGAGTCAGGTCAGGTTTTCTATAGTTACCCCTTGCACTATTAGTGTAGTGAGGCTTTCGCGCTGTAAGGTAGACTGTCTAGCGGGTACTTTATCATCAGAGTAGGTAAGCCTGTAAGGGTAACCTCTCAATCGGTAGTTTAACGGCTTATAGGTAACCTTAGGTTTCTCCTTGAGAAGGGTCGAGAGTCCTCTAGTTTATCCTGTAAGTTTAGTATTTGAAGATCCCGGTTCCATAGCTAGTTCCATAACCATAGAAGTTCGTTAGTCATGAGTAGGATTCTAACTTAGGTAGTACCTTCACCATCATTTGAATTTGATTCAACTCAGTTCGCTTCTTTAGTTCAGTTAGTTTATTTTAGTTAAGCTTTATTTTTCTTGAATTTAGTTTTAGTAAACCCCCCTCTAAAAATAATAAATAGTTTTATTTCAGTTTTAGATAAGTTTTTCGAGTCTAGTTACCGTCTTCCATTAGAGTCTCGTGGGTTCGATATCCGGACTTACTTTAGCTTTACTAGAGTCGATAGGTTCACTTGCCTGTCAGTAGTTTAGTTTTAGAGAGTCTAGAGTATTACTAGGTGTCTAGTTTTAGGTTTAATTCCTTTGCATCTAGCCTCTGCACATTATTGTGCTACTTCCTTTGTGCAGCCGCAGCCATATTATTCACAGGGGTGTCCTACATATTATTATGATGACTCGTATCAGCAGCCACATTTTAATCAGTATCCTGATCAATTTTCTGGAAGCAATTCTTGTAAGAATAGTGGTAATGATTGGAGTAAAATTGAGAGTCTGTTGACATTATTAGTTGCTAAGGATGCCAATACCCAGAACATGTTAGCAGAGCAGGACACCCTCCTAAAAAACCATGACATCCTCATAAAAGACCGACAGGCTGCTCTTTTAGATCTTCAACGAACAGTAAAAGACATTGCTAGGAGATTAAAGGAAGAAGAAGAAGAAGAAAAAGTTCAGCAAGAGCAGCTGCCTAAAGTTGGTTATACATATGATGAGGAGGGCAACTACCTCGGTTACATGAATGCTCTGGGGGAGTTGTTCCCGACATTTCCAGAAGAAGGGAAAGAGCCGATCATGCAATACGCTGATGAGTCAGATGAAGAGATCATCCCAATCACGGAGACGAAAATGGACGTTGAAGTCCCACCTCCGGTGCCACAGGTTACTATATGATTTTAGGAGTGACTCTGATGAAGAGGATGACAAAGAAGAATGGGTGGCGTATCAGAGGTCGTTAGTAAAAAGGGAAGTGATTGAAGAAGAAGTGGAATTGGGAGACTCCATAGGTATGATGTTTGGTGCAGATGAAGACAATGAGGATAGTGAGGAGTCGTTATCTGAGGATGATGAATTTTTAGATTTGGATATAGATGGTTTACCTGCTTATGAAGGAGTTGGGGAGTCTGATCCCGATGGGGATATAGCATACCTAGATGCCCTTCTTAAAGGTGAACCGACAGACATGACTGTACCTGCACCAGATGAATGAAATAAGTGTGGGGATCATCCTATGGAAATGGTGGTAGAAGAAGCGCACCATAGCTGGCCCGTGGTAATAGATAGAACTTCAAAATCAACAACACCACGAGAGAGGGCAAGGAAGAGAAAAAGAAAGGATCGGAATCGGAAGAGGATCAAAGACTGGTATGAGTTGGAGAAGAAGAAGCCAGTGAAAGTCAAGCACGATCAGTCTTCTTGCTATATGCCACGTATCCGGTTCATTCCAGGTAAGTTTAAATTCTGGTGGTTTGACCCGTTAAAAATGCTTAAATTATTTTTCACTCCCACTAATAAATCTTCAATTTTTAATATGAACCGGGTGGAATTAAACGGGTTAGATCGGGTCCAGATAAAAGAGAAGCCCCCTGATTAACTTTAAGTGTGGGGAGGCTCTGTAGAGTTTGTAAATTTATCTTTATACTTATTTTTTTTTCTAGCTGTTCATTTTTTTTATTTGTGGTCCGTCTTTCGGTAGTGGTTCATAGGATTTTATCTTTCTATTTTTTTGTGTCTTTGAGTCTGTTTGCAGGTTTGCGTATTTGCTTGGGTTGAGGAAATTTCACCTTGAGCGGATCCCATGTATCATCTTTATATATACTTTATGAGTGGGAGTTTTGGTAAATGGTTTGGGTAATAAAAAAGATTTTTTTTTCTTAAAAAAAAATAATAATAAATAAAATAATTAACTTTCTCTGAAAAAAGACTTTTCACGTAATGTGAGGAGTCTGGGCTGACTTGTTCGCCTCATGCGACCAACTATTACCCCGGAAAGTTATATTTTTTTTTCTCGTTAGCAACGCGTGTTGTGATCACCAGTGTCCTTCACGTTGAGCGAGAATCGTTTTTTTTTTCTTTCTACCCATTTGGTCCTGCCACCATTCACCGCCAATTTCCCAAGCAGGTACGTCTTCTTGTTTGTTGTTATATTATGAGTCTAAGTTAGTAGTTTGAGTCTTTGTATTTTTGTGTGGTTCGGTATTATGCTCGGGTTTTGTTTGTTTCGTTTTGCGCAGGTTTGGACTGCACCACCCGTACTCAATCTCCATTCGGGTGATTCCAGAGCTGTTTAACATTTGTCAAGGCAAGCCCAGAGTTTACCATTGTGTCAGAGCCGATCGCGACCAAAATGCTATACGATCGAGCTGGATTGGACTAGAGCTTATGAAGAAAAATTAACCAGCTAAGTCCTTTCCAATTTGCCCTTGTTGTTTTTCATTATTATTTTTTTTAATATTTGTATTCGGAATTTATTTTTTGTTTTGAGTCGTTTTCTATTCCTACATTGAGGGCAATGTAGAGTTTAAGTGTGGGGATGGAAACTGTCGTCTAGTCTGTATATATGGTCGTTTTGAGTCCAAAAAAAAAAATGAAAAAAAATCCAAAAAAATTAAAAAAAAAAAAGTCCCTGATTTTGAAGTTTGCATTATATAAAATATGGAAAATGATAGGTAAAGTTAGGTGTCCGGTTTTCAAATAGTATGTATAATAAGAATTTAAAATTGATTGAAAGCGTGTCTGATTTGGGATATGTGGGTAGGCTCAACCGGTAGAAAGGTTTCCTTTGAAAAGTAATAAATTAATTATGTTAGGCTATTTTGTGGGTTCTCATCTAGAAGAAACGGGGAGACCGGAACCGCCAAAAATAGTATAAGAAGCACCGTTATAAGTAGAAAACCGTTAGAATTTCTAATCACTTAAAAAAATAGAAATCAAAGCAAAAATGCTGAAGCTTAAGGTGCCTGGCCACTGGGATAGCGACTTGGATTTGTCACACCCTCTGAGTTAAGTATGCTGAGATGAAAAAAAAAATGCTGAAGCTTAAGGTGCATGGCCACTGGGATAGCGACTTGGATTGGTCACACCCTCTGAGTTAAGTATGCAAAAAAAAAGTGATTTTAAATTCTCTTGGTTTTTTACATAAGACGGTTGGGAAATAGTCAATTGGTCGTTCCTTTAGCTTCATAAGCTTGAGGCGGGATTAGGAGGAACTGTGGCTTCCATCGAGTGAGACCCTAGATAGACTAATCAACATGAAGTTAACATAAATAAAAAGGGGCTTGGAAACCGGTGTGGGTTTAAGAGGATCAATATACCTGCAATCGCAATCAACACGTTAGTAGATTATTAATTAAGTAACCTATGTTTTGAAACTGGATGTAAACCTAACTGTGATTCCATAGCATAATTCTTTTTCAGGGACGAAAAAAATATAAGTGTAGGGATATTTGATGTATTGCAAAATACATCTATTTTCAGTGTAAAGTTTGTACAGTTTTCGAATCGTTTAGATAGTGTTTTATTAAATTTAGACTTGTACCCGTCTATTTTATTTAGTATAGGTTTTTATAGATTTTTATTAGTTTTGGGTCTTTTTCAATATTTATTTATTTATTTTATATTTTGTAGGTGTTCATGGACGTTGGAGCGTAAACGAGCAACTTTGGTCAAGTCAAGAACACCCGTGTCGAGAGCACGGAGCTAGAATGCTAGATATAATAATAATAATAATAATAATAATAATAATAATAATAATTAAAAAAAAAGAAAAAAAATGGAAACGTGACTTTGGTTTCTCGGCCCGAGGCCCAAGAAGAATGAAATTTGAGTGCCACACAATATAATTAATTGGGGTATCATCGAAGGAAAAGGGGATTCTTGGAGGAGGCGCCGCTAATTACAATAGAAGGACAATATTATCACGAACAGAAGCGGCGCACAAGATTTTAGAGGAACGAAGGAAGCAGTGGGATCGACTTTTGAAGGAGGAGAATTATTAGAGGCGCAGGTCAAAGGGTGAAGCATTGGTGCGAGCACGGGTTGTTTCTACTTTAATTATTTATTTATTTGCTACCCGTTGTGAACACCATGATTTTTACTGGCTTTTATTGTTTTGATTTTATCATGACTTTTATTGGCTAGATTTTTATTACTACCTAGGTTTTGATGAATACTCATGATTGATTGAACGTTTTTATGGTTTTTTGGAACTTTGACTATGGGTTGATGATTTAGTAAAGACTTTGATTATTTTTGATCTGGTGTATATGCGTACCTAGTTTTGTTCAATTAATAATTATTTACTCCACATGCGTTTTTGTGAATGTCTTTCATGTATGAATGCATGTTAGGTTGTGGACTGTGTGTTAGCAACTAGTTTATGGCAAATTGCTAGTGTTTTCCATAGGAGTGGTTTTTGTTGATTGGGTAGTTCTAGGTATTCTTCCAATTCCAATAGTTGTAAGGTGCGGGATTGTTGATATGTCTAGGGTGTTAAATTGCTAGATTTAGATGCTTTGTAAGAAGATCTTCCTAGTTTCCTTACCACTACTTGCGTATCGAGTCAGGTCAGGTTTTCTATAGTTACCCCTTGCACTATTAGTGTAGTGAGGCTTTCGCGCTGTAAGGTAGACTGTCTAGCGGGTACTTTATCATCAGAGTAGGTAAGCCTGTAAGGGTAACCTCTCAATCGGTAGTTTAACGGCTTATAGGTAACCTTAGGTTTCTCCTTGAGAAGGGTCGAGAGTCCTCTAGTTTATCCTGTAAGTTTAGTATTTGAAGATCCCGGTTCCATAGCTAGTTCCATAACCATAGAAGTTCGTTAGTCATGAGTAGGATTCTAACTTAGGTAGTACCTTCACCATCATTTGAATTTGATTCAACTCAGTTCGCTTCTTTAGTTCAGTTAGTTTATTTTAGTTAAGCTTTATTTTTCTTGAATTTAGTTTTAGTAAACCCCCCTCTAAAAATAATAAATAGTTTTATTTCAGTTTTAGATAAGTTTTTCGAGTCTAGTTACCGTCTTCCATTAGAGTCTCGTGGGTTCGATATCCGGACTTACTTTAGCTTTACTAGAGTCGATAGGTTCACTTGCCTGTCAGTAGTTTAGTTTTAGAGAGTCTAGAGTATTACTAGGTGTCTAGTTTTAGGTTTAATTTAGTTATTTTTATTAAACTACTTTTAGTACATCATAAGTTGATACATAGATGCCATTTTTATAGTTTAGATACTTCTAATTTTATTCATTTTACTTAGATTTCTCAACCCGGGACGCTCCCGGGGTATAAGCTAGTAGATATATCTATATTATCTTATTAAGGAGGAGTGATGTACAACATGGTCATTTGCATTTCTATACAACTTAACAAGCAACATGTACAACATATTTAAGCAAAAAAATTAAAGGTATTATTGGCATAGTGGTGACAATTAAGACACTTAGGAGGGTAGATTAGTAAATTTGACATAATCCAATACCTCACATCCTAAAATCTTATCCCAATTATGCCCTTATCTCCAACTTTTAAAACACAAAATACAACCTAACCTATGATGCATCTTAAATGTGAGACCTTTCATCCCCTCATCTATATTATTATATATACTTCATTATAATCAATTTCTTGAATACTAATAGTCTTTTCATAACCCCAAACAAAATCTTAGAGCTAATTTCATGCTTTGAAACATTGTTTTGTCCAAAAAATTTATGTCTTCATTAGGTGAGAAGAGAAAAAAAATCAATGAGAATTTAAGACGCTTGCAAGATATGGTTCCCGGATGCTACAAGGTAAAAAGATATGAGTTAATCTTTATATACATATATACATTTTTGTCTACTTGTTCATATGTTCTTTGACAATTACAAAAATTTATCTTCATAATATATCATTGTTTTTGTAACACCCCAACCGATGGCGGAAACATCGAGGTGTCACGTAAGAATGAGTATTCAGTAGCACATGGTATTCAAGTTTTAATTGAAATTTATTTAAAGTAAAATATCCAAAATTTGAAAATACATAACAAAGTCTTGAATGAAATTCTAGTACATCAAATAACCAAACAAAGCATAAACTTCAATTATCTCCTCATGCTAGCTCTAGACTTCAAGCATCATTATTTCCTGTTGAGTTTGGAAAAAATGGGGGGGGGGGGGGGTCAACTAGAAGTTGGTGAGAATACATAAGCCATGTCAAGCAATTAAGTTTTAGAATAATAAAAGTTTAGCAATTCATATGTCTATCGTAAGTTTAAGTCTACATGAATAAACATGAAGTATAGTATGCACATAATCAAACCTCCGACAAGTTTAGGTCCATCCCGTCATCCACGGTTCACCTTAATATCACGTTGGAACGATAACAATCACCCGCGCTCCCCATAAAAGATGGTCAACGAATCTAGGTGGGATTGTCAATCCAATAGATCTATCATTGAATATCGCCGGCTTGGCCACAGCTAATGATTATTTAAGTTTAAGTTTAAGTCTAATAGTATTTGTCTAAGTCATGAGGCATTAAAGTTTACAACTAGACATGTATGTAGAATTGCTTAAGTATAAAGTTTCAAGTATAAAGAATTGCATAAACATGGTTACGTAAACTCACCTTAGCAAAGTGTTAAGTCTCGTGAAATAGAATATGTGTAGCCCAACGTTGCCAAGTATTACCCTATGTTTAAGGTAATAAATAAGTCTAAGTCTTTCTAGTCTACAAGTATTTTCTAGGGTTCCTAATTTGGGGATAAGGATTCATTTAATTATTAAATAAATTGTTTAATACATAAAAGAATTTCGAAAAATAAATAAACAAAAGTCTTTTTGTAGGTTTTTGATTAAGGATGATCACATTATAAAGTTTTAAGTATGAAAATAGTTTTTATAAAATTATTTTCTTAAAAATTGAATATTTAGTCTATTTATTTATATTTTGTCAAAATAAAATTTTAATATCTAAAAATATTAAAATTAAAGAATTTTTAAATTAAAATTTGTATTTCTGTTCTAAATGGACAGAAATAATTTATATAAAATTTTGGTGCAAAAATACTGAAAAATGAATTTATTATGATTTATTTATGATTAAAATAACAAAAATCGATTAAAAATATTAAATAAATGATTTTTCAGAAATAAAAACCATTTCTTGAATGTTTATTATTTTATAAACTTAGAATAATTTTTGTAGAATTTTATAAAATCGTTTTGATATTTTTATAGAATTTTATAATTATAATAGAATAAACTTGAAATATTTATTATATATAATAAATAAATAATTTTTGGAAAACTAAAAATTGTATGATAAACATTTCTATTAGAATATCATAAAATATTTTTTGTGGAATTTATAAAGCATTTTTAATATTTTAAAACTATTTTTAAAAATGAAATGAATATATAAGTTTAAAGGGTTTTTTTAAAAAAAGGTTTGTATGTGCTATGGGTCGAACCCGTGTCAAACCCGGGTCGGGGTTTTAAATCACAAGCCCGGACCAGTTGGTCTAGACCCTGAGAACGAATAATCTTGGTTTAAAATTAATTATATAGGTATACTGAAACAGTTATATAATCATTTTAAAAGAAAAAGAAAAGAATGCGTGATGCAGGACTCGAACCCTGGCCTTATGGCCGGTTCGTGTCTTAGCCAACAGAAGCCACACCAACTGATCTACTGATCAGTTGGTGATGAATCTTGTTCTGAAATAAATAAATAATGAAGTCTGCAGATAGTTTATCCCCGAATCAAGGCATTCGAACCCTAGCTTTTTCAATAATCAAAATGAGCAAGCAATAACCCGATTATTCATGGGGTTATTACTGCTCTATGGCCGATCAACAAAACCCATCAGAAAGATTACACTTACGAATTGGTTTCGTGGATGAAAAGCTCGGTCAAACGCAAAGTCAAAACGCGAACGGTTGGAGCTTGTAAAGGGATTTTTAGCAGAAAATTAGAGAGGGGAAAGGGTATTCGGCGAGTGTAGATGAAAGGTGAGTGCCCAAATTATAGGGTAACATCCATGTAATCGTTTTGGTATGTTTGACCCGTTTTAAAGATAATGACGCGTGATAGAGCCCAATTTTGGTATGATTTCGTGATAATTACGCGTGATGAATACGCGAATTAATCTTCTCAATCAACAATCATGCATTAATGGGATTAAAAACGCGGATTGATTGTGTAATTTTGGATGATTGGTTCGTAGTTGACTTTTCAATAGTCAACTGCACTGTTAATAATATATATATTATAAATCAGAGTTAAACCAAGTAATAGCTGTAGGCCAGCTGGTTATGTCTGTGAGTGTGTGTGAACCGGCCTAGGGCACGGGTTCGAACCCCGGCCCAGGCATTTATTTTTTTTGACATTTATAACACCAATATATAGATAATATATGCTTATAGTATGGTACTAGGGGTCCAAACGTTTCACGAAATATTTTTAAAAGGGACGATAATGATAAAAAAATTTGACGTTTTATTAATAACTGTCGTAACGTACATAGAATTAAATGCGAAATGTTACAGTTTTGCTCCATTTAAATTTAGTTGTTTGCTAAAGACAATGGAAATGCCAGTGATGTTGGATGTAATAATCAACTAAGTTGGATCGTCGCAGAATCAAATTCAGGTAATTTAATTGTGCAACTAAATTAATTAGTACAATTTTTTCTCTTATTTGTGCATTTTTAGTTTCTCTCCATGAAGCTTTCAGAAGGCAGCATGTTCTATGATTTATTGACCTCAACTCTACTGAATTGGATGATATGGCCCTTATGAAGGTGACAGATGGCTTTCCTAACTATCCTTGTTAAGAAGTTATGTATCTTGAATTATATATATTGTTAACTAAATAAAATGGACAAAATTATAAATATAACATTCTAGATTTGCTAATACGCTTCTAATATATTTTAAATATTACTTCCACTTACTGCAGGGAACAAATGGACATGAAGGACAGATGATGGAGAGGATGGTTGGAGAAGGGTATGGAGACTTTCCTCAATTTCAATCAACATGGTCTCCTTGAACGCCATGAAATAGTTAACTCTATAAATCTATATATGCATGCTCAAAAATAACTTTATACGTAAACTATATTTGTTCTAAGACTTTTAAGGTATTTGTTGATCTATTTAATGTTCTTGTTAAACGTTGTATGAAGCGTGGTTCACAATATTATTTTGATTTCGGCAATTGTATATTGTTTAAGTTCTAATTCTAATTAATAAAATAAATTAAACACTAGCATAAAGAGAAAACAAAAACTTAAATATGTGTTAATTACTTATGTTATTTGTGTTAAGAAAAAAGAAATCGAAAAGCCATAAATTCACGCTCACGCTAATGAATAAACCCGAATCTTTATCTTCTATACTATATTATAAAGCACTAGTTTTATACCCGTCCGTTGGACAGGTTGTAAAACAAAATTATAAAAAAACTTATAAACTTTATATTTCTTTATTTTTGTTTGCTACAACTCCAATTTAAAACAGCCTTGGTATATAAAAGTATATACAAAAGTCAATGATAGTACCACTTAACATTAAATACAAATTATAAAGAAAAAAATAGTTTAAATATTTGGTTGATGTGAACAATATTAATTTAAAAGGTTAAATTAAAATGTAAACATGTATGTTTTTTGTAGTTCTTGGATTATGCATTTTAGTCTTTATATTTTACGTAGTGTGGGTCAAAAAAACTGAAACTTTGATAAACCGAACCAATCCCTTAATAAAACCGAAAACAAAACCAAACGGTTTTAAGAAATCGAACCAAACCGATATTTTGAAATCATTCTTATTTAAACTGATGAAATGATAGTATCGCATCTTATAATACAAAGCTTATAAAACACACATTTGATTTCATTGATTTACCTTATCTAACATTTTTATGTTGTAGATAACAATTTTTTATTAAGGGAAATGAACATTGTAAATATTTGTTTACATGTTGCCTACATATATAAAAACATTATTACAAATCCCGTGTGAAAACATGGGAAGACTAAATCCAACTAAAGCTGGAAATCCATTCATTGATGGTTGTGCTTCTGCCTTTCGTAACCACTGATGAATGAAATAGCTGATTGGAAACCACTAATGAATGAAACAGCTGATGATAAATCAACAGACACATGAAAAGCTCTGTTGGGATAACAGATATTAAAAAGAAACAGATAATCTTAATATTCATCTGAGATTTCATTACTCTGTTTACGAATATCTGTTGACTTGCCAACAAATTTGTCAAACAAATATTATAAGATTAAAATGTATTATTACAATTACATAATTTCAATGAAAATTTTGAATTAACAAAACTACATACAAAATGGAAAACTTGGTCTGTTTAAGACAATTACTTCCCAAAATATAAAAAACATAAACAGACCAACTGCTATGGTCTGTTTACTAAACACCAAATTAAGAAGTCAATCATCTATTGCAAGAAAAATTGTGTTTAGTAACGTTTGTTCAAGGGTAGAGGGTCTGTTAAGGAGATATTTCTAAAACAGCTGTTACTACAAACAGTTGTTGATTCAAACAGATATTCCTTCAACAGTTTTCTTCAAACAGATGTTGCTTTAAACAGTTGTTACTAAGTTTGTTTCGTAATCATCTAAGTTAATAAATACTCTTTACATATTCGTCCAATTTGACAGATTTATTCTAATAAAAGTGTAAACCATAACCATTACTTATATGTTACTTGTTGGAAAGATAATAAAACGCTCGGTTTTTTTTTTTTTTTTTGTATAGCACTATGGTACTCGTTGGAAAGATAATAAAACGCTCGTTAATGTGGTGTATTTTTTTTTCAAAAAAAAAAATGTTATTTAAAAAAGTTATTAACGTTTAAAAATCATAAGGGAAAGTGCATGTGCTATGCACATGAGAGAGAAAAAATAACTTAATAGTAGATGAAGTATCCATGACCCATTTAATTGACCCAGTAAAATGAGCGGGAAAAACTTAAAGGAAGCCCCCGTAAGGTTTTATGTGTCCCTCATTAGCTTTCATTTATATATTATAGAAGATTAGTGAAGGATACCCGCAAAATTTAAGTAAATACAACTTTTATTGCTTATAGCACAATGCTTATTGAAGTCATTTAAGGGGTAAATTTGTCTTTCTACCTAAATATTAAATTGTTGAAGAAATTAATTTAAACATAATTATAAAATTGATGAGGAAATTAACAATAATGTGGTGATTCTTTACATTCATAACCTCCATTTCTTTATTATGTTTGTATCAATGTTATAGTCCTATAAATAGTGGTCATGTATTTGGTATATAAATAAGGTGGTGACTCTACACATACATAACTTACATATCTTTCAATGTTTATAGTAAATAAATACATCATATATTATGTATTTATATCTTCTTTTTAAATTTATGTGGTTGCAGGATGGTATAATGTGACACTTCTGCACACAAATGAATATGTAGGCTTGAAGTTTGCCAACACACCCAACCCATGACACGTTTCAACCCATTAAAGTGAGCGATATATGAGCAACGTCATCATCTTCCTCGATGGTTTTTTGTTTTCTCTGCTACTATAAGCTTCTAGGAATAGAATTTAAGTTTCTGATCTCACAAAGTCACCAATTGTTTACATATCCAAAAGAAGACAAGTTCTTATTAGTCGATTTGGTAGTTTTAACTATATTGATTACTAATTTGTTTGGTCCAGTATATTCGTTACGACGCTTGTCAAACTAACATAAAACAAAAGTATCTATGCAAATCATTGACTCCGCTGCATCTCGCGGGTGCCCTAAAATAATAGAAATATGTTGCATACCACAAACTGCATTTTAGTAATTACATCACTTCCACTACAATCTTATGGTCATTATGAGATACAACGCCACTTAACTACGCTAAGCACCGCTCTATGATCGCATACTTATCTGCCTTCGAGATACATAAAAGGGTTCCATCGAAGGACGTGGGCCAATCTAAGGGTGTTGCAAGGATAGTACCGCCTATTGTGATTTACCCATTTAAAATATTCAGAAGCTATACTTATGAGTTTCAGTTTTTAATAATATATATTTTATACATCGTTGTTTTCTACTTCATCATAACGAATAACCAACAAACACGATGCACGAGGGGCAAAACAGATGCATCCGCCGCAACGCGCGGGCATTCCTACTAGTATAGATATAGATTATCTGTAGGTTATTCGAGAAGCTATATCTAAATTGGAAAATACATGGGCTTTTGGTGACAACTAAATGTGATGTCGGGCAAGAACTAAAACAAATAACCAAAGCCCAAATTGGTTTGTGAAGGAATTGTGAAGAATGGTAGGCCCGTAAGGTTGAAAAGGCGGTGGAGATGATATCTATTTGAGAGGATTATTATATTATTTTTTTTGGAAGGCACGAAGAGAACGGAGGTTGCGCCTTCTTTGAAGGCAGCGGCTCCAAAACTTGGGGGTCACATACTGGAGAGGATCGCGCAGAGAAGAAGAAGCCGAGATGCATAGTTAAATCCTTTGTAATCACCTTCGGGTGTAAGGTTCGTTTGTGCAACCCTTTAAACTTGTTTACTTTGGTTTATAGATTGTCTTTTAATTGTTTGAAAGATATTTGTGGTTTGAGTTATTTAAATAAGTCGCGTTTGCGCAATTGCTTATCTTTTAGTCATCCGCATTCGGTTTTCTTGCATCGTGAGCAGTTTGATTAACAGGAGGGTAGTTGTTATTCGTGGGTTGGTAATTAAATTGTACGAGTTATTATTAAAAACTTGTGTTTGATTATCACTTAACTTAAATCGTTCAACAAAACTATGTCTATGCAGTATCCAATCATTTAAACAAGGGTAGAGTGAATCATTGAACCGAAAACCTAGAGGGGATTACTTCTTTAATATTATTGTTTACAACTTATAAATTCGTTTTCTTAAAGCTCAAAACAACCTACAACTCAGTTAGATTTAATTTTTTTAGTTTAAATAATCAAACAAAAGGTGCAATACTAACCACATGCTCCTTGTGGATTCGATACCTCACTTACCCTAGCTACCTAGATTATTTACCATATAAAAGAACCTACAAAGAAGGAAAAATTCATAAGGATAACATATTAATTTGGTATTTAAACTTTAGCAAAAGAGTATATATACTCTCTTAGTACCTCAATCATTGATCCTTGAGAAAAGAGTGTTTTACTCAAATCATAATACAGGCTTGAAGAAACATATGATGTCATGCTTGACGGTACACCCTACAATAAGAAGTGAGTGTGGATAAAAATAAGACATAAACTATAAGGTAAAACCAAAAGATTTAACAAAAAAAAAAAAAAAGTTAATCAATCCAAAGTGTAAATCAATGCATCAATTGTTTTCTTATATACGAAGTAGATTAGTGGTGTAATAGCATAGTTTTGTGATCATATTTAGTAGTAATGAGAGTGAAAAAAAAAGTAATTAGGAAATTGTTTATGAACTGAACAGACCCAGACCCACTCATCTTAGCAAAAACCATAGTACAAGAATCATACGCTTTTAGTGAGATTAGAAACAGCCTTCTTGATATCATCAACTGTTATGTGTGAATGGTCTGTGGCAGAAGAGCGAGTTGAAAGTAGAGATGGTCAAAAAAACCGGTTTTTCAACCCGGCCCGAAAAAAAAACCGGTAAACCGGTTTCACAAAAACCGGTTTTTTTAAAAACCGGTCCCAACCCGACCCCAAAGCCCGGTTTTGGATAGGTTTTGGTTTCTGGATCCTAGACTGGTTTGAAAACCGGTTATATAGGAAAACCGGTTTGAAACCCGGTTTGAATGGCAACCCGGTTTGAAAACCAGTTTTTGTAAAACCCGAAAAAAAAACCGGTTTAAAACCCGGTTTTTGAACGTTAATAAACGGCTATATAGCCGTTGGGAGCCAAAAACTAGCCGTTTTTTTGGTTTTTTTTGGGTGTTTTGACCCACAATCATACTATAAATACCCCTTAATGTGACACCCGGCAACTTTCGGTAACTAACTTTTGAAAACTTAGTAAGTCTACCTTAGCGAGTCGCGCATACGTTACACATAACATGGTCGGTCGAGTCGAGTCGCACATCATTAGAGTTTTAACATACGCAAGTCTCGAGTCCCGGGAATTGGTGATCGGGCGGGAACGTGTCATTTATCATGTATTATATGTTTACAATCATTATGTGACTTGTCGGTATGTGAATATGTGCTAACATGTGTTAAAACGGGGTTTAACGCGCAAAACACACCAACATAGGGGCTATAGGCGATTAGGCTTGGTGGATAGCCTAATCGCATGACTTTGGGGCGAGTAGGAAGATTCCTATAGGCGAATAGGGCTAATCGCATGAACAGTCATGCGATTAGGCACCCTACTCGCGTATAAACCTGCACACTCGCATGATACGTGCTGGACGACCAAAAACGCCTATAAATACCACCCTTGACCTCCAAAACATCATAATAACAACCCTAGCCGTCCCATAACATAACCCAACACCCAAACACCCTCTGGAACTCGTTTTTGCATCAAAACCATCATTTTCAAGCTTATTCCATCATCACCTCTTGATTACAAGGTGTGTTCTTCAAACCCAAACCTTTAAATGATTATGTTTTACTCCCTAAACGTCCAGACCTGACTTATAAATGTTTTTATCTTTGAAAATCCATTTAAAACCGTTTTTAAACAAACCCACACCTTTACATGTGTTA
Source organism: Ambrosia trifida (assembly GCA_028751855.1). NCBI lineage: Eukaryota > Viridiplantae > Streptophyta > Magnoliopsida > Asterales > Asteraceae > Ambrosia > Ambrosia trifida. The sequence continues at coordinate 109,894,650 of CM054126.1, read as the reverse complement.
TATGTGTTATATATGTTTAAAGATAGGATTTTTAGGGTTGAATCATGGTTGTTCTTATGTTATTTTGATGTTTATTGCTGAGATAAGTTAGTATGATGATGTCCTAGGAGTTTGGATGGTTTTGGTGGTGTATTGTTGATATTTGATATTTTGACCCATTTGAAGGATTTTAGATGATTAAGGATGATATGAGGTGTGTTGTTGATTGTGTGATGTTGGGGTTTGCTCTAGGATGATGCTAGAACAGTAGGATGCTATCGGACAACGTGGTTATGTGATTTAATTTGGATATTTGCTATTTAGGGCAAGTTCTTGCATGTTGATGTGATGTTTACATGCTAAGTTGCCATTTTGGGAAAGTGCTCGCATTCGGGACTGTTAGAATGATAAAAACTTAGGGGTTTTGCTTGGAATATGTTTGTAAATGTGTTAGGATGATTATTGGATGTTTTTACATGTTTCGGATCTGATCTGGAGCGTTAAACGCGTGAAATTGCATTGTACAGCTACTGCAGGCGAGTAGCACCCCAATCGCATGACTGTATAGGCGATTAGGGGTGTAATCGCCTGAATCAGAGGCCTACTCGTGTGTATAAGAGGCGATTAGCCCTGTAATCGCCTGTTGACCCACCCTAATCACATGTTGACTTTTCCTAATTGCTAGTTTGATTCCTAATCGCGTGTAATGCTGCTGTATGCGTATTTTAACATCCCGGAACATGATTTGACGCCTAGGAACATGATAGGAACCCCGGGATTCACCCAATGACTTAGTAACACGTACTCGGACCTGTTTATGCGTTAAACGGATATTATGTTAGACTAGGTGAACTGTTGCGCGTATTAAGTGTTTAATTGCATATGTGGCATGTTGTCTTGTATTTATCTAACACGTGGATTGTCGGGTCACCAATGGGATGTCGAGTCTTGTCTTACGTTGTCTGGTTGTCGGTTAAACATGCTTTTCGAACACATAATGGTCATGGGCTGGACTTAGGGACTAATGAACCCGATGGGTTATTAGTCTAACTTGACATATATCTTATGATAGGTCGCCAATAGTTGGGGCTATCATATCTCATAAACGGTTTACTCATATCACGCATACGGATTACACAACTTAAGGTGAGTTCACGGCCCCACATTTTACAGTTTTTACTTTCGGGGTGAGAAACATGCTTACAAACTCTTTTATGACTTATGACTTGTTAAACTCTTATGACTTATGACTTGTTATCACGTTATACTATGGCTTACTTATCTTACTATACGGTTCATCGAAAATCCCTTGAAACCACTAACATGGGTATATGGCGGGGAAATATGGATAGCGCTATTGGGAACTGACAAACCCCACTCGACGGTTGGACCGGGCGGGTGCATATTGTCTCTAACAAAACAAGGTCTACCGGCGATGACGGTAGCCCATAGGAACTAAGGGTAACACACGGCTTAGTCAGTAATGGTTTCACCCGTATGAGTATCTCATTCTGCGCCTGGTTTGGCGTTCTCACAAGCATAGTAGTAATTGTGATGGTAACATATTTGAAGGATCACTGTAAACGTTTAATTAAAACCTGTGAACTCACCAGCATTATATGTTGACTCTTTTAGCATGTTTTCTCAGGTCGCTAAGGTAGCAGCATATGGATAGGCGCACGTGGTCGCACTGGAGTCGTCTCGTGTCTAGGGTCTCATCTGCACGTTTTGGGATTATGAACTTTTGAACTTATGTTTATTTATGCATGACTTTTGTAAACTTTAAAATGCTTCCGCACTGTTGAATGTTTATGTTAAACTTATGCATGGTTTTATTTACGTATGTTTTTACATTTAGACGTCGTTTATTGTGACCGTTGACTTGGATCCTGGTATGTCACACGCCTCGCGGTAGAACTCCGCAGGTGGAAATTTGAGGGTGTGACACTTAATGTTTAGGATCAATCACACCATCAAAAACACTCTCTAATCTTGCATTCTTCATCTACTTTCTCACAAATTAATCTCTACTTTCTAAGAAAAATGGCATCTTCACAACCACCAACTCCTAAAAGCCAAACCGGTTCGCACGAAGTTGGTGCTTCTTCATCCCAACCCACGGTTGTTAAGGTGGTTCCCACGAAAAGAAACCCACTTGTTTGGAAACACTTTGATTTGTGTGTTATGACTTTTGGTCCAAACAAGGCGAGATGCAAATATTGTTCGGCTATGCTTAAACATGATGCTAACTCGACCTTGAGAGACCACGTGGAAAAACCATATTGTAAAATTTTGAAAGAACAAAAAAATTCTCAAGGTGGAGCCTCGATCACACAAGAAGGCGACTTGTTTGTGTACAACTTGGAAGCGGTTCGCGAAGAAATGGGGAATTTTGTCATACAAGAAACGTTGCCTTTCAATCATTTTGACAACCCACGTTTGACGAGGCTTATTCAACGAACGCTTCAACCAAGATACACACATGTAAGTCGTGCTACTCTTAGGCGTGATTGTTTAAAACGATGGAAACAAGCAAAAAATGAATTAATTACTTATTTTGAAAATTTACAAACCGGTGTTAACTTAACAAGTGATGTTTGGTCCGCACCGCACGGTTCACCCGACTCTTATATTTGTGTAACGGCCCATTGGATTGAACCGTCTTCTTGGCAAATGATGAAACGAACTATTGCGTTTCGATTGTTTGATTACCCTCACACCGGTACAAATATTTTTAATATGATTGACAAAGTTATTCGAACGTTTAAGTTAGAAAACAAGATTTTATCAATATCTTTTGATAACGCGTCGAATAATACCGCGGCAATCACACAATTAAAATTAAAATACCAACCTATTTGTGAAGGGGTATTTTTTCATAGTCGTTGTGTCGCACACATAATCAATTTGGCCGTTCAAGATGGTCTAAAAATTATTGAAACACAAAGAGAAGGTTTTCGAAGAATGTTACGCGATATTTATAGCAACAACACAAGGCATGCTAACTATATAAAATTTTGTAAAAGTGTGAATTGCATTTGTTTGGGTCCGAATTGGGATCTACCAACAAGATGGAGTTCCACTTGTAACATGTTCGAAAAACACGTTTTGCAAAAAGGTAGTTTAAATGCATTTCATGAAATTTTGGTTAGTCGGGGAAAAGCGGCACCATACCACCCATTGAATTGGAATGTTATTGAAGCGGTTTCGGAAATGCTACAAGTTTTTAAAGCTTCAACCACCGCTTTGTCGGGAGTTTATTATCCCACAAGTTGTATAACACTTCACAAGTTATATAACATGACTAGAAAATTAGGGGAAATGGAATGTAGAGGTAGTCCATACAAAGAAATGGCGGCAACTATGAAGGAAAAATTTAGAAAATATTTTTCGGAATTACCGCCGGTTTTTACTTGTGCATCCGCTTTAAACCCATGTTACAATATAGGGGGGGTAGAAAATATAATTGAAAATATTTGTGACGAGTTGGGGTTGAACACGGCAAAAGAACCACTTTTTTCGCAAGGTATGGTAGCAAGATTTAACAAACATCTTACAGATATGTATGATGTTTATTTTGAACGATATGGTCAAATGTCGTCCATTCAAACGCAATTAAGAGAAGCTTCTAAAAATGTAACCGATTCGGACATGTATTTATACAATTCTTTGTTGGACACGTCTAATAAACGTGCAAGAGGTAACACTCCTAGTAGCGAACTTGGTGTAACGACCCAGCCTGACGTGGCCGGGTCGTCGGGTCGGGTTATCGGAGTTACGCAGCGGACTTCAGGATATTGACAGTCTTGACTCTTCCAGGATCCACGTCATCATATCTGTTGGGTTACCTGAACACATGCCAAAAATAGTTTCTGTTAACATAAAGTTGGTGAGGTCGTGTATTTTATAAAGTGAATGGCCAGTTCGTTTATTTGTAATTCTTTTATATAAAACATGCTTTACTATTCTAATTCTGGAGGGGGAAATATATTCTATTATACCAATTCGATTAAATTGTACCGATTATATGTCAATCTATTATATTCTATTAGTTGCCATTCCTATCGATGGTACCACTCTGTTTGTGGTAAATCTTAATTATTCCTACCCTCTACTCGGGTAAGACTGGTTATTATCCTCTAGTTGGACAATAAAGGGAATGGCGAGATACCGGTCAGTACTGTCCTAGTCGTTTCTATTATCCCCTTTTCTATTATATTTCCTTTATTAATTCTATTATGTAAAGCATTTCTATATTTTCTAATAAATGACATGTGTTTCCCCTAAAACGTTTAATAAAACAATAAAAGAGGGGAGTTCACGATACTCACTGGGTTGCGTATAATCTTCTATAGTCTCTTTTATTACAATTATATGTCAAATATATATATTGATGCGTTTTACGCGTGGGACTCGTTAGATTGTATTATTTAGGATATATATCGTATATACAATTTATATATATATAGAGTTCGGTATATATTAGATAGTCCTAAACTCGGGGTTTATTATTGACACGACACGGACATCCTAGAATCTAGCTGGCTATTACAGCTTAGCACTCGTAGCTAATAAAGCTGGCCATTACAGCTTGGCACACGAACCTACAGAACTCTAGACACGTATCATTAACCCGAGTCTAGTATATCGTTTTATATATCGAATCTTATATATATAAACGTATATATTCTATATATGATTATTATTCTCTTATTATTATTATCAAGTCCGTACGTTATTCGTATTATATATATATAATCGTATAATTCTAATAATCCTCGTCTAGTCAATGGACCGGGTTCTATTCCGGGTGTTGACCGAGTCACCGAGTCGACTCGGCATCAGTTTAACTCTCCGATTGGATTAACGGTACCTCGCAATAATCACAGAAATAGTATTATAATCGGGTATCAACGATTAATACCAACATATTTATAACAACTGTTAAAGATTATACCTTTCGGATTTGTAATCTGAATCGTATCAGATTAAGATGAATCTCTCGGATAATCGTTGGGATGAGACCGGAGGTCAACCGGACCTTACCGGAGACTGACCGGAAGCTAACCGGAGGGTCGACAGAGAATATAACACAAACCAGAATATAACGGGAATCAACCGAAGGCCTCAATCTGCCTGATTATAACTCACGAACACACCGGTTATGATTCCCGAGCAGTCATGAACATCAGATCGAATGACAGTCACCATATCTGGTGACTGTCTGGCTCGTTAAATAGTAACAGCAGGGTAGCGGGTTGGGTTCGACTAGCAGATGGATCGGAAAAGGGTTACCAGAGCCGCTGACAGTCACCATATCCGATGACTGTCCGGCTTCATTAATAGAAACAGTGATACGAACAGGATAGTTTACGGATTAACTAGTGGGTTATCGGGTGGTTATAGACAGCCGGTGATATACCCACCGGAGCAGAAGATAACGAGGTTTAATCGGGTTGGGTTTATTATCGGGTTGACTGATGGGTTATAGTTAACCGGTTAACAGGAACAGAGGGATGAAAGGGGTGGTTTTATCGGGTTATATTGGTGGATCCGGGATAGATTATTATCGGGTTTAAAGGTTCGGCTAACAGATTGACCAGAGGGTTACCGGGTTTGGTTCCGAACAGAACAGAGGAGGAGTTGAAGGGATGGTTACCGGAAGGAATTATGATCGGGTTGAGTTGGATAGTTGGGTTTGGTTGTTATCGGAGCAGAAACAGAGAGAGAGATGGGTTCGATTATGATTATTGGTTATGAAGGAAGGGTTTACCGGAGCAGAAGGAAGGTGGCGGCGGCAGCGGTGGTGCAGCGGCCGGAGGTGATGGCGGCGTAGGCTTCTGAGCAGAGAGTTTATAACACACACTTTGTGTGTGTGTGATGTACAGAGAGAGATAGGGATGCGAGGGACAAAGAGAGAGAGTGGTTTATAAAAGAATAATAATATAAGGGGTGTTTGGCAACGAGGATAACAACTGAAGACGCGGGTGTTTGGTAACGACTATAGTAATAAAATAAGAAACATTTTAATAAAAGATAAGGAGCGTTTTACCGAGATAATAAAAATCCAATAATTATTATTTATAAAATCAATTAAAACGGTTAGTCGCGAGATTCGAACTTAAATAATTTAATAAGTAATCGGGTGGTCGGGTACGATCCGACCCGTTTAAGAGACCCGTAACACTTCGGGTCGTTACACTTGGGAGGTATGGTGCCGAAAACTATTTACAAGGTTTGACTCCCGATGAATTTAAAAATTTTGATGTGTTGGCTTGGTGGAAAAGTAAGGAAAATCAATTTCCGGTCTTAGCCGCCATGGCCCGAGATTTACTAACCGTCCAAGCTTCCACGGTAGCTTCGGAATCCGCTTTCTCTATTAGTGGCAGGGTCATTTCGATACGTAGGACGCGACTAACTCCACCTTCGGTAGAGATGGCGATTTGCTTGAAGGATTATTTGGATGCGGCGGAGAGGGTGCAAAACATACGCTCACTTGAGGGAGAACTTGAATATGAAGGCGAAGTGTACGAGGACGAGGTGAACGCGGACTTAACCGAACCAATGTCGGAATATGAAGCCGAAATGGATGAATGGATAAGAAGCAACTACGGTTCGGGTGAAGAGTAGACTATATGTTTGAAGACTTATTTCCTATTAAGACTATGTTTTTTAAGTTTATGTTTTCGGATTCCTTGATGTTTTGATGTTTTGATGTTTTTTTTCTTCGGATTCGTTTATGTTTTGATGTTTTTTATCGTGTTTTTAAGTTAATGAAATCGTATTTTTAAGTTACAATGTGTTTATAAGAATTTGTAGTGTTTAAATAGTTCAAAAAACAAAAAAAAAAAAAAATTCTGCACAGCAGCTGCAAAACAGCAGCAAACAGCAGCCAAAAAACCGGTTTTTTTTTTCATTTTTTACCGGTTTTTTTACCGGTTTTTTCCACAAACCGGTTTCCAACCCGGTTCCAACCGGTTTGGATAATTGGTCCTCCCTGGGTCTGAAAACCGGACCGGTTTTCAAACCGGTTTTAAAAAAAAACCGATTTTTTTATGCCTCTAAGACCCGAACCGGTTTGTCCATGTCTAGTTGAAAGCACTGAACAACACTGTTGAAACCCAACCTTTAGGGATTCTACTGAATTTGTACATTTTTTCCACCTCATCAAAGAATGTGCAGTAGAAGTAGATTTACGGTACTTTGAAAATGTCAAAATGAATTTATCATTTACAAGTAAGGTGCAGAGGGCGTGGTTCAGGCGTTTAGTTTGCAAGAGAAGAGCCAGAAAATTGTTGTAAATCCTAAATCTGATTATCAGGTCATATATGTCGGAATGAAAGTCCGTGTGGCCCTAAAACAAGACATTATAAACAATTAATGAGGCACACTAAATCGGTTAAAAAAATGAATTACAAGGACAACAAAAAGGAGAACGAACCTTGAGAGACAATACATCCACAACATGGAGTAGCAAGGTAAGAGTATTATAGTTCTCCGCAGTGTGAGCCTCTTCAACAGAGGAGGGTTTATACGTACGTACAGGTTGGTTGATACATGTGGCGAATTCCAGACGGAAGGAAAGGCCCTTTATGTTTTGCACTTCTTGCGCCTCTCTGTCCTTATTTTGGTTTGTATCAAATCAGGTCCCTTAGGCGCGGTCCTAACAAAGTCCGTCTATTTTCCTCGACGACATGTGAGGGTAGAAGCGTAATTTCACATGCTTCGTGTGATCATTGAACCTTCAAACAATCCCCGTTCCCGTGGCAAAGCTTCATATTCCAATAACGTCAATCGGTTCATCATCCATCACACCCCAACGTATTCTCATTTTGCATCTCCTTTTGTATGACATTATGCCATTACTTGAATGATAGTTGTTTTAACTGGAAAACTATATCAATGGTAACTGAATATCTTATTTCTCTCATAAATAAATCTATTATCTATTAATATATATAAAAGAATTGATAGTCGGTGACGTGGTGTTCAATGGCGGCCTCAACCCCCCCCCCCCCCCCCTTTTGAATGTACCACGTGGCATAATGAGGTGAAAACTTTATTATTTTTAAATTATTTGGTTTTTATCTATTAATAAAAAGAAAAAGGATGTGATGTGGCATTGAGATTTGAGATATTTTAGAAAAAAAATAATTTAAAAACAAAATTGGATTTTTCTCTCTTATGTTTCCTCCTATAATTTTTAAACGTTAATATCTTTTATATACGAAAATTTTTAAAGAAAAAAATTAAACCAAATTAACGAGGGTTTTATTATCTTTTCAACGAGTACCATAGTGCTATATAAAAAACGGAGAAAAAACGACTATTTTTCGTGGAGTTTTGTTCATACAGGAAAAAAACACAAAGTGTTCAGGTTATTCATTAATCATGTATAGGCAAGTCATTAATTATGTTCAAACCAGTAAATATGAATTTTATATACAGCAGGTGTTAGCATTAGAGTTGTACATTGCTTTAGGTTAAGTTTTAATATTAAAGTTATACATTTTAAGGTTAGACATTAACATTGGAGATACATTGTTAAAATCGATATTTCATATTAGACCTACCGTAGTCGAGCGTTATTATCGGCGCCAAATGCATTTCCGCGCCCCCTACACCATTACGTAGGGGCGCGAATGACTAAAAACTGGTTCCGGCATTATATTTTTAGCGACGGCCAACATTTGTAATCGACCAATCAAACGATGACACCTCACTTCGATTACTTTGGCTTTTATCTTTATTTCGATTCCATTGTTTCTGATGATAATATTGTTTCATTCTTGTGGTGGTTGATGATGGCGGCTGGGGGTTATGGGTTATAGTGTTGTGGTTAAAAAGACTTGAAACCCTAGAAGATGAGGGTATTTATATGAATTTTAGATGGGCTTGTTGTGTCTTAATGGGCCAAAATAATAATCCCATTGATTTACTGATCGGGCCAAAATAATATGAGATGTAGATGATAATATTGTTTCATTCTTGTGGTGGTTATTGTATCTTAATGTTATAATATTATTTGTCACTTTTTTTTTAAATATTATTTGTGTTTTTTTTTAATTTATTTTGACTTCATTAATTAAAAAAATAATAAAATAAACAACCAATCACAAACAGGGGCCTTATGTTTTACACCCTACCACTACATCCCATTTTCACTTGAAACCTCATGCTGACTCAGCTGCCACATGGACCAATAAAAAACAGGAGCCTTATCATTTTCAAACCCTACTACACATGGTCTTAGATTTCTCAACTCCAGGACGCTCCCAAGATATAAATCTAGTTTACTAGCTTATACCCCGGGAGCGTCCCGGGTTGAGAAATCTAAGTAAAATGAATAAAATTAGAAGTATCTAAACTATAAAAATGACATATATATGGCAATTACCTGTTGGAGAGCGTCCCGGGTTGAAATATCTAATATGACATAATAAAATATCTAATATGACAATATAATTAATGACTTGCTAATATATGATTATGAATATTATTATTATTATTATTATTATTTTAAACAAATCTCTGCCATAAGTTATCGTATTCTAATATAAAAAAAAGGTAATTGGGTCAGGTATCACCTAATCCCAGGCCCGACCCAAACCCACAATTTTTTTTAAACTAATTCCAAACCTGACACAATACCTGTCGGGTTACAAAAAATAGTCGTTTTTTTCTTCGTTTTTTATATAGCAATATGGTACTCGTTGGAAAGATAATAAAACGCTCGTTAATTTGGTGTAATTTTTTTCTTTAAAAAATCTCGTATATAAAAGATATTAAAGTTTAAAAGTTATGAGAGGAAACATGAGAGGGAAAATAATAAAGTTTTAATATTTAAATTTAGTAGATTAGGTATTTAATAGATTATGTTAAATCATATTTAAACCATATTTATTTTTTTTTATTGGTCTAGAGTTGCCACATCACATCCTATGTGGCATCTCTCAAAAGAGAGATTGCATAATATTATGACATGTCATTAAAATGGCTTTGGTTTATTATATGTATAGATTACTAGCTGACTACCCGGGAACGTCCCGGGGTTGAATTATAAAATATTGATGGATGTTAAAGGTATGGTTGTGACATATGAATAATAATCCAAGAAAGTAGACACAAATTAAAAATTTGAATGTGCAAGAGACGCTTGTTAATGGGTCACCGAAACCACATCAGCTGCTGAGCAAGGTTAGGAGATAATGTAGTAGGAGAAAGAGTTGTGCATATTGGTTTGAAAGCATGAAACTTTCAAGGAATTGTTTGACTTGGGGTTTGACCCATGTTGTGACACCTGGTGATTGTGCTAAATTGTTGGTGATCTGTGGACCTATTTCAAGTTCGCCTTCAACAGATAATGTGATAAGGTCACAACAACATATAAATTTGAGAAAAACTATAAAAAAAATAGATGGAACAAAAAAAACAAATAACACCCTATTCTTGAAGTTAATTTAATCTATCTTGAAATTAAAAAAAAATGAACTTTAGTTTATTTATACCATTTTCACATTTAAAATATTAAAAAAACATATGAAGAAATTAGTTTCTTTTTTTATGTATATAACAACACATTTGTATGTAAAAAGTAAAAAAAAAAAATGTATCAGCTAACAGACTGCTGATGGTTGTCATACCCATTTGACCCATAAGCTGATCCATCTGCAGCTCCATACATACCCCCATCCTGATTTTGTTGCCCACCGCCATAACCTTGCTTCGCATAGTAGTTTCCGTTCCCACCCGTCCTCTGTCATAAACAATACAAATGATCAAACTAAGTGGAAATAGTTACTATAATAAAATTTTGCAATCTTGCAAGTTAAGAGCGTCAACTCTGTTATAAATGATGACAGTTAACTGAAAAGTCAAAACCGAGTCAACAAAAACGAAAAAGTTACTTGTCTGTTTGCAGGAGTTTTCCCCCATTATATACGAACCGTCTGCTTGCCAATCACTATGCCATGCATATTCTGAATTGCATCCTTGGCGATGCTTCTAAAATATCAAAATTCAAACAATATATAAGCTCCTTAACGAAATCAACACTCCAAAGTATCATAAAAACTACCAACAAAAGATATTATATTTGAGGCACCATAAAGGCTAAAGAACCGATTACCTGCTAACAAATTGCACGAAACCACAACCTTTTCCTAGTGGTATTTTAACAAATAAAATCTCACCACACTGGGAAAAAGCTTGCCTCAAGTCGTCATCAGTGACTTCAGAGTCGAGTCCTACAAAAAAAAAATTAGTCCAGTGCATAAAGATGTTCTAACGTGACATTCAATGGTGGTCTCAACCTCCCTTGAATGTACCACGTGGCATCATATGATGCAAATTTTTTTTTCGTTTTTATTAATTAAATCTAATTAATAATTGCCATAACCCTATCTCTCTCTCTTCCGTCTCTAAAAAAAATTAGTCCAGTGCATATCGATTAGTACCACCAAGACCTCGGTTAGGCACTGCCATGAAAGGATTCTAAAACAATGCTCATGACGAACCACTTTATTTATAGATTTCGTGTGCGTATGTTCGGTTTCATGTGTTTTCAATCCTAACGCCTTGATCAACAATTCTATACTCAAAGCAACTTCAATCAATTTCTAAGTTACCTAATCCATTCAACTCTTCAAAACCCCAAAAGAAACAACAATTCAAGATTAAAAAATTTATAAAATTAACCAACAATAATAGGGCATACCATAAGTTCGTGTTCATTTGGCCGCATATGAGTTTATGTTATCAACCTATAACACCAAAGATAGCATGATAAGAAGCTTGCAACTTCATCAGGCTCGCCAGGGAATTCATCATGTGTACTTTTAGAACCACCTTATCCTACACAACTTTCTCATCCTTGCATTGTGAACAACGATGCTTATGTTAATAGTCCAATACCACAAAATGACAATAATAAATAAAGATTTCATGAATTTAGAAGTAAGTGAGCAAAACATGGCAATTCGAAATGCCTCTATTTGATTACGTCTTTTGGATAAGACAAAACATATCAAAGGCTATTAAAAATCATGTAACATTGTAGAGGCTTACCCAAAAGGGATGGTTCCAGGACGACAATGATGTGGCAGCACACTCCTGCACCAATAAGATAATTATAAATCATAAAAATAAACTAAATTAATCATTGCTTGAGATAAAATCCAATGAATTAAAACAAATGGAATACCAATCTAAACATGTGATTGTTCCATACGAAAGAATAAGAAATTTATAAAATTTCTGTTCTTTCAATAATACCTTATTAAACTAATTGATCCATTATAATCTAATAACTGATGAACTGAAGTTACCGTTGTAAACTCAAGCTTTATTCATTCACAACTTATACTTCATGGCATTTACTTCCACAATAATAGAACCCGCCCTAATATCTCTTTAGATCGATTACGAAAAACGAATTATAAACCCTTGCAGATGCATTTCTAATATTATCCAAATACATCAACAAATTAACACACTAATCTTAATATAAACAAACTCTATAATCTGTATATATACATCCAACAGAAAGAACTCCTTGTTTTCCTAAAGAATTTATCAATTTCATTGTTCCTTGATCTTACATTGATGAAGAAACAAAAGCGGATTAACCACCTACTTTATAAAGGTAAAATAAGCCTTTGTAATATAAATTGTGCAACTTACATTTTAATATTTAGCCAAATTGAGTCGAGCTTAGATAATGGGTTGGCTTTGTTAGTTGTGAATAGTCCTTTGTTTAGTAGTTCTAATGCAATTGTTATTAAAAATGTTGTTAAAGAGAATAAAGATAAGAAAAAGAGTGAATTGGATGAGGTTTTTAAGTTGGTTGACCAAAGATTAAGTCAAAGTAGTGTACCTGTTGAAGTTTAAATGCTTGTTCAAGTGCAAAGATAACCTAATCTATATCCGCAAATATCCCACCACGTAACGGGTCAGGCCGTGTATCCGAACTAAAATTCGTTAACACGTTCACAAAAGCGTCATCCTTCTCCTCCCAAAACGGTGACAACTCATCTGAATTATCCCTATTATACAACCAATACGAACCCTTCTTCTGATGAGCAAAAAGATCAGCCAAGATCAAATCTTTAGGAGGCTCAATCACTCCTTCAACACTACTTTGACTTAATCTTTGGTCAACCAACTTAAAAACCTCATCCAATTCACTCTTTTTCTTATCTTTATTCTCTTTAACAACATTTTTAATAACAATTGCATTGAAACTACTAAACAAAGGACTATTCACAACTAACAAAGCCAACCCATTATCTAAAAAAACATGAACTTGACATGGGATTTTATACCTAATATTATTGTTTATTTTTTTTACGTTTTGGGACAATGTATTTAACATGGATTAAGTTATTATCAATTAAGGCTCTCGAACCAGTCCCACCCTTAATTGACATTCAACTTCAGTAAACTGACGTTTTCAATGTAAATTACCTACTTAATTGACATTCAACTTTAGTAAAGTGACGTAAATTCAACCTAAATTCAACTTAACTCAACTCATATTCAACTAAACCAACTTAACTGACATTCAATTTAAATACACTAAATTATCAAACCTAAATTAATTATAAACAACTAAACTGAATTTCAAAAGATGTATGAATTCTGTTAACTTAATTGACATTCAACTTAACTAAACTTACAAAAATTCAACCTAAATTCAACCAATATTTAACTTAAATCAAATGACATTCAAATAAATAAAACTCAACCTAGTCTCAACTTCTTTAAAGTGACCTTCAAATAAACAATATAATCTAAATTAATGAAACATACGTTAATTATAATCAAGTAAACTGACCATCAAAAGATTTATGAATTCTCTTAACAAATCAATAATACATCTAAACAATCAAACCTAAATTAATAATCTCCTTCAATAAATCTATAAATTCTGTTCACAAATTAACAACTGATCTAATAACTAAACTGAACAAAATTCAACATTAATTCACCCTAAATTCAACTTCACTCAACTGAACTTCAAATAAACAATATAACCTAAATTACCTTTAAATAAACATGCAAACCTAAATTATTTATAATCATCTCAAATGACATTAAACAGATCTATGACTAACATATCTAAATACCTAAACATATAAATCAGAAATTAAAAATAAAATCCAATAAAAATACATATAGATCTAATTTTATTAAATAATACATCTATGAAAAACAGATCTAAGAATAATCTTGCAACTAATAAACCAAAAACATATAAATCATAAATTAAATATTATAGATCTGAAATTAAAAACAAAAATAAACAATCCATAATAGTTAAAAACTATTTAAAAAGACTGAAGACGACGCTATAACATATCCTCTTCTTTCCAAGAAACCTCCACACTCTTCCATTTACATTTACTCCATCCATATCTCCTTTTCCAAGATCTCTCACGTATCAAATTTGTTGTTGAGTTTTTTTGATTGGGCCTATTAATGTAGTAATCCAACACAAACCATGAATTGATTCCGATTCTAATTATTGTGTACTATTACATTAACCCGATCTTATTATTCCTTTTAATTTCATTAACATGCAGTATTCAACACAACCACGAACCAGACAGTGATATTAACATACAACAAAACGACGTACCATAGCTGCAGCATAGAACGATCGGTGTTAACTATCGGGAAGAAATCAATCGATTTTTTCTTGATTCAGATTTAAAGCCTAAAGCAGAATGTTGATTGTGCTGAGAGAGCCGATTGAGAGAGTAAAGTAGATTCTTGATTATGATGAGAGAGGCGAATGAAAATATGGGTAGGAAACTTTAGGGTTTTTTAAGCGACCGTGTGTTTCTTTTCTTATTTATGGAAATACTTCAAAAACCTTAAAAATTCTCTATTATTAAGCCAATTGGCAAAATCAAGGGGAGGTTGAGGCCTCTATTGGACGCCACGTCAGCAACCCCATTTTCTTTTATATATATTAATAGATATAAGCACGTCACGTATCTTCTATAGTGTTTGAGTCGTTCTCTCAGTCTACTCATTAGTTTGTGGGTGGTATGATGTGTTAATTAGCAATCTCGTTCCCATATTCTCATATAAATTTCTCAAGTGACTTTATGTAAGCCACTTATCTCTATCAAACACACTATCTACATCGGTGCCCCATGCTTAGTGACAATATCTTTGGAAAAGAACTCAACTACTCGTTTCGAATAGTAGGTTAAGAAATAAGCACTCTTGGTTAGTCAGTCAACAATCACCCATATAGAATCGTAATCTCTCGTTGCCATTGATAGCTTAGATATAAAATACATGGTGATATATTTCCATTTCCATTCCACTTTGTCTTTTTTTGGAAGGTGATTTTTCTATGGTGTAGCAGAGAACATCACAACCTCCCAGAAGGCAGAAGGAGATCCCCTAGCCACTCTACAATGGTCAGACTATGTTGTTTTAACCGGGCCCACACTGACGCGAGAGTGGCCGGCCCACAAGCGAGTTGAGGCTGCGCATAAGGGGCACTAAGGCTTCCACCCGGAAAATTTCCCGCCACCTGCCACTTGACAGATGTTGCACCATCCACAAAAGGCAATTCTCTCTGGTGTAAATGTTGGGTTTCAGTGGTGTCAACTTTACTTTTTATCAAAACGGGTTTGATATATTTGTTATTAATTAAACATATAATTAATACGCAGCGGAATATTTATAAAATATTAACACCAAAAACTAACCGAACAGGATCTGGTTACAAAACATACAAACACGGTACAAATAATATTAATCTACCAATGAGATAGATATACCTGAGTGGTTAATAATTAACCGTTTGAGACACCGAGATACAACGAACGAATGCTAGAAACGAACACGAGACGAAACGGGTCACGACGCCTCTTGGTCAGCAACGATGCTTAGCCCCTTTTTGGAATCTCGGTTGACCGAGAGTGCAAAACAGAAGCAGATATATATCTATATATTTTGGATGCTTGCGGCAATTAATATTCTGTGATGATAATTAATTATTGTAGGATGACATGCATGTATTTATATACACAAAAGAAACCGTCATATATTAGATATGCATTTTTTTAGTTTTTGAAGTTCAAAAAATAATGATAATGATAGGTTGTTATATATCTAGTTATTAGATAATGATTATCTAATAATTAAACATGTATATAACAACATTATCTGATAACATCTTTATCACCCACCAGGCCCCAAGTCCAATATACCTAGATCAAGCCTAAGACGTGATTTAAAAACCCGAAACCAATAAACGTGATATTATTTATAATTAGTATAAATAATAAAAACCTGTTTATTGCGTTAATTGTTCGTGATTACCACTTAATCAAATTAAGTGGATTTAATGTTCGTTGCCCAAGGTGTAACTCTTACGGGTCATAGCTCAGTTAGTAGCGTTAATTTATCAAGACCGTACATATAAATCCAACAATCTCCCACTTGGACGGTCATTCGATAAAATCCTTAACGCAGACAGTCAGCGGTGCTCTAGCTGCACATGGCTGCCCCCAACAAGGTATGACACTTTAAAGTCATTAACCAAAACATCTTGTTTTAGACAAGACAATAGACTTATGGCAATCGTTGTCATTCATCCTTTCTGTAAAAGACATCAATTGAATCAATGAGACATGGATTAAGTTCATTCTCATATGGTGTTCAATCATTATTGTTCTCGATCAAGATTCATAGTGGTCCAATCAAACACACAGTTAGTTTGGGTAAGGCCTTACACTTCACCAGTTTGAATCAACGAGGGCGCCACGATGTCTAACTGTTACATATCATGTAAGAGTACAGAATCCCTTATCGACTACATACAACTCCCACTGAACTTCAGAACTATTCCAATTAAAGCCTTTATGACTGGCAGTTACGCGACAGCGGTTGACAGTAATCAAAGAATAATCCTTGGTAAACGGAAGTTCTAATATGCATCTCAGGTCAGAGGATACTAAATGAGTATACCAATATCAAAACATCTTATGACTAAGATCCATGAAGATGATTTGAAGCGAGTTACATCCAACGTCATTCACAATGAGGTCTGTGAACTTGGAGTTAACTACTTGAGTCCAAATTCAGAATAGTCTTAATTCAGAGTCGCTCCCACGAGTCTGATCGACTACGGATAATTTAGAAAATAATATCCGTGGATTAAACGTATTAAAATCGAACACAGTTATAAGATTCAGAATTATATTTAACTAGTAAATAAAACGAATTCAAAAGTATAACTGTTTAAATGTTCGTACATCCAAATACTAAATCAAAACATATGGCTAGCTAATCTAAGCCCTATAGCATCCCTATGCTGATCATGCTTGTCCTGAGTCATGGGCTTAGTAAACGGGTCTGCTAGGTTTTGATCTGTGTTTACTTTGCTTATCATGATGTCTCCACGTTCCACAATTTCCCGTATATAGTGGAATTTTCTTAGAACGTGCTTGACCTGGTGATGAGATCTAGGCTCTTTGGCTTGAGCTATAGCACCTGTGTTATCACAAAAGATCTCGATGGGTTTCCGAATGCTTGGAACCACATCAAGGTCGGCTACGAATTTCTTCATCCAAGCAGCTTCCTTTGCAGCATCTGATGCGGCTATATACTCAGATTCGGTGGTTGAATCCGCCACAACACTCTGTTTGGAGCTTTTCCATGAGATAGCTCCTCCATTCAGAGTGAATACAAAACCTGATTGTGAGCGAGAATCATCTCGGTCACTTTGAAAACTGGCATCAGTGTAACATCTTACAGTGAGCTCTTCTTCCACTCCTCCAAATACTAAGAACATATCTTTAGTTCTTCTCAGATACTTTAAAATGTTCTTGACTGCAGTCCAATGGGCTATGCCAGGACTTTGCTGATAACGGCTAGTCATGCTTAAAGCATATGAGACGTCAGGTCTAGTGCATAACATAGCATACATGATAGAACCAATCGCAGAAGCATATGGAATTGCTTCCATTCGCTTAATATCAATGTTCGTTGAAGGAGATTGCGATTTGTTCAAGACATTACCTTTAGTCATAGGAACACCTCCTTTCTTGGAGTTTTCCATCTTAAAGCGTGTCATCATTTTGTCTATGTATGTACTTTGACTTAGCCCTAGAAGCCGCTTAGATTTATCCCTATAGATCTTGATTCCTAGAATGTAAGCTACTTCTCCAAGATCTTTCATTGCGAAACAAGTTCCCAAATAGTGTTTAACTTCGTTAAGCATAGGGATGTTGTTTCCAATTATCAGTATATCATCCACATACAGGATGAGGAATGATATAGTGCTCCCACTAACCTTTTTGTAAACACAAGGCTCATCTTCATTTTTGAGAAAACCAAATTCTTTGATCTTTTGGTGAAAACGAAGATTCCAGCTACGAGATGCCTGTTTAAGTCCATAAATGGACTTATTAAGTTTACACACCCTATTAGGATATTTTGGATCAACAAAACCGTCAGGCTGAACCATATAAACATCTTCAGAGAGATGTCCATTAAGAAAAGCGGTTTTGACATCCATTTGCCATATCTCGTAGTCATAGTACGCGGCTATGGCAAGCAATATCCTGATCGATTTGATCATAGCAACGGGCGAGAAGGTCTCATCATAGTCAATACCCTGAGTTTGAGTGAAACCTTTCGCAACTAGCCGTGCTTTATAAGTGTGTATATTTCCATGCATGTCGGTTTTCTTCTTGAAAACCCATTTGCTCCCTACTGCCCGAGATTCGGGGGGTAGCTCAACCAAGTCCCAGACTTGATTGTCACGCATAG
The DNA here is from genome assembly GCA_028751855.1 of Ambrosia trifida. NCBI lineage: Eukaryota > Viridiplantae > Streptophyta > Magnoliopsida > Asterales > Asteraceae > Ambrosia > Ambrosia trifida. Next base: position 109,875,873 of record CM054126.1, on the reverse strand, counting down.
ATTGCATCTCAGCGTTCATGGCTTCCAGCCATTTCGCAGATTCGGGATCTGAGATAGCAGATTTGTAGTTAGTAGGTTCGTCATTAGACTCAGCTACTACTAGGACTTCAGAACCATTAAGATGCCAAAGGTATCTGTCAGGCTCTTTTCGAGTCCTGCTACTTCTGCGAATGCTTGTGTTTATGTCTGATTCACCAGCAACAATTTCTTGTTGATCAGACGTTCCGACTTCATCAGCGGTTATTTGTGGTTCTCGAATTTCTTCAAGATCCACAATATTGTTTCCAGTTCCTCGAGTAAGAAGTTCTTCCTCGAGAAACTTTCCATTCCTTTTGATGGAAATAATATTTGCATCAGGATGGTAGAAAAGATATCCGCTTTTGTTATAGTATCCGACGAAAATAACTTTTTCGCCTCGAGGATCGATCTTATCATCAGAATCGCTAGTGATATAAGCATTAGATCCCCATACTCTTAGGTATTCCAAATTGGGTTTACGCCCATGCCATATCTCATATGGAGTTTTGTTTACCTTCTTAGTCGGAGCCAGATTGACTAGGCGGGCGGCGGTCATAAGAGCATGACCCCAAAAGGAGTGAGGCAAGTTAGTCCTACACATCATCGATCGAACCATATTAAGTAGGGTTCGATTTCTCCTCTCACTTACGCCATTAAGTTGGGGTGTGCCAGGAGGAGTGGGCTGTGAAATTATTCCACGCTCTTTCAGATGATTAAGGAACTCTAAGTTGAGGTATTCTCCACCTCTATCTGATCTAAGTATCTTTATCGTTCTACTGAGCTGGTTTTCAACTTCGTTTTGAAACTCTTTGAACTTGTCAAAAGTTTCATGCTTATGCTTCATGAGATAGACATAAGCATATCGACTATAATCGTCGATAAACGTGACGAAGTATCTTTCATGATTTCTAGTCTTGGTTTTAAAAGGGCCACATACATCAGTATGTATGAGTCCTAATAAACCATTGGCTCGTTCACCAACATAGGTGAAAGGATCTTTAGTGAGTTTGCCAGCTAAGCAAGACTCGCAATCATTAAAGGAGTCTTGTCCTGTGGATTCAAGGATCCCCTCGGATTGGAGCCATTTTATGCGTGCCTTGCTTATGTGGCCAAGTCTACAATGCCATAGAAATGTTTCATTACTTCCAGCTTTGTTACGTTTCGAAAGATTATATATGTTATTGTCTGTTTGAAGATCAATCTCATAAATACCATTTTGAGGTTTAGCCTCAAAATAAAAGACATCATTCAAGTAAGCAGAAATAGCAATACCATTAAAAACGTACTTGAAACCTTGTTCAAACAATAAAGAAACCGAAATAATGTTTCTGGTTAAACCAGGTGCAAACAAACAATTATTTAAAGTAACTACAACGCCAGAAGGACATGAAAGATGATATGTTCCAGTTGCAAGAACTGGTACTCTCTTCCCATCACCAACGATGAGCTCCATGTCGCCTTGTTTCAGCTTCTTCCACTTTTCAGGCTCCTGCAAGACATTAATGATGTGGTAACCACATCCGGTATCAAAAACCCATGTGTTGCTAGAAACAGTGAAAAGTTCAATAACATAAATAAGAATACCTGAAGAAGTGCCAACACCGTTGGCCTTGTTCAATTTCAGCTTAGCCAGATATTCAGGGCAGTTGCGTTTCCAGTGCCCCATCTTGTTGCATTCATAACACTGACGCTCTTCAGGAGGTGGTGCTTTTGCAACTTGCTTGTTATTGTTGGTGGCAGGTTTGGCAGCAACATTAACTTTCTTCTTGCCTTTGCCATTATAACCCCTTTTCTTGTTGTTGGGCTTTTTGACACCAGCAGATTTGACCATCAGAACTTGGTTAGTTTTTTTAGGTATATTCATCTCAGCCGTTTTGAGCATTCCATGAAGCTCAGTCACTGTCTTTTCCCAGGCATTCATATTGAAATTCATAACGAACTGGTCGTAAGAGCTGGGGAGAGAGTTCAAGATGAAATCCGCTGCCATTTCATTTTGCAGGGGATAACCAAGTTTATTGAGTTGGTCAATGTACCCTTTCATCTTAAGCACATGAGCACTAACAGATGAGCCCTCTTGCATTTTACAGCTTATGAGCTGTTTCATGGTGTCATAGCGTTCTTGTCGGGCTTGTTTCTGGAACATGTCCTTAAGTTGCTCGATCATGTCAAAAGCATTCTTGTCTTCCATGTTCTTCTGGAGATCAGGAGACATAGTGGCTTGCATAAGGCAGGCTACCTCAATGGCATCCTCGTTATGCTTTTCCAGTGCCTTACGAGCAGCAGCAGTGTTATTTTCAGGCTCGTTGGGGACTGGGCCATCTAGAATGTAGAGCTTCTTTGCCATCTTGAGAACAATTCTCAGATTGCGGTGCCATTCGAGAAAGTTAGTGTCATTTAGTTTTTCTTTCTCAAGTATTGACTTGAGAGCAAAAGTGGAGTTGTTTTCATTAGCCATCTGTTAAATAAGCAAAATAATTTTAATTAGTATTATCGATGTTTAATTTCCGTATTAATTAATGACCCATTTACAATAATTATAGGGAATGAGAATCCGACTATATCAGTTACTAAAGGCAGCTGTGGCATGCAACATTAGTAAGTGGTTAGGCAGACAGACAACGAGTGTCAATTGTGAAAAATGCACAACTCTCGAGTATGAGGCCTGCTATGACAACGATTGTCTAAGCATTGATACGTTTAGCCTCATCTATGCCCACTTTCACTCTCCAGGCCGCTGTGGCATGCCAAGAGGGAAAAAGTAATAGTCGCCCTAAAATAGGTACGTGTGGAAGGGCCGGATGTGTCTACGAAAACCTTACACCTTGGAGGATAAACTAGACATCAAGTGTGGTGCTGTGGCTCCCAACACTGATGGTTCACATTATGCTCCAAGTGTTCCTTATAATAGGATGGCATAGACTATTGATTTTAAATATGGGATTTAATTTTAGAGTTTACCGAATAGGGTCGTAAAAGCCAGTTTTACTATATAATGTTCGTGACAGTATAATTAACCCTTTCATCACTCGAGACACTTATTTTTAAATAACCTATTAAAACTAAGTTTGTCGCGACTTGAATAACCAATTAAAGTTAATAGTTAAAACTATTAAGTTGTGAGTTTTTAAAAAGTTAAAATTTTGTTTAAATTTCAAAAACTCTAGTGGTTATTATTTATTTTAAAAACAAACTATTTGTTTTATGATAAATTTTTTAACAAGTTGTAAAAATAAGTTTAGAACTTGTTTTATTTGATTGTGTCAATATTTTAAAAACTTCCTTTTTAAAAGGTTTGGTATTAGGTTGGTATGTTATAACAATTTATAAAATAAAGCAACCACAATAACAAATAAATATGTAAATCATATGGCCAAAAATTGTTTGATCTTGCTAGAGCCTTTTAGCAAGACCAAACGGGGTCATGGGGCCACAACACATAAACAACCACAAGGATGGACTTAGACTTGAGTGCATCTTCTTGTCTTGAGAGACTCTCACTGACTTCATGACTCATGTCTTGGTCTTCAGTTTTGTCTTCGGGTCTTCAAGATTTAATATTTACAAAAATATATACAAATAAAAAAACCCTAATCTATTACAACTTTGAGCCAACAAAGTGGGCCAAAACCATAAAACCAAAACTGAAATAAATATAAAAATATTCAACAACAAGGTCGGGCCAGATTTACATATTTCACACAATCAACATAAATTGGGCAATCTTTTGGTCAAATAAAACAAATAAAACTTTGACCAAAATATTTTATTGCCTAAAAATTATTTAGATCTGAAACTTTAAATAATATAAAGTTTGAGATCTATAACCGGTTAAAAGACCGGATCCGATTTGTATGTTGTAACCGAGGCTCTGATACCACTGTTGGGTTTCAGTGGTGTCAACTTTACTTTTTATCAAAACGGGTTTGATATATTTGTTATTAATTAAACATATAATTAATACGCAGCGGAATATTTATAAAATATTAACACCAAAAACTAACCGAACAGGATCTGGTTACAAAACATACAAACACGGTACAAATAATATTAATCTACCAATGAGATAGATATACCTGAGTGGTTAATAATTAACCGTTTGAGACACCGAGATACAACGAACGAATGCTAGAAACGAACACGAGACGAAACGGGTCACGACGCCTCTTGGTCAGCAACGATGCTTAGCCCCTTTTTGGAATCTCGGTTGACCGAGAGTGCAAAACAGAAGCAGATATATATCTATATATTTTGGATGCTTGCGGCAATTAATATTCTGTGATGATAATTAATTATTGTAGGATGACATGCATGTATTTATATACACAAAAGAAACCGTCATATATTAGATATGCATTTTTTTAGTTTTTGAAGTTCAAAAAATAATGATAATGATAGGTTGTTATATATCTAGTTATTAGATAATGATTATCTAATAATTAAACATGTATATAACAACATTATCTGATAACATCTTTATCACCCACCAGGCCCCAAGTCCAATATACCTAGATCAAGCCTAAGACGTGATTTAAAAACCCGAAACCAATAAACGTGATATTATTTATAATTAGTATAAATAATAAAAACCTGTTTATTGCGTTAATTGTTCGTGATTACCACTTAATCAAATTAAGTGGATTTAATGTTCGTTGCCCAAGGTGTAACTCTTACGGGTCATAGCTCAGTTAGTAGCGTTAATTTATCAAGACCGTACATATAAATCCAACAGTAAATGCACGGTAGTAGAAAACCGGGGGCCATCAGAATCGAACCTGGCCTATCCGAAGAGAGTAGGCTCAACCATCACGGTTCTCGCGATATTTAGCGTTTTCAAGATAACCCTCCCCTATATATATATATATATATATATATATATATATATATATATATATATATATATATATATATATATATCGCGAGAACGTGAGAACAAATGAGAAAACCAATCAAAATCAATTTTTTCAATACAAACCTAAATATAATTAAGATATAACATTAAAAAATGCTTTTTTCCCAAATTATTCATCTTTTCTTGTAAAAACACTCTAAAATTAACTTTTTACATGTGTAAATAAAACAGTTTACAGATATATAAACAGTAAATGTACACATGTTAAAATAATTTATTTTCGTATACGTTTAAATTTTTGCGCGTAAATTGTGTTTTTGTGATTGTATTTTAATAATAAATTCAAGTGTAAAAAGAAATTTTGACTTTGAATGGTTTTAGATAGCGTTCTCGCGGTTCGCACGAAATATACGTGTTCTCAAATTAGCATATATATATATATATATATATATATATATATATATATAGGGTCGAGATCCTGTGCAAAGTGTGTTTTGTGTGAGAAGGGTAAGAAGTGTTTTGGACCATTAGATCATCTTAATCAATGGTTTAGATTTAATGAGTGGCATTATTGTAAATAATGTTATAGTTATAATAACTAATTAGGCTACTTAGGGGTATAATGGTAAAACACACCCTACATTTAATTCACATTTAATTGATACCTCTTAAAAAAATAGAAACCACCATTAATTCTCATTACTCTCTTTCTCTCTCTTTCTCCTCTCTCTCTCCCTGCGCCACCTACACAACCGCCATCAACCACCACAAGCCACCACCATCAACCGAACCATCATTCGACAGCCACCATCACAAACATAAAAATCGGAGTGTTTTTTTAGGGATGAAGATGAAGACGACATGAGGTGATAATGATGTGTTTTATGGTGGATTATTTTAAACAACATTCATATTGTTGTGTTTTATGTTTAAAGGATTTTTGTGTGGTTTAGTGTTTTTTGAATTTAAAACACATTTTAAATGCATGTATAGTGTTTTTGAATGTGTTACTGATTGTGTATGATGAAGATAAAACACACTTGATTATGGAGAAGATGATGATAAAACACACGGGACTGTTTAAAACACAAAGTTGAGAATATGGTGATAAAACATATGGGTATGAACGTAAAAACACCTTGTTGATGAAGCAACTTACAAAACTATAATAAAACACCAATGTGCATAAAAAACCATATTTTTTGCATCAGTAAAACTCCTTATAAAAATAACACAAAAGGTGTGTTATACCTTCAAACCTTATGGTATACCAGTAAAACACTATGTGCTCACATCAGTAAAACACACCAATATGAATGCTGATTTGGTCGTGAATAATTCAGAGAATGAATGATAATGTGGTGAATGTTAATAAAAACTCTGTAAATAATAGTGAGGATGTGAAACAAAATCCCTAAGAATGCTCCTACATTAATCACGAAATTAAATTAGACATTATCTCCTAAAATAAGATTAGCAATGCAATTTACAAAGTTACCCTTCTATATAATAAAATAAGCCTTCATGTTATTGGTTCTCACACTTCTCACACAAAATAAGTTTTGCACATGATCCTAAACCTATATATATATATATATATATATATATATATATATATATATATATATATATATATATATGGGAAAGTTAATTTGAGAACACCTATATTTCGTGCGAACCGCGAGAACGCCATCTAAAACCATTCAAATCAAAATTTTCTTTTTACACTTATCTTTATTACTAAAATACAATCCCAAAAACACAATTTACGCGTAAAAATTTAAACGTATACGGAAATAAATTGTTTTTACACATGTGTAAATTTACTATTTGTACATGTGTAAACTGTTTCATTTACACATGTGTAAAAAGTTAAATTGAAAGTGTTTTTGCAAGAAAAGATAAATTATTTGGAAAGAAAATTCGTTTTTTTAATGTTGTATTTTGATTATAATTAGGTTTGTAATGAAAAAAAATGATTTTGATTGATTTTTTTACTTGTTCTCACGATATTTAGCGTTCTCAAGATAACCCTCCCCTATATATATATATATATAGGTTTAGGATCCTGTACAAAGTACATTTTTCGTGAGAAGTGTGAGAAGGACTAAGAATTGACATGTAGACATCATGTTTTGGATTTAGGAATGATGTTTTAGGTTGTTTTAACTTGAAAAACACCAAACACAACAATCTAAAACACAATACAATGTATTATAGTCATTAAATTTAAAAAACAGCTAAAACACACTACTTAACGCTTAAAACACACTGCTAATGTTCTTAGCATAGTGTTTTAAGTTTTAAGCCCAAAATACATTGTTTTCGGTTTTTAATTGTTATGTTTGGTGTTTTTATAGGCAAAACAATCCAAAAATCACGACTAATTTCAAAAAATGATGCCTAAGTATCAATTTTTAATACTTCTCACACTTCTCACGAAAAATGTACTTTGTACAGGATCCTGACCCTATATATATAGGTTTATATATATATATATAGGGGAATTCTAAATTGAAAACCTCTCCCACTTAAGCAAACCAAGGAAACCCCATTGAATGGCCAACATTGCTCCACGTATGCCCTTCTTCTTTTTTATCAAAGGGCAATATAGTCAATTGCATCATTCCATTTTCCTGACAAACTTTATCAACTCTATTAAAGATCTCATCTTTATATCTTTTTCAAAACACTTTCCTGCCTCATCTCTATCTACTCTCTCACCCTCATTTCTCTCTCTACACACACATAACCCTCAACTTCTTTCATCTTATTTCTCAAACATTTCATATATATAAATGGTTGTTGACTAATCCGGCAAGAACAAGACCCAAAGCAAGAGCAGATCTGTGTATCCCTCGTCTCCAGAGCTTCATCGCTGGAACTTCATCCCCGTACCATACCAGATCCAGTCGCCGTAAGTTAATGGACGACGAGGTGGTTTTGCAACGGGGTTGACAATGGTACGTTTGTCGGTTCTGCAAGAGCGGATTTTTTTATATATCAAAGTATTTTTTTCATCTATGATCTGGGTTTTTTTTTTGTAAGTGTTCAAGATATAGATCTGTTTTTTATTTTTTTTATAAATGTTCACAGTTCGTTTTTTTGTATATGGGTTTTGGTGTTCAAGATCTAGATATGGTTTTTTTTTAAATGTTCACACTTCGTTTTTTTTTTTTTTTTTTTTTTTTTTTTGTATATCAATGGGTTTTGGTGTTCAAGATCTCATATTGCCATCTTTTAAATTAGTGTAGATATGGTTTTTTTGTGCATTTTCTAAATTTTATTTTCTTCCATTTCATTATTATCTTCCAGGTCTGTAAAGGCGGAACAGATCTATAAGTTTTTTGTTGTTTTAAACGTTGGTGGTGGTGCTTAGTTTGTTGTTGTTTGTACTTCCAGATTTGGATTTAAAAAGAAGCGTCGAAGAAGACGATGCCATCAAAGAATGACATGAACCCGGCATCGAGTTTGTTTTGTTTTGTGTTTTTTTTTTTTTGTAAATGTTTATAATTTAATCGAAGTGTTGATGGTTCATTTATCTTTTTTTTTTTGTATATCAAAGTTTGTTTGCATCTAAAAACACCATTTATCTTTTTTTTGTATATCAAAGTTTGTTTGCATCTAAAAACATATGTTTTTTTTGTTTGGATTTTATAATTTGAATTCTTAGTGAGATAAGTTTGTGAAAACATATGTATTTGTTGTTGGGTTATAACTTATTATATGTTTTTTTGTTAGATAAGTTGCGAAAACATATGTTTTTGTTGTTGAGTTATAATTTATTTCGTTCGTTTCTTGTATGAACAGACAGTAATTTGATTTTCAACTAAAAACATATGTACTTTGTTTGTTTGTTTGAGATAAGTTTGTGAAAACATATGTTTGTGCGAGATAAGTTTGTGAAAACAAATGTTTTAGTTGTTGGGTTATAATTTATTATATGTTTATGTGAGATAAGTTTGTGAAAACATATGTTTTTTGTGTTATAAAAAACATCAGTTTGTATTTAAAAAAAACATATGATTCTGTAGTAATATTTGTTTTCGTTTAACGAAGAAAACAATTATAATTTTCATTTAATGAACATTGTTTTTGTTTAATGAAGAAAAAATTAAAATTTTCATTATTTAAATTGACCTAACTATAATATAATATATGTTTATTTAAGAGTGAGAAGGTAAAATATAATATAATAATAACTTGATAGCTTGCAAGTAGAAACACTTTAATATAGGAGTGGAAATGATGACATGATTTGTCTGTGCATTGACACATGAATCTATTAATAAAATAAGAGAGAGGAGAAAGGAGAGAGAAGAGAACACTAAATTTTGTATGGACCAAATTACCCCCTGGTGACTAAAAGACAAATATTTAGTTTTGATGAAAAAGCAAAAACAACCACCACCCTTGATCACTAAAATGGATGGTCAGATGAAGGGTTTCATGGGTTTTCTTAACTGGTGAGGGTTTCCAAAATATCCTTCCCCTATATATATATATATATATATATATATTATATATATATATATATATATATATATATATATATATATATATAGGGTAGGGTTCAATGAGAACCAACCCTTAGTTGGGAACTTTAGGAACCAATCTCATCCATCCATCTTCAATGGCATGATGGTAAATATGTTAAACATTAATTAACTTTTTAATTAAATCAAGGGGTAATATTGTCTTTTGGTATTTGATTATTAATAGGTTATTTATTATCCATTATAATTGACAAACACCACAATAACAATGGCAGGGTATAGTATCTAATCGATTTTGTTATTATTGAATCAATTATGTTCTTATCACAATAACAATGCCAGGTATAGTATCAAATCGATTTTGTAGGTTGAATCAATTTTTTTTAGGGTTTCTAGACATTTGTTCGTATGATATGTCTGTATATACGTCTTCAATCGTTAGACTTGTTATTTTATGTACACCTATGTACATATAAGAATCTGACATAAGTGTTAAATAAAAAATGTGTTGTTTCGAATCGTTGGATGTGTTATTGTATGTACACCTATGTATATATGCTTCTTCCATTGTATGATCTATTATTGTTATGTACACCTATGTATATAGAAGAAATCTTACATTAGTGTTAATTCAAAAAATATTGTTTCGAACTCTTTAGACATGCTATTGTATGTACACCTACGTATATATTAGTCTTCAGAGGTTAGGCATGTTATTGTTATGTGCACCAATGTATATTAAATGTAAAAAAACATATATCACAATAAAAACAGTAATTAATATTAATGTATATTTGTTAGTGTATATTATACATAAATACATACATTACATTAGTACACTAATGTATAACCTTTATGTACATCTATGTATATATACTAACACACATTAATTTAATGTATATTTACTAACGGTATACATTAGTACATTAGTATACATTAATGTATAACCTATATGTACATCTATGTATACTACTAATATACATTAATACTAGTATATATTATACATAAATAGATACATTTACTAACAGTAGACATTAGTACACTAATGTATAACCTTTATGTACATCTATGTATATATATTAACACACATTAATTTAATGTATATTTACTAACAGTAGACATTAGTACATTAGTATACATTAATGTATAACATATATGTACATCTATGTATACTAATATACATTAATATTGATTTTTTTTGTTTTATTGTGCAGATTACTCTTGATTTGCACGGGCTTCCCTCGTGTTGTATATCTTTGTTCGCGCGTGTTTTACATTTGCTATTGTGTTCCACATGTTAAAAGAATTATTTTTAATATTAATATAGTTATAACTTTGTGCCAAGTTTTTTAAATTTTGGAAATAATGTACTTGATTACATTTGTGTATATGAGATCATGAACAATGTATCAATGGGTTTTGTTATTAAACAATATTAAGTTTCCTTCCGGCGCTTTTATGAAATACATTAACATTGACGTATGTTAGTATACGTAGATGTATATAAAGGTTATACTTTAATGTATACTAATGTAATAATGACTACAAATTTGGTAAAATTGGTTTATTGTTTAGTATGTTACCTATATAATATACACTAGTGTATAGGCATTTGATAATAATAAAGCGTCTCATTTTTTTGACGTGATAATTACGTTTTGTAGGATCCAATTTTTTTTTAATATTATCACTAAATCAGTAAATGGAGAAGGAGATGGTTTTTAGGAGGTATACACCAATGTATATTTTGTTCAAATACAAAAACGAAAGAACCTCAACATCTATTTATGGTGTACACTGATGTGTTTAACTTACATTTCTACAGAGATATACACCAACGTATATGTGTGTCCAAATTATAGTCATGTAAGCTGGAAAAAACGGATATACACCAATGTATATCTGGGTTGATGATGATGAATGAAAGAAAAAATAGTAACTGATATGCACCAATGTATATCTGTGTTGTTGTTTATGATGATTAATGACAGAAAAAAAACTGATATACATCAATGTATATCTGTGTCAACGATAATAATGATAAATGAACAAAAAACAAAAAAGAAACTGATGTACACCAGTGTATATATGTCGATAATGATAATGAATGAAAAAAGAAAGAAATTGATGTACATTGTATACATGTGTGTACAAAATGAATACAGTTATGTACATCATTGTATAAATTTATAACATACACAATTGATATACAAAAAAAGAATACCCAAACCTGTAATATATAACAGAGGAATATACATTACCTAATATACATAGTGTAACACTACTGTATTCACATTGGTTAACAGATATACACCAAGTGATCATCAGTACACCTATGAACTATCAACTGATTATGATGATATATATGCCACACATAACAGAGTGTAAAGCATTATTTATTAGAAATATACACAGGTGTACAATAAAAACACAATTACATGGAATCTCCCTGCACATCCAATAATCTTAAACATCAACTACATTCAACTCTTTACACGTGTGTAAATTACCAAAACATTTTCAAAATAGTCTTCATCAATTCAAACATAAACTATTGTATACACATCAATACACAAATACATATAAGTTTATGTATTTGAAAAATTATAATTAAAACGTGATAACTTTTAAGATAGCATTTAAAGTTATAATCATTACAATATTTAGGAATTTTGTTTCTTTTTTATAAAATATATTTTTCACCGGTAAAGAAACAAAAAGGTTAAACAATTAACTAAATTAAAATCCTATAATCAAACTGATAAAGGTTTTTAAGATGAAAAGCAGGGCACTGTTTATAAGTTTATAAATTAATAATTAAATAAATACATATAAGAAACTTAAACGTAGCACCGTCGCCAAAAACAAACTTTTGATTGTTTCTTCAGTTGTTGAATCGACGATGTAATATCACTACCACTTGCTAGAGAGAATAAAAAAATTGGGTGAGCTTTTTAAGGAAACAAAAAATAACTGATTTGATTATGAAATATAATTAAGAAAATGATAATTATTTAAATGTTTAATTACACTCTTACCCTTATGATCAAGATTGAAGATGGACGGTCCAGATTGGTTCCTAAGTTCCTAACTAGGGTAGTGGTTCCTATTTGATCTCAATCCTATATATATATATATAGAAAAAGAAAAAAAAGTGTCATTTCAATGCAACCAATGTCTATAATCTTTCAAACCAACATTACAAAAGACCACAAATGCTAATGGTTTCATCTAAAGCCAAGGTGACACCACTAATCTTTTTGCTATCCAAAATCAAAAAGACAATAAGTATAAACATGTACACCAGAGGGAGACGCGTAACTACACCTCTCCCTCACCATTAAAAACCCGCGATAGAATTTGAATAGCCTACAAGTTCGTTGAACCCTCGATGCCTTTGCTTGCAGCACAAGAAACACAGACATGGCTGGTAAAATAATACCTCTTACCAAATGAGAAATGCTCTTTGATCCTCTCAAGTAGTTGATGTCACGCCTAACCTGGTTAAAGAAACAACCATACAACAGTCTGCAGCGGAGCGGTATACAAGATAATACATGTCGCAAAAACTGTGGGTGGGTCGGGTGGGTAACATGCTAAACAGGTTTCAATCAGTTTAATTTTGTTTGCCGGTTCCTAAATTAGTCACCAGAAAATTATAAATCAAAACGGCCCCAACTTTAAACCTTTCGCCACATCTATAGTTGTAAATCGACAAAATGCCCTTGAATCTTCTCAAAGAAATCACCTTTACATGGATCATCAAAATATATTTTAGTAAAACGCTTTAATATTAGGGGCATTATTGTCATTTTACAACCCTTGACGAAAAAAAGTTTAATATATGGGTGTGGCGTCTGCAAACGTAATTCCATATGTTTTTATTTAGTTTCATAAGCAACTAATGTATAAAATACGAGTCTAAGGCCTACCAACATAAGTCAACTAATGGTACCAAAGCCCGATTTCGGACCTAATGTGGTCCTAAAACCTGAAAAAATAGTTTTTGTTCCTTTGTAATTTGAAATTTTATTTGTTATAAAACTTAATATTTTTATATGAATACAAAAGTTTACTAAACATTGTTCATTTGACCGCTTAACAGCAAAAGTTAGCCCAATTTTACGAAAACGGGTCGAAATGTCGTAACGTCTAAGAAAGGAAAATGCTGAGAATTTAAAAACTTGCCTCATAACCGGTTGTCTGCTCTAATTCAGTTGCACCTAATAAATTTAGTAGCATCCCGAGTTCAGCATTGGCTTCACAACACAAAATCAACCGAAAAAAAATGTTAGGTCTTTAATATTAAATCAAGTTAAAAATAACATATGATTTGAAGAAAATAAAAAGCTTTCTGAATAACTGAAACAGAAAGTAAACCCTTCTCCTCATCTTTTTGGTATGACAAAAGCTGCAATAATCCTTCTTTTTTCAAACAATCAAAAACCGGAAGATAATATATACTCGATGGGAAATATATATAATTTGAAAAACAAAACCTCAATTTCAAACACCTGGATTTGATCCCCCGACAACTTATCTACAGCCGAGTGAGAATCTTCTTCACTTGAATCCTGAGTGTTGCTTCCAAGACTTGTTTTTTCGGTCCCGACTTCCTCGTTTGTAACTATACTAGACCCCGGACTCCATCCAATAAGCCCAACTTCCTCACTCTTAAAATTACTCTCAGGCTCCGGCCCATTAGCTAACGAATGGCTATACATATCAGAAGAGTCTGAACCACGGCTCTGCGGGCTCATGAACGGGCTCGTGATCGGGATTGGGATCGGGCTAGATAACTTCCTTCTTTGAGGACTATCTCTGTCCACATGACCTTCACCTTTTCTCTTTAAACTCGGTTTCTCAGCAGAAGCTGAACCGCTAACAGGGTGATGATTCGTGGACCGCGGAATTCGGGCGCGTTTATAACCATCAGGAAACACGTATAATGGGATTTGCTTTCTACGAACGTGAGAAACGTAAATCTCCATCCCAGGCTTCCAAAACATGTACATATTAACCGAATGCCTAAATTCATCAACTGTACTACGGATATCAAATTGTTGATTTTCTTGAACTATTTCGCCTTGTTTTCTTTGTAATCCCATAAAAAAAGCATTGTGTGAACATTGTTTTGAAGGATCAATATAATCATGAGGGTAAGGATGGCATTGCAGCTTCCCTTGTGTGTCTCGCTCAATCTGCGTAATCAAAATTGACCGGTCAACCCAACGTAATCCCTTTTGACATGCCAAAATAGAATTACAAATTTCAACTATAACCAAATTTAACCCATTGCTTCGGTAACAGTCTTGGTATTCATCTTACATTACATATATTTGTTGTTTAAAAACATTTTTAAACTGGTACAAAAGTGTTGGCCAGTGACAGTCAACCCAAAGACTGGCCCATTTTGACCGGCCATAAAAACTTACCACTTTCAACTCAAACCAGTTTACCAAGCCACCAGCCTTTTGAATATAAATTATACAAAATACTTCTAAAAAAGACCACAAGTGTTCACGGCGCTCAACCCAACCGTTTCAACGGTACAACTTAGTACTTAATCATAACCAAAGGAACCATAACCATCACCATCAAGAGATAACTATTTGAAGGATTAGACATTACCATCAAGGTCAACTGCCTCAAACGAGACTCTACCCAACCTTTCCATGCCCGTAAATCATCTGGGTCAGCAGCAATTATGTCAACTTGTAAATAGTTTTTGTAGCTCTCAAAGAACATGTACGGTTCAAAAAGCATGGGCCACTGGGCTTTATTAAGTTCTATTTCCTGAAAAATGTCAATAACAGTCATAAACTCGTACGCCAGCCAAAGGAAAGTAAACACTAGAGGTGGCATCCTCTTACCTCACATATCCGATTACCAACTTGAAATTGCTCGGTCATAACACGAAGTGTGCTAATGGAGACATTATAACTAGAATTCATGCATGGGTAAGCAGGTGTTATGATCGGCATATGATGAGTTTTGTCCTTGGGGTTCTTACGTGGGTCCCACACAGTACATCCAAGCTCCTCGTTCTCTTGTATAGCACAAAGCATGACCGGATTTGGCCATCGCCACTGTGTGTATACCCTAAAAAATCGAGAAACCAGCATACTGGGAACAGCATTTGGATAAAATTGACATACCCGTGCAACAAGTAGGGCCCAGTTTACGCCACCAAGAAAACCAGTCACCTGACATAGTTAGACAACATGTGAGCCAAAACGTCATAAAACATTAACCCAAATCCACCCCTATGATCAAAATTGCCATCATAAGTTCAACATTTCAAGTCTTAAAACACATATCGGCAAAACCGCTTACATTTGAATAAACACCGCGCCTTTTAGCCCAGAACTTTAAGCAACGAAGTGTCGTACGGAAATGCTAAATTTCATAAGGAAAAAAGAAAAGACGGATGTAAGTGGAAACTTTTGAAGCAACAACAAACAACAATCATCAACAGTCACCTCAACATTTGGAACATGTTTAAGAATTTGGTCAGCAACCCTGCAGCCATTAAGACTACGCACCGTTGGCTCATCAACATTATACAGCACCGAAACATCAGAAATGTCCAAATCCTGTTTAAAAAAATATATATATAATCAATCTAAGGCATGAGTTATAGCCCAAGGTATGCAGTTATACACCATCATTTTTGTTCCTTTTTTCCTAATTTTTATAAATAATTAAAGTATAATACGATTAGAACACTACAATGTTAACATGTAATCTAAATATTTTTTAACAAACAATTTTAAAGGTTATAAGAATCTAGACACAGCTTTCGACCCGTGTCATTTTTAGCTATGTTCAAGATTAACCGGTTCGACCAACCACATGAGAAAAATATAACCCATGTCAATCTCTTTTTAAGTATGCGTGTCAAAATCGAACCTCAAGCTGATTTTCCAAAATTTAACCAACTTACATCAGGAACGACTAAACGAGAAATACTAGCATAAAGAAGATCAATAGATATCCCCTCAAACTTAAATTTCATAACCGGAACATGAGCACTTGGAACCGGTTGAAGCTCCGTAACTTCCTCCTTTTTTGTCAACATCTCATGCAAAACAAAGAAGAAATCTTCCTGAAATGTTGAGGAAAAGAGTAAGAAATCCAGAATAGCATGTGTGTTTACAAATCAGATAAACGGTTGTAATCATACAAACTTCAATGCCGTTGTCAACAATAAAGAAAAGAACAGATTAAATCATATGAAGACTCACATCTCGATTCACGTAAGATGGCCCAACACACAATGTATCAATGTCTGCCCCAGGACCATGAACCTACCACCAAAGTAAGAGAACAAAACCATAAATAATAAAATAACGAGCCTCTTATTGGAACAATGCAATATAGAAAAAACTAAAAAACTCACGATTGTGCATGAATTTAGAATATAAAAAATACAGATTGGGTTAGCTTTTATTACCCAAACTAGAGATGCGCCAAAATACGTAGGCTGGATAATGGATCAAAATAGCTCCGGGTCAATACAATAATTTTGGTAAAGGCCGCGTCAAGTTACGTGAAATACTGTCCCAAAAACTTAAGTTTAAAAAATATTTTGCTAATGGTATAATTTTATCATAATATAATTTAGAAGTTCAACCCGTTCCTTTTAAGATATTTTTTTACGGGAGATGCTAACAACTATTGTTAACAACTACCTTTTAGTTCTGTATCTTAAATTATTCTTTTTTATAACAATCTTTTTAAATGACAAGGAGGAAAAGTAGGAATAGTGGGGAAAAAGTTGGTTGAATGTATAGGTTTGGCTGAGACGTTTATTAAAAAAGAAATCATATACCTTTTTAAGTAAATTAATTATAACGTAGTTGTTGACAATAACCTTAAGGCTATTGTTAGCAAACCCTTTTTAATTTGGCCCGTTTAACCTGTTAGAGATTATATATAACCCAAATCGACCCACTTCCACTAAAACAATTTAGTATCATTGGTGGAACAAGTAAACGCCAACATGTGTTGTATCAACAGGGATTCGGTTCATATTATTTACGACTACAATATTTTACGCAAATACTTTCTTACCCCAAGCCGATAAGAACCAAAGGTAAATATGACAGCATTTGCATCCTCCACCATTTGATCCGAGTACCCTCGAAGGCGAGTAAGTTCCTTCACCCAATCGACTACAATCTATTTCACCAAATCAATTTGCCAAACATAGTCATATCAACATCATCATCGTGTAACCTTGAATGCACCAATTTGAAAACATACGTGAAAACACGGTGGTCAAAAACCATGGTAAAAATACACAAAAGCATAAACCTAGACACCACTAAGACACGCCCAAAGAACACATTTTCAAATAATTTGCCACACACGGAGAATATCAACTCAAATAAAGGTCTCAGATTCATATCATCACTTCCATTAATGACGCAGTATATGGCCTTCAGGCCACAAATGTAATCAATGATTTATATTTAACATAAACTGATGTTAAATCAATGTCACTAATTTATGCTGTGAAATATAATTGCCTGTAACTGATGAATGTTAGAAAGGAAGAATAATTGAATATTAACTCAAACTAAGGTCTCAGATAGTCAGATTCATCACATCACTTCCATTAATGGTGCAATTTATTATAATCTGGGATCTATATTTAACATGAGCTGATGTTAAATGAATGTCACTAGTTTATGTTAAGAAATATAATAGCCTGTAACGGACGAGTGTAAGAATGCTGTTTGTAAGATTAACTTTTTTGAACGGCAATTACTTTAAGGATAAGAGCTAGCTAGGAGCGAGATACAAACAAGACAAAATAGCATTACAGGGCAGAAAAATGGAAATTACATCAATACTTCCCAATCCAAAGAGGGGGAGTTTAGACCTGTTTTGCACCCATAAGAAGCCAACCGTCTTAATCTCTATAACGCTTTTTACAATTACCCTACATGGTAATTATGAATGATGACATACAACATTCTAAAACTATTCCCTCTTCACACGTTTTGGTGATCATTTGTCCCTGTGTTTGCTTTAAATAGCACCGGGCTATACCATTCTATATGTTTAACTTAACATGCAAAAGAAACTTACTACAAGTACTAGCACCCACATCATCAAAATCTGGTATGAGATCGAACTCCAATCTTCTTTAGAAAGTTTTCACGTTTAAAAGATTAAGGATATCACATGGATCACCCAAAATACAAAAAATACGGTCCCAACTATTTAATAAATGAGATGTTATAACTTAACAAACTTTTCTTAGAAAAGAAAAAGGTCTTGCCTTCGTGCTGCGTCATTTTAAGCATCGGTGGGGTGTACTTATTCAACAAACAAAACAAAATCTAAATAACTAAGATACTTGATGTCCCTATCAACAACTCTAGACATTTCTTTATACGATCTACTCACAAGTCACAACAGACCCTTACGATCCACTCGTAGATAACAAATCATGATTAAATGAGCCTAAAGATTATACGAGTGAAGCAATAAACATTGAATGCAAACACATGATTTAAATGAACCTGCTTAATGTGACCGAGAACTGTCTCCCTCTTGGCCGCTTCTTCTTGACTTTCATATAATCCAGCATCCACCAAAAACTTCCAAAAAATAACAGAAACATTGTATAAACAGTTAATAAAACTACGCAACAAAACGCGTAAAATAAATAACCTCTTCAAAACAAATCAAATCAAATCTTAAAGTCCACCTTATTCAATTTCTTAGTTCTGAGCAAATCAGCCTCAGAAGGCCCTGCTAAAGACAGGGGTTTGGTAACTCCGTGCTGCCTCGGTGACGGTAAAGCCTCCGAACCCACCATAATAAGCCTCTACAGACACCCAAATACAAAAACTACCAAACCAGAAGCTAATTTTTTAAAAATATTCAAATGGGTCACTGAAATTAGCCTCAAAATCGTAGCTTTTTGGCTGCTCGATTAAAAGATCATAAATTTTAGAAACCCTAATTCAGAAACTCCAATAAAGAAGCTAAATTTTGAAAATTTTCAAGTGGGTCTGTGAAATTTGGCTCAAGATCGCTAGTTTATGGGCTGTTTGATAAAAAGATCAAGTTTTTCAGAAACCCTAATTCAGAAAAAAAAAAAAAAAAAAAAAAAACTAATCGAGATGGAAATTGTTAAAAATTTCCAAGTGGGTATATGAAATTTGGCTAAAATTGATGGGTTGTGACTGTTGGATTGGAAGATGAGGGAGAAAGTAAGGATTGGATAGAAAACTAGGGTTTGATTGAAAGTGTGTAGAGATAATTAGGGTAAGAATTGGGTGGATCTGTGGGGGGAATTGGAATGGGAAAAGAGATTGAAACCCTAGATTAGATTAGTGGGGGAAGATTTGATTTGGGAATTATTATTATTATTATGGATGATTATGATTATGATTATGATTATGATTATGATTATTGGGATATGGTGGAAGGAAGAAGTGAGGGGGAAGAAGAACAACGCGTTGGCTGGCTTTCTGTCTGTCTGTGATGCACTTCAACTTGAATATTATTATTTTATTTTTTTGTCTTTGTTTACAGATTCATAATTGCAATCCCAACATAAAACAAAACCATTATAAAAATATCTTCTATGTCTATCTGAATTCTGATATCAGAGCCGGTTCCAAATATTCAAGTGCCTCAGCTGAACCGAAAAGAAAGGCCCGTAGGCCTTGACGAATTTTATAAAAGAAATAAAAAATTTTATACGACGATTAACATTATAGCAAGAAACATAGCAAAACTATAGTATAAGAATGACATGTCGTAATAGTTGACCGATGATTCGTGAAGCTCTCTTGGAATTTACTAAAACAACGGTTAACGTTAATAACAATAATTATTTTAATGTTTTTTATTGTTATAATATTGTTTAGATTAGATAACTAGATGATTGGATACATGGATTATCAACTATGGATCAAACTGGCCTAATCTCCATACGTTTTAAGGTCTAAATTTTAGAGAGTACCCAATAAGTTTTTTTTCATACTTTTAAACATATATACAGTGAAGGAACTTAAACACTTAGATTGGGGCCGATAATATTAAAATTAAAGTATAGTTCTTTACAAATATAAAAAATTAATAGAGATTTTATTTTTCAGGCTAAACTAAACACTACTTTAGTAGCGATGGAACCAAACATATTTAGATGAAGAGTCAAAATATAATAAACCAAATTAAAGAATAAGCAAAACACCATAGTTTGAAACAAAATTAAATTAAATAATAAACAAGCTGTGAAAATAGCTAAAAGTAAAAAAAATGAATTGATTTAAAATTATAATTATCGCTTCAGCATTCTCTTGCAATAGACTTTTAGACAATTAAATAGAGACTTTTTTTAACTAAATTACCAAAATAGAGACTTTTAGACATTTTGAAGGTTCTTTTTACCTCACGGTAAGCACTGAATTCAATGTAAAGGTCTAGTCTTTCTTTCTCTCTCTATCTGTTGACCGTCCGTTGACCACCACTACATAGGAAAACCGAAGAATGATGGTAGCTGCTTTTCAGATCCAGAGACGTTGCTAGCGATGGCGTATTTTTGTTTTTTCATACGATGGTGTGGGGAAGAAGACCATGGTGATGTTGTAACTTGCCGATCGATTGATATGGTGGCTACGCACGCAGTGTTGATCGATTGAGATGGTGGAGGTAGAGGTGAAGGTGGCTGTGGTGTTGTGGTGATGGTCGCAGAGAAGAAAAGAGAAGTAGAAAGCAGTTATTATTATTATTATTGTGGTGGTGTGGTGATCATTTAATAACAATTATTATTATTATATTATTGTTGGGTAAATAATCAGTGGAGTGGTGCCTCCAAAAAAACGGTTTCAGTGAAGTGATGTGACAGTGCAGGATTGATAAAAATCAGTGAAGTTGAAAATGTTTAGGGGTAGTCCCCCCTTACAACTTGATTCGGTTCAACTTTGGCTCGGTTTTTTATTTATGAAAATCGTTTATTTTTAGTTTATGGAACATAATTACGTAAAAATTTAAAAATGTTTCTTATATGTTTACTTTTATAATATATTTAAGGCTTGTTTGGTAGCCTCTTAATGAGTCTGTAAACCATTCAACTCTAAATGGTTCAGCATTCAGACTGTTTGTTTCAACATAAAAAATGCTCTGAATGAAATGGTTAAGAGCTTAATCATTCAGACTTGATGCATAGCTAAACCATTCAGCACTTAATCATTCAGATCCTCTTAACCATTCAGACATCTTAATGATTCAGCACTTAATCAACCAAAACAGCCCCTTAATCTTTTGAATTAATTTTGTTCACACAGACCTAACATTCTAAATTATTTTTATGTTTCTTCAAAGTTGATACATTTTTTAAAAATATTTAGAAAATTAATTATTTTTATACTAAATTTTGGTATTTTCTTATATGCATGGATAAATCATTTCAAAGATAAATAAACATGTTAATGTTTTATTATAAATACTTATAAGAATAAAATTAATAATTCCTAAACCAATATCTAGCAAACATTAAAAAATTATTTTTTTGGGCTATTCGATTTTTCCGTTTTTTGTACAACTCGGTTTTTTAGGTTTGGTCCGAAAAGCCGGACTAGTCTAAGACCAGCAATTAGGACCCACCAATCGCACACATGTTATTATTATTTATTTTATTTTTTGTAAAATTGGGGTGTGAGGTGGATATTTGAGATAGTTTATTATTGTAGGAAAAAATAGATTTAGATTCAATCAAGTGAGCTTGACACTGTGGCCGTGGCTTTGAGGTGCAAAGCCGGGTCACTTCCTTTCACATACTTGGGTTTACAAATCGGGGCTAACATGAACTTATCTAAGCATTGGAAACCGGTGGTGGAAGCGTTCCGGAGTAAACTATCTATATGGAAGGCGAAGACGCTTTCGTTTGGTGGAAGGGTGACGTTAATAAAATCGGTTTTAAACGCCTTACCTACTTACTATTTTTCACTTTTTAAAGCACCTCGTAATGTGATTGACGATCTTGACAAATTGAGACGTGTGTTTTTTTGGGGTGGATCGGAAGACAAGGCTAAAATGAATTGGGTGGCGTGGCAAAGGGTATGTTCTCTGGTTGATTATGGTGGCCTAGGTTTTGGTTCTTTACTCGACTCTAACTCGGCGATGCTTGCAAAGTGGTGGTGGAGGTTCAAAACTGAACCCACTGCTTTGTGGCGTAATATTATTTGGTCCATTCACAGTTCTAGTCGGGATTGGAATCCAATTCCTATTAGAATTTCTATTGCAGGTTCTTGGAAACAAATCTATTCGTCAATGCAGGCTGTCAAAAGGGTCGGGGTGGATGTGGGTTGGGCTTTAAAAGGGAGGGTGGGGAATGGTTTGGGCATATCCTTCTGGTTGGATACTTGGGCTGCAGAGACTCCTCTTGCGGTCAAATTTCCAACTTTATTCGAGAATGAACGTGACAAATTTGCTACTGTTGCTGATCGGGTTGACTCATCGGGTACCGGGTGGGGTTGGGTCTGGAAAAGGAACACTCTTTCGGCTGCTGAATTGGTGGAACTGGCTTCCTTCAACAACACAGTGGCAGTTCCAGCGCTTTCTGGGGCGTCTGACTCGTGGATATGGGGGATGGGGAATTGCTGCAGTTTCTTTGTTGCTGACTTGAAGAAAACGCTGCATCAATTCAGGTTCGAACAGGCTCCGTTTACTCTGCAGTGGAATTCGTGGGCTCCTAAAAAGGTGTTGGTACTTGCTTGGCGGGCCGAACAGGATCGGCTTCCTACTAGGACTGCTCTCAGGTGCAGGAATATAAATATCGCGTCCGACTTGTGTCCTTTCTGTGGTGAACAGGCGGAAACGACGGATCACCTATTCGTCTCTTGTTCGTTTTCTCAAATCATTTGGAGCTTAGTGGCGCAATGGTGCAACATTGGTTCTATCTTTATTTTCCATTTCAAGGATCTTCTTCAACTTCACATGTATATTGGTGGCTCTTCAAAGCGAAAAAAGGCGTTTAATGTTATCTGTCTTACAACGATTTGGTGTCTATGGAAACATAGGAATGAAGCCGTCTTCAACAACCATCAAGTTCTTGTCTCAAAAGTGCTCGGTGATATCAAGGCCCTTAGTTTCTTTTGGGTGAAAAATAGGGCCAAATGCCCTTCTCTAAACTGGAATGTCTGGCAAAGCTTTGATCTTTCAAAAATAGGGTGGTAGCTCTCTTAGTATTTTGTTTTGATTTGTTTGTTGTACTTGGTGTTATTGTACTTTGGTGTTTTTTCATGCTAGCATCCCGCTAGCTTTGGTGAAATAAAATCTTTCGTTGATCGTTCAAAAAAAAAGAATGGTTATGGTTCGTAATAACATGACAAGTTTGGAATTCCAAACCACTAAACCATTATAGATGCTCTTATCATCAACTCCAACCGACTCTTGTTTGGGGTGGTTCCCCACCACAGCAAAAGAGATAAGATATTTAGGCAAGGAGTTCAAGCTCATGGCACACTTCTTCAATTGTGCTGGTTCATTTGGGGTCAAGGCCTTTCAAGGATTCGCGGGCATTCATCTTGATTAAATTTTGAACCCATAAATGTACAAACCTTCGCAAAGTCCACATCATCACATTTTAGAGAAAGATAAGAGAAAGGAGTGTCTCAATAATAATCCCAATAATAATTTGAGGTGTCCTATTAATACAAATCAAACCCAATTTTATGATTTAAGGTGGCATTACATTATTGTCCAGTGTCCATATATGCGATCCATGGGGACTTGCCTCCTTTGTCTCATCATTATCATCATCGTACTTAGTAAATCCCAACTAATCTTGTGATCTAGCCGTTCTTGCCTATTTGACTTCTATTATTTGCTCTTTCCGTCTATTTATTTAGATCATCTTTTGGTCCTTGTTTGATTTAAAAAGGTTTTGAATACATTTGGTAAATCTCATCCATTGTAGCCCTGAGGTTAGAACAGAGCACAATTCACATCCTTAGACTATGATACATTTATGAAAAACTAGTTCAAAAATACATTTATAAGGTTCTCTTTAAAAAAAAATGCACCACAATGTATTAAGAGTATGGTTGCAAGATAACAGCTTTATCCTAGGGCATACTATTTTGAAGGCGGAAGCAAAAAAGTTCCGCTAAGTATAAAGCAACCTATTTTGAGAATCGACACGTGTTCCTCTCCTATTACTTTTACACATTTAGATCCCTAACCCCTAAGGCAGGGTATTTCTTGGAACGAGTAGAGACGATGGTCCACACTCACAAAGCTCTAACCAAAGTTTTGTTTAGTAGAATAGGTTTTGCGATTCAAAGAGGTAGCCCCGCAACTTGTTTCCTGCTTTCCCACTATCCAAATGTGAATTGTTTTCAAGAGTATTAATTTAAATCATTTTGTTTTACAGGTAAGAAACCATACAACTTATAACAGTATAATAAATAAAATTAATAAATATAGGGAAGATGATTGTTGAAGATTCCAATTGAAAAAATAAAATGGAACACAACTGCCCATCCTCCACTTATATATCGCAAGGAAATCTTTCGAGCAAAGCGTACCAATTTAACACTAAGCCGATACACACTATCCTTGCTTACTTGCTTACTTCACATATCATATCATATCTATATACCTAATAAACAAAAGTCTATGAGTACACTTGGCACTCCCACATTCATCCTCAATTGTGGAGCCAATCATATTGTGCCAAGTGTCTCATTGTGGGATTTAATAAACCTTTTGATTTAAAAAAAAAAAAAAAAAAAAGAAAATATAAAAACACAAAAAAAAAACACGGACATAACAACACATACTCATCGCCTCCTTCTCAATCAAACCTCTCCAAACCCTAATCCCAGCGATAACCGGCGATCGCCCAAATCCGTCAAATCCAATCAAAGGTAACCTCTCTTTCATTCTTATTTTAATCAATCCATGTTTATCCCTCATTGTTACTGTGTTTTTTTTCGTTTTTTTCTAATCTCTTTCGCGATTGAGTCTTTTTTTTTTCCCTGTTTTTATTTGATTATTGTTGTTCCAATTCTTGTGTTTATGTTACGAGAAAGAAAACATTCGTTTGCCCTTAATTAGGGTTCTTGATTGTTTGATTAGGTTTGTTGATTTTTTGATGATAAGGTTATTGAATGGATTTTGTTGTGCTGAATCAGTGTTTTATATTTTTATTTTACACTGATGATGTTCTTAAAAACTATGGTTTTCATAAGATTAGATTTTTATTTTTTTTTAATCAACTTTGTATGAACATTGTGAATATGACTGGATTATATAAAGTTTTCAATTGTTTGATTATTTTTTTTGATTGTTTGATTAGGGTTCTTGAATGGATTTTGATGGACTAACACAGTGTTTTATTTTTGATGTAAATAGATGATGTTAGGTCAAACTTTGGTTTTCCGAAGATTAGATTGTTGTTTTTTTTGGAATCAAGTTTGTATGAACATCAAAAAATATGACTCGATTATATAAAGTTTTCAATTTGGGATTTTTACAAAATGAATCTGTTTTCAAAATTGAATAGGTTTTAATAAAATACAGATTTGCCACTTATGTATTCATCAAATGATTCAATTTTAGTTATATGATATGATGTTTTAATATGTTTTTAATAATAATACAGTTGCTCTAAAGGTCGTTGCAGAATGGTTTATGGATTTTGGGTTAAATCAGAGGGCAGAGAACGTGTGTGTATGGTAAGCGACCTTTCTTATGCCTTAAAACTCTGTTTGTTGTTAGAATATTTTCATTTGAATCACTGTACAGTATTCCGATGTATAATGTTTATTAACTGAAAATCCAAGAGATTAGTTTATAATCAAAATTTTTTGTATTGATTTGTAGGCGTTGCCCGCAGATTATAAGGAATGGATTTCAAAGTATGGATACCCTACTGGCATGACCAGAATTCATACGTTGGATCAGAGATCATTCGAAGTTAAAGTGATGAATATCGCTGGGAAGTGGTTTTTTTTACAATGGGTGGAAGCACATGATTACAACGCTAAACTACCCAAGTGGTTGTCACTTTGTGTTTGAGTATGAAGAAATGCTGAACTGTTTTAACATGTATACTTTCCATCAGGATGCCATAGCTGCACCGGGCAAGTATTTCTATTGCAAACTTGATGACCCGCTCAGTGATCTGAATCGGCTGGTATGTTTTTTAAATGATGTTTATAAACATGACATAACGCCTTAAATAGATTAATATGTACTAATGTTTCAACATTGTTTTTCAACTTTCCAGCATATAAGTGCCTTCGTTCATCATGGTTTGTACAATAGAAACCCTCCTATGGAACCGATTATGGTTAGCTCATTCCCAGGTAATATCATGTATATAATATATTGTTAGATAATAACACTTTTTAAAATTTTGATGTTCCTAATCATAACAGTATGCTGGAAAATCATCTTCTTTGCAGGCCATGTTTTCCAGATCCAACTTGAATACGATGGTCATGAGTTTTTTATTACCCAGGGATGGCCGTACATGAAACAGAGGTTTAACATAACAGCGGATCATCTGATGGTGTTTCAAATTTACAACGAGGTTTGTTTGTCGATTTCAAATTTCAAAAAATATCATTAATTTTGTTTGAGATTTATATCATTAATTTGTACACCTTTCATGTGTTTCATTGTAAATTTAACAGAAAACATTGGAGTTGTCCATCTTTGAAAAGAACAAGCTGACCCTGCCTCCGGAGTTGTGGGAGGACGTTGAACAGCCCGAGGATGACCAAGTTAATCAGGAGGAAATAGCTGTGGTTTCTGATGATGACGATGGAGAAGACTATTCAGATGATGATGATGATATGGAAACTGATGATGATGACTCTGGATCGGATGAAGATGTTGACGATATAGAAGATTGGGCCGTTCCAGTTGTTTTTGTTGTTGACAGGCATTTTGTAAGTATTATATGTTTAAGCAATCTGTTATAATTATTTTGATGCTATATAAACCCTTTTATAACAAATTTCATGTATGATTATTTGTTTTAGCGGATGAAGACACAATGGGCGAAGGACAACGGCTTGAACAGGCCGCGCTCATTGACAATTAAGGATGCTGCGCAAAATAGCTGGGGTGTCTCTGTAGGTATTGAAGACAGGGGATCGAGTAAGCGTTATTTCATCAAAGGTATGTCTGTCTTTGTTGCTGACAATGATTTGCAGGCTGGTGATCAGGTGCATTTCCGTTGGTTTGAAAAACGAGGTCTGTTCAAGCTCTCTAAAGTAGTTAGGGTTGATGGTAATTAGGATGGGATTCAGTGGGTAGTTTTTTGGATATAAATCGCATACTTTTGGTCCTAAGTCGTGGTGGTTTGTGAAACAATACAGTGGTTGTGGGTAACTCTTAACAAACTTGATTATGGTCGTTTTTTGGATGATGATTAATTAGCGGTCACATACATTTATTTGTTTTTTGTGTTGATATGTGTGTTGATATGTTTTTTTTGTGTTGATATGTGTTGTGAAAAAATATACAGTGATATGCTTTCTAGGTTATAATAGTTAGCCAAAATTTGGTAAATATGTTTTTTTAGCAATAGGTAAATATGGTTAATATGATTTATTTGCCATAATGAGAATTAAAATTTAGACAACTATAGATTCTACAAATTGACTTTTTAAAAATTGTTTATAAAAATTTAAATTTGGTAAATTACATTACATTAAGTTTTGTCATTCTCATTATTAACATTCTAAATTTAACTAACTTTGACTTTTTTTTTGAAAACGTACCAACTTTTAATACTTTCCATTTTTATACCAAATTATACATGTTTTTTAACATTTTAAAAACATAATTAATTAATAATTTTCAAAAATATATCAGTCTTATGGTTTTTGAAACAATACAGTGGTTGACTTTTTACAAATTGACTTTTTAAAAATTTTATATTAAAACTTTAAATTGGTAAATTACATTACATTAAGTTTTGTCATTCTCATTATTAACATTCTAATATTTCGTAAGTTTGAGTTTTTTTTTTGAAAAAGTCCCAGGTTTTAATACTTTCCATTTGTATACACTTATACATGTTTTTTAATATTTTAAAAAAATAATTAATTAATAATTTTCAAAGTCAAACCGTTTTATGTTGACAAAGAAGATTTATGGAAAGCCTATATTCGATTTGTCTTTAAATATCCTAATTTATGGCGTTGACTTTTTTTCTGGTCAAATAGTGTTGCTGTGTAACTTTTAACACTAGAGTATGGTTGTTTTTGGGATTGTGATTAACTGTTATTGGTTACATAGATTGGTTTGTTATACCTGTTGATATGTCTAACGAGAAATAGATTTATGATATTCTTTTTTTTAAACACATATGAATGCTTATTAACAAAATCCAACGTTTTTTTTTTAAATATTAAATTTTTGGAATAACATTTTAAAAAAAAATTATAACGTTTTTTAATATTTATAACTCAAAAGTAATTAATAATTTTCATAATCGAACCGTTTTATCTTGAGAAACAAGATTTTTTGAAATATTTTTGTATTGTGATTAACTGTTAGTGGTTACATACATTGTTGTGTTTTTACCTGTTGAATGCTTATTAACAAAGTCAACCGTTTTATTTGAAAAATGTTAAATTTATCCAGTACAATTTTAAAACAAAACTAAACGTTTTTCTTTATTTTAAAATCACAAGTAATTAATAATTTACAAATTAAAAAAGTTTTAATTTGACAAGCAAAATTTTTGTATAGACCAAAAATTAGTCTTTGAATTTTTTACAATAACATTTAATAATTAACTTTTATTTTCATAATTTCGGAAACTTTGACCCATTAATTTGATTGAAAATATATTATGGAAACCTTTAAACTTAATCAATTAGATTGGCATTTCTATTTATATAATCAATACCAAAAATTAAACATTTCTTCCTTATTTATAATTGGTGTAGCAAATTATATATACATGTACAAACCATTCGAACTGACCGCACTTTTTTTTTCTTCTACATTTTGCAGGTAGTATATACTACTTTAGGCTCTTACATTTTTATTTATATATCACACGAGTACTAACATATTTTTGTTCGCAATTATTTGTGATAACTATTACACACGTGCAGGCAGATGGATCCAAATAATGTAACATTTTTGAATGACATAACATGGCGGCTGAGTAATTATACAATCAAAGTTAAGGTACTTAGGCTTTGGAAGAGAGCAAATCGAAAGACACCAGGTGAAACTCTTTGCATTGATATGGTTGTTATGGATGAACAGGTTAGATTTTATATCATCAATTCATTGAATATTTTCTGGTCAAATAATGTATTCTAATTACATTTTTTTACGCAGGGTTCTAAAATGCAAGCGATTGTGTGGAATAGATACATGAAGAAGCATGAAAAATTTCTACGTGAAAATGAATCATATTATATCTATAGACCACAACTAGCGGATAACAAATCTGTTAAACACTTTTCTAAAAATGACATATTATCTTTTACTTTTGAAACAAATCTTACAAAGTGTAACAGATTTGATGGTAGCCAATATGGTTTTAATTTCTCTTCTTTTGAGTCTATTAAGTCTGGTAACCTTTCGCAAGAACAAAGGATTGGTAGTTTTCGAAGCCTTAATCTTTTATATATTTTTATTCTTTTAATTTGTCTTCTTATTTATTAGTTGAGATAACATTTTAAATATTTTAGATTTCATTGGCTTTGTTGAAGAATGGAGTCCACCCGAGCCTATCGAAACAAAAGCTGGATTGAAAATGAAAATGAACCTACTCTTGATTGATCTAGAGTATGTGTTTAATTTTTCCCATTCATAATTTATTATCTCATAATCTTTCATGATATATTCATTTCTCATTTGTACGATTAATACTTTGGAAGAAATGTTTGGAATTTATGCATGCTCTAATAAAAAATGTATTGTATGTAGTGGGGTAAAAATGTCATGTTCTTTGTGGGATGAATATAGTGAGCAGATGTTTGAGTACATCAAGAAGAACGAAGCTGAAGTCCATGTAGTTCTTATTGTTCAGTTTGGTAGCTTTACCAATTATAAAGGTTTGTCATTTCTTGCAATTTGTATTACGTTTGACATTTTTTTTACTTTTTTTAAAAAAATAACCCTTGCTTTTTTATTTTTTTTAGGTAATGTAAGTTTGCAAAATGGGTTCAATATAACTCGCCTGTTTATCAACGAAGATATTGACGATATTCGTGCTTTTAAGAAAAGGTGATATGTTTAAATTATCCTGTAATTATTTACATATATCTAAAAATTTGACTTATTATATAGATGTTATATTAATTTTTTTTTCTTATAGTTATATTGAAAAGTTTTTATCTACGGAATCATCGTCTGTGCAACGATCTCTTGGATCGTCTGGTAGTATGAATATTAATGATGAGTTCTTGAATAAAACCCCTTTCAGCACTATTCGTGATCTTCCGTTGATAACAGAGGTAAGATTCAATTGATTTATCATATCATTATATACAAGTTTTTTTAAAATTCATAACACTAACCAATTCCTTTTTCTTTTGTAGGTGAACAAACAGGTCATTGTTCTTGGAACCATTAAGGGTGTCGATGATAAAGATGAGTGGTATTATTTGGGATGTGAGCACTGTAATCACAAGGTGGAGCCGACCTTAAGTTTACCTGATGATAATGAAGAAACAGATGTTACTTCGTTTAAACAGGTGTTAGTTTGCCCCAATAGAGAATGTCCAAAGCACATCGTCTCTGCTGATCCAGTGTATGCTTTATCTTAAATATATACATCTTAAAGTAAAACAGTATTAAATTTGTTTAATAATATTTTGTAATTTGTAAATGTAGGTTCAGAGTACCTTTAAGGGTTCAGGATTTTACTGGTATTACATCCCTTACTTTATTTGATCGTGAAGCAAAGAAATTGCTGGGAATGTCAGCAATGCAACTTTTAGAAAAATCTAAGCAAGTAAGTTGTTTACACTCTGTCCAAAACAAATTAGTTATTTTGCTTTATATTATTAATGTCATTTGTTATTAAGGTTTCTGGTGAAGAAAAAACAACTCCAACTGAATTTCGTGATCTTGAAGACAAAAAGTTTGCGTTCAAAATAAAAGTGGGTCAATTCAATATTGACAAGCATCTAGACGGATATAGTATACGCAAGTTTACAAATGAGTCATCGATACTTTCTTCACTAGAACAAAAGTTGGACGATATTCAGGTTTTTTATTCCCATACTATATTCCTTTATAGGTTGCTTTTATAAAAATTTATTATTGTTTTACTATATAATGTGACACATACAAATCCTTTAATGTTTTTAGGTGGATCAACCTGGATTTGAAAGCTTGGATGGAGTTGAATCGTCTACACAAAATGCAGTCTCTCTTAAGGTTCTTTTCACCTATTAAATCACTCCCGCAATTTAATTTAAATTGCTACTATTATCAAACATTAAACCTTTCATTTACTTTTGTAGGATTCTGTTGGAGATAACAACACTCCAGAATCATCTTGCAGAGTTAGTCTGGTCCATGATGAGCAGGAAGTGAAGCGTAGCCTCGACAAAGTTTACGGTCTAGAAGATGATGCAAGTGAGTCTACTACCAAAGTGCGTAAGGGTGATAAGAAAGTTTGCACCGACAAATCAGTTGAGATCCCCCTGTTGATCCCAAAGCTTGAAAAATAAGAACATTTATCCGTTTGTTTGCTATTTTTTTGGGGATTTTTTCTGAATGTTTGTTTATGGTTTGAAACAATTTGGTTTTTATTATGGTTTGTTTGATGTTTGCTACTATTTTTCATTTGAATTAGTTGTTGGTTTGAACATTTATGTTTTTTTCCTTACCTTTTTATCAAATAATTGGTCGTTGTTGAATAAATTTTATTTATTTATACGTTACGTTGAATTATCTATAAGAATCATAACATTATTCATAGGTCCATCTATATATAATTAACATTTTTTATCATATTTATATTTTTTCAAACAATTTATCAAACATAAAGTTCTAATACATTCCATAAAATTATTCAACAAAATATGAGTAATACTTAATTATATTACTTTTTTAAAAAACGTTTTTTTTAGTTAGTTTTATATAAAATTCTAAGTATTATAACTAAAGATTATGTTAAAATTACAAAAGTTGCTATAGTACAGTTACTTTAAACAATTGTATTCTAATTACATACTTAATAAAAAAAACATAATAAATACTAATAATAATTAAGTTGACTTTTTCGTTTTCTTTAAAATTCAAATACTATTTTTTTAATAATGGTAAGTATTTAAGCTTATTAATAAACATTTTTAATTACAAAATCTTTGTAATAACACACTTGCTAAAAATAAAAACCTATACATGTCCATATATTAAAATTTTCGAAAAATTTCAAACGTAATTACAGCAAAAAATTCAAATTTTGAAATTCATTTAAATATGGTAAGTAATTAACAATATTAAAACAGTTTTGACTATAATTTTTTTGTTTTTAAAAATCTATAAAACCCTACTACTATAAATCAAACCAACACCTTTCATATAAACGAATCCATTCATTCTTACAGACAAATCAGAAGACTCAAATATTCAAGAGTTCATCTTTGCTTTTGTATATTTTCTCTACTTTCTACCAAACAAGTTGAAGGTAAGTAATTCTTTTATTTCAATATTACATGTTTTCGTAGAACATGTTTATCTACATGTTTTTTCTCTACTGTTCCATCAAAGAAGATGAAGGTATGTAATTCTTTAATTTCAATATTACATATTTTCGCATAACATGATGATTCGTAGTTTATGTTGATTTATAATATATTGTTAGATAAGTATTATGTATCGTTGAATGTTTATATATATATAAACCTATCATCCATAATTTTAAGTTTGATTATATTTTGTTAAACTCTTATAATGCATTTTATGTAGAATTGCATCCTTTTAGTTGAAATGGGACGTAAAAGACTCTCTAAAAGTTCGAATGGTAATTTTTTTGGCATAAATATACAATGTATTTATAATTTTATTATTTTTAATTTGTCATCTAATTTTTCGATTTTTTATAAGGTGATGACAAACGAACGCCATTATCTAATATCTCAAACGGTACACTTATTTCGTAGTTATATATGTCTTTATTTATATTATCGTTTACTTATGTAACTAATACGTAATTCTTCATAGTTATCTCCCATGAAGAAAAAGTTAGGCACGCGGCCGAGTGTCGTAGATATAGAAAATTACAACTGGATGCAAAGAGATGCAAGGTGAACAATCATAATAATGGAATTCAAAATGTGCCGCCAACTACAATATTTAATCGTTACTCCGTTGAAACTTCCAACCATTATATTCATCAAAGCTCATCTTTCCAAAGTACATTGAATGTTTCTACACCAGGTAAATCAACGAATAACACTTTCTATTTTTAAGTATTTCTATACAGTATTAACTACCATTCCACATTTACAATTTAAGTAAATTTTATTTGTTCGTCTTTTTTTATAGTACAATTGCAACAAAATCATTTGTTTAATTTATCAAATGTTATTTTTATTTATGTAAACTACATGTTTCACTGTACACGAATATCCTATTTTCTTATTGATTTCATTATAAAAACTAATACTATTTCATACGTTGTTTCTACAATTGAAGTCAATAAATATATTGCAACGGAGTGTCCAAAATCCAGAAAACTACAAATGGATTCTATGAGACTCAATGCTAATCAATGTCAAAATTCAAACTCATCAACATCCAGAAGTACTTTAGTTTCAATCGATATGCCATCCTTTAGATCAACCTTCAACAACCCATTTAATGCATCCTTCTCTGGTAATAAATTTGTATGCCATTTAAATATTCGATACCTTTACTTTTTAAATTGATGACAAATTTTTAACTCTAACACTTTCTCTTTGTTATTTCATTATGTATTATTAGGTTCCACACAAAGAACTCCTTTGTCAAATATTACAAACGGTATCATAATACTATGTTATACACCTTTTATTTTTACATTAGTCCTTTATTTTAACATTAAACGTTTATTGAATATACAACCTGATATTATTTTTATCCATAGTTTCCGTGGCTGAAGTCCAAAGACAAAAATCTACAGAGTTACGAAACGTTAGAAAAGCACAACTAGATTCAAAAAGACGTAAAGTTGGTTCTGTTGGTAGACCTCGAAAACAACCCACTGTTGCACATGAGTGTTCAAATGATGACACGCTAAGAACTCCTACTTATCCAACCCCATCTGGTACAATTTGCTTTGTGTCGATTAATGTAATGAATTTCTGAATCTTATTAATACTAACTTTTAAATGTTATTATTAATTAAAGGTGGACTTACTGATGTTAATATGGTCTCACTTGCATCATCTTCTGCTCAAAGAGAACCGATTAATACATCAAGGAATAATCGACGTTGCATCTCACCTGTCCGAATGGTTAGTTTATCTGACGAAGAAAATGTGGAACCTCAAACAATTGAAGGCTTGCAATTTAAGGGTGTCTCTAAAGGTAAATATTAAATTTACAAAACATTTAAAAGCCTTTTTTTTGTTTTATAAGTTAGTTTTATTTTATTTATTCTGTTTGCAAGATTATCTGGATCATGGTGATCAAACCGTTGTATGTCAAATGTGTAATGCAAAGTTGTGGAGGTCAGAAGCTACTAGAAGCGTAAATGTTTGTGGAAAAACAACCTATTTGCTATGTTGTGGTTATGGAAAGGTACAACTTCCAGATTTCAAAGAGAGCAATTCAGATTATCAGAACCTTTTCAAGAACATAGAATTAAAGAGCAAATATTTCTTAAAGCACATTCGCCGCTTCAATTCTATGTTTTGTTTTACTTCAATGGGAGGGAAGGTTGATTCAAATATCAATAGTGGAAAGGCTCCCTTCATATACAGAATAAGTGGTGAGAATTATCACACGATGGGTGGTCTTCTTCCTTATGATGGTTCGAAACCGAAGTTTTCGCAGTTATATATATATGACACTGAAAATGAAGTTTCAAACCGAAAAAACATTTATAGGTAATATTCTACAAATTTTATTCAACTTTTTTTTAGCCCTGTATATAAATTTTAATGTATTAATTTTATTTTTTTCAATTCTTTTCAGTAAGGAAAAGGAAAAGTGTAAGGATATTTCTGACCTCCTT
Organism: Ambrosia trifida; assembly: GCA_028751855.1. Classification (NCBI taxonomy): domain Eukaryota; kingdom Viridiplantae; phylum Streptophyta; class Magnoliopsida; order Asterales; family Asteraceae; genus Ambrosia; species Ambrosia trifida. The sequence continues at coordinate 109,840,322 of CM054126.1, read as the reverse complement.
GACATTGAAATCATTCAGTACCTGAAGTCGATGTTAGACTCAAATAATGCGCTTGTGAAAAGTTATAGGAGGTCAGAAATCGATTTCATGAAAATCCAGAAGTTACCCTTAAGTTGCGTCTTATTGGTAGGAGAACTAAAGATGGCCGAACATACAACCTGCCAACTTCGTCAGAAATCGCTGCTCTTATTTTTTCAGAGAATGATGAGCAGCTTGACAATAGAGATATTGTCGTCGAATCAAGATCAGAGGGACTTCAGCGTATATCTGAACTTCATCCGTCGTATCTAGCCTTGCAGTATCCATTGCTTATTCCCTTTGGAGAAGATTGTTATAGGGTTGATATACCACATAGGGAAGAGAGGAAATCTAAAAAGAAGGTTGATTCAAAGTGTTCAATGAGAGAGTATTTTGCATATCATATTCAGGACAGAGTTGGTAAGTTCTCATTGATTTTGAATGCTAGGCGGCTTCTACAACAGTTTTTGGTTGACGTTTATACAATGATTGAGAGTGAGCGTTTATTTTATGTCCGTTTCCAGCAAAGTAAACTTAGGTGTGAAACTTATACTAATCTTCAAACGTTGAACCAAAATGGACCTACTGACTTGGCAAAAGTAGGGACACCTGTGATTTTACCCTCTTCTTTTACTGGTGGTGCACGCTACATGAGGGAAAATTATCTTGATGCAATGGCTATTTGTAAAAGGCATGGATACCCTGATTTTTTTATTACAATCACATGCAATCCAAAATGGCCTGAAATTAGACGGTTTCTTAAAGACAAGAAGACAAATCCAGAAGACAGGCCAGATATTTTAGCTAGACTATTCAAAGTTAAGCTAGACTCAATCATGAAAGATTTACGTGAAAAAGCACTATTGGGCAAAACTTCAGCAGGTAAAATTGATTACCAAAAAAAAAAACCTCCAATATATATTCATATATTAGCATCTTTATTCATTTATACTAATACAATTCTTATTTGTTGTTTCTAAATAGTAACGTGTTTTATTATATTGTTTTACTTTATGTTTCAGCTGTCTATACTATAGAGTTCCAAAAACGTGGACTGCCCCATGCTCATATCTGTTTGTTTCTTAAAGAAGCCAGTAAGCTACCCACAATTGAACACGTTGATCGTTTTGTTTCGGCTGAAATCCCTGATAAGAATCTTGATCCGGAGTTGTTTAGTCTTGTGAGTGACTTTATGATGCATGGACCATGTGGGCGTGAATATCCGAACTGTCCGTGCATGCTTGACGGTAAGTGCTCCAAGAAATTTCCAAAGAAGTTTTCTCCTGCTTCAACTTTAGATTCAAATGGATATCCGGTTTATAGAAGAAGAGAGTCAGGGATATTTGTTGAAAAAGGAACTGCTACGTTAGACAATAGACATGTGGTCCCTTATAATGCAAAACTTTTAAGGCGTTACCAAGCTCATATCAATGTTGAATGGTGTAACCAGGCCGCTTCAATTAAGTATTTATTTAAATACATTAATAAAGGACCTGATATGGCTAAAGTTGCTTTTGTCGAAGATAATGGAGAAGGTGAAGAAGTGATGCAAAGAGATGAAATCAAAAAACATTTTGATTGTAGGTTCCTTTCAGCATGTGAAGCTTCGTGGAGAATATTTAAAAATGAAGTGCATTATAGATACCCTCCAGTTATAAGGCTTCCATTTCATTTGCCCGGTGAGCAAAGTGTTGTATATGGTCCAAAAGAAAATATTCAAAATGTGCTCGACAAACCAACGGTGGCTGCCACAATGTTTCTAAAATGGATGGAACTGAACCGAAACGAAGCTGTGGCACGTGAACTAAGTTACATTGAAATCCCAAGTAAATTTGTCTGGAAAGAGGAACAAAAAAAATGGGACTTTCGAAAGATGGGTAAGGCAATTGGTCGTGTTCACATGGTTAATCCATCTATGGGCGAGGCGTATTTTTTGAGAGTGCTTCTAAATAAAGTAAAAGGCCCTAGATCATTTGAGGAGATAAGAACGGTCAATGGAGAAATCTTACCAACATTTCGTGATGCATGTTATGCTCTTGGCCTCTTAGACGATGACAAAGAATATGTAGAAGCTATTGAAGAGGCTCATTATACCGGTTCTGGATATTGTCTTCGTAATTTGTTTGCGATGATGTTGCTTTCTAATACCTTATCTAGACCTGAGCATGTTTGGGAAAAATCATGGAAGTATCTGTCAGATGGTATTATGCGTAGACACGAAGACGTATTCCAAATTGAAGGTAACAAATTTTAATTTCGAAATTTAATGAAATAATTTTTTTTAATGTCCCTTTTATTTTAAATTGACTGGTCCAAAATTCTTTGTTTTTAGGTTTGTCTCTTCCTGATGAACAAATAAAGAACCTTACGTTGCTTGAAATTGAGAAACAATTGCTTCGGAATAACTCAAGCCTGCGTAGGTTTCCTTCTATGCCTTATCCTGATAATGATTCCATATCATCTGCAAATAACCGTTTGATTCTTGATGAGCTGAATTATCAAGTTAGTACGTTGGCTGAGGAATTTCATACCTATTCACGTTCTTTAACTGATGAGCAACGTTCAATTTTTAATCAAATCATACATGCGGTTGATGGTAACAAAGGTGGGCTATTCTTTGTTTATGGTTTTGGAGGAACTGGTAAAACCTTTTTATGGAAAACGTTGTCTGCTGCCATAAGATCTAAAGGACAAATTGTTTTGAACGTTGCATCCAGTGGTATTGCTTCTCTGCTGTTATCTGGTGGAAGGACAGCGCATTCTAGGTTTCGTATACCTTTGAATGTTACTGAACAATCATTGTGCGGTATAAAGCCCAATAGTGATATTGCTGATTTATTGAAGCAAACTAAGTTAATTATTTGGGATGAAGCTCCAATGATTCACAAGCATGCTTTTGAGGCACTTGATCGTACAATGAAAGACGTCCTGCAGTCAAATTCTTCACCTAATTCTGATTTGCCTTTTGGTGGTAAGGTTATGGTTTTTGGTGGTGATTTTAGACAGATCCTTCCTGTTGTTCCAAACGGTAGTAGAAGAGATATTTTAAATGCATCAATAACTTCTTCTCCTATTTGGAATAGTTGCAAAGTCCTCACTTTAACAAAAAACATGAGGTTAACTTTAGGTAACAACACGTCTGAATCCAATGAAACAAAGGCATTTGCAAACTGGCTTCTTGAATTAGGTGAGGGTAAAGTTGGTGAGTCAATTCATGATGATGAGTTTGATGTGGAAATTCCAGATGATCTTCTTATTAAGGGTACATCAGATCCGATTTCTAGATTAATTGACTTCGTCTACCCTTCACTTATCCAACTTTACAAAGATAAGGATTACTTTGGGGAACGAGCAATACTTGCACCTACAAATGAAGTCGTACATGATATAAATGAAAGGCTTCTTGCATTATTCCTGGAGATGAAGTCGAGTATCTTAGCTCTGATAGTATATGTCAGATTGAGAATGGTAATAATCGTTCACAGGAAGACTTATACTCTCCTGATGTCCTTAATGGTTTAAAAATTTCTGGGTTACCTAACCATCGTTTAGCACTTAAAGTCGGTGTACCCGTCATGTTGTTGCGAAACATAGATCAACAAAATGGTTTGTGCAATGGAACGAGGTTACGAATCACCAGACTTGCAAAGCGTGTTATTGAAGCCGAGATCATATCAGGTGGAAACATTGGTACCAAAACTCTTATTCCAAGAATAAATTTGATACCATCTGATATCAAGATTCCAGTAAAGTTCCAAAGGCGTCAATTCCCATTAAGTGTATGTTTTGCAATGACCATCAATAAAAGCCAAGGACAGTCTTTATCAAAGGTTGGATTGTATTTAAGAAATCCTGTATTCTCACACGGCCAGCTTTATGTCGCATTATCAAGAGTTAAAAGCAGGGCAGGCGTGAAGTTACTTATACTGGATGCTGATGGGAAAGTGATGACTAAAACAAAAAATGTTGTTTATAAGGAAATTTTTAGCGATATTTGAATTACTGTGTATTCGTTGCTTTTAAATTTTAATAAAATGTTTCTACTTTACTTTTTCTTATACGTTATACTACTCCAAATAATCGTACGTTGGTAAACTGCGTGTAACGCGGGCAATTATCTAGTAAAATTATAAAATAATTCAACTTTAAAATCATAAAACTTAAACAGATTACAGAACGATTTAAAGAAATATGTTATGTAATAATGTTACCGATATCACTGATCATGAGATAATTCATATAAGATTCTGTTGATGCATTATATGAACATTATAGAAATAAGTGGTTGGATCATTGTCGGGTCAATGACTGATGGAATATAAAGGAATGGGGATTAGGGTTTCGTTATTCGTCTGCGAACTAAACTAATGGGCTGGATTGGTTTTAAACTTTTTAAATGTCGGCCCATTTTTGCACTGATATTATGTCCACTCCTGTCAAAGACATTTTTTATTTTAATTTCAATCTTTAAACTATAAAGTAACCAGTGATGAGCTCGGTACTGGTATCGGTACCAAAAGTACTGTATCAAAAATCACCAAAAACAGGTAGCGGTAGCGAAAATAATTAGTATGGTACCGGTAACGGGATTTGAAGGTTAAATCGGTAAAATACCGTAATGAAAACGCCAAAAAGCCGATACCAATATGCTAACAATATGGTTTAAGAAATTATATCATATGTTTCAAGAGTTCAAAAATTCTATAAAATATTTTCTCTTGATTTCTTTATATGTATCATAAGATGGTATAACGTTTTTTAACATATTTGTTTTTTATGTATTTTATATATCTAATAACTTGTGTTCATTAATTAAAAAAAAAAACGAATACGAAACTATGTTTAATTTACTTGCTCAACATTATGGTATATTGTAATTGTGTAGAACGGTGCTCTAACTAAAAAAAAAAAAAAAAAAAACTATAAAGTTGAACATGCATGGTTATTATTTTGGTAATATTTTCTCTTACCTTTTATTTCAAGTTAAATTTAATGATTTCAGCTAAGAATGAGACCCTTATGAACTTTTTCTCGGATCCCGTAGAAGGGAGATCCACCCAGCGTCCAGCAGATCTCTTTGTCTTTTGGTGGGCTGGGGCCGCCTGGGGGAAGCATGCTTGTGTTGACCTGACAGGTGTATCTCCTCTAGTTGGGTTGAGGGATAGAGGGTTTGTAGCAGGTCAAGCGGTGCGAAGAAGGTAGAAAAGCTTGCCAAAGCCTGCGAGGAGAACCAACACGTTTTTGTACCCTTGGCTTTTGATACCTTTGGCTAATTGGCACAGGAGGCTACCCGTTTCCTGAGTAGGGTACAACGAGTTATTCATAGTGGTGTTTCGGCCCCGGGTGGACAAGGTTACGTTTTTAGTAGATTAAGGTTTGTCATTTAGAATATGGTAGCGGCGCAGCTTGTTGCCCGTCTGTCCGCTATCTTGATGTAATTTTCTAGTCAAAACAATAAAAAAAATAATTTAAATTTTTTTTGATGATTATAATCTTCTTCTTCTAATAAAAGACTAGCTAGGGGGTGAAGTGGCCCCTTTCTAGGGTGTCCACGTGATCCTCCAAGTTAGCTCGCGGGGCTCCAATCCAACCCGTTACCCGTATCTTGACCCGCCATACATATACACCCTACACGCCTACATTCTTCGTTTTTTTTCAATAACTTCATCAGTTTCCTTTGATGTTTCACGCCTATTCCTCTTCATCTCATTGGAAACCCTAAAATTTCAACTTTGCTCTGGCTAAAATTGATCATGGAAACTTTGATAGCTCGTCTTAGTTCCAATTGCTTCTGCCATAATTCCATCTTCTAATCGAGATTTGTTTGTCTCCTCCAATGAAGGCGCAAATGGAACAGGATTGATTCAACGCCCTAAATCCGGTCGCTTTTGCATTGTTGTTCTGCTGTTTGTTGTCTCTATCCCTTTTTCTCCAATAAGAAGTATAGGGAGTTTAACGATTTCAAATTGATGAACCTAAATAATTCTTCATATCCCGAAAATCAATGTTGAAACGCTGAATCCAACGGTTTATACGATTTCGTAATATGTATTAGCTTTTGTGTGTTGTTTATTGCTTTACGGTTCATATTTATGTTCGCCGTTTGTTTATTTTGTAGATCTATGGTTTTTGCGTTCAAGTTTCTGCTCCTTTTAATGTCCGGGCACAACCTCTGCGTTTCTGATTTCTAATGCTTTGTTTTGATTTTAATTTAATGTCGAATGGGTTTTTTATACCATTCCGTCTCCGTAATATGTATTAGATTTGGTTCCGATCGATTTTGTGTTTTTACAGTCTTTTTGTTTACATCTTCAAAATTTTCTCAACTCCAATCTCCCAGGACCTTAACCATACGCATGTATCCCTTTCCTCTTCTATCATCGCTTTCCTAATATTATGTACTTAATCCTTGATTATGTGGTTTTGTTTAATTTTGATTATATGGTTTCATTCGTTGGAAATAGGTTAGAGATCCAGAGGCTGATTTGTTGCCGCCGCCTCTGTTACTTGGTCAACCTGATGCGTCCAATTTGATCCAGTATCTTTCCCTTTTCCTTTTTAAATCCTTAATCTCAATCGCAGGAACTAACAAACAGGTATGTTTCTTCTCGATATCTATCTTTTAACTTGCAATCTGATGCACCTTTCATTTTTCGATTTAATGAATGTTTAATATGTTAATCGTTCAATCTGATTCCTTTCTTCTTGATCTTTGCTGTTGAATCGTTTCTGATTTTGTCGGTCAAATTTTGATGTCAACTGTTGATGATCACTTATTGATCTGGGTTTCTGTGGTACAAATGAGTTAAAAGTTAAGACAGTTGTTTCAATCTGATAAACGGAGTAAGTTTTTGTAATTTCTTGCACTTTTTCCGTTGTTACTGCAAAAAGAGCTTCTTTGACAATGACTCAAGCTAGAGGTCATGCAAAAAGAGCTACTTTTATAAAGGCTTCAAAAGGTGGAACTGATACCACATTTTTTTTATTGAGCATTCAGTGAGGGTGGCTTAGCCTTTGTTGCATATTATAGCCTTAAAGAAATGAAGTTAGAACATAATAATAAATAACATAGCAAATTAAACATGTACATGTTGCAAAATGATCATTATTGGAATTCCATAATAGCACATGTATATCTTAACTCTTTGTTCCTAAATCAAGGGGAAGATATGAAAGAACTCACCAATAAGCATCACTTCGCTTATAGGTTAATCATCATATTGTGAAAAAATTAAAATGAACAAGTAATTTAAGCCCAAACTCATTTATTCTCCATTGGCAGTACAGGTCCCGTCTCTGCAATAAAGTGATTTCTACTTTGGTCGAATGAGTCAAATTTAGGGTTCAAATGTTCAATTGTAGGAGATTGGTAGCAGTTTTCTGCAAGGTGGTGGTGGTGGAGATTGGGCAAGCAACGAAAGAAAGTTCTCATGTATCATGAATCCATGATGCTTGGCTCCGCTGAATCGAGTTAAACATTGTCGCGGGTGAGTTTTTTTTAACCAAGCACATTCTTTTTTGATGTCTTTTATATTATGGGTTCTTAAGCTTTTAGTGAAAATTTGCTACTTGCTATTTTTTAATTTTTTTCTCATATAATTTTTAAGAACTGGTAAAAATTGAGTCTTAATGTTTTCGATTTGTAAGCAAGGATATTTGGTCTGTTACTTTAATTTATTTCTTCATTGGTCATTCATTTTGTATCCATATTGTAATTATCATAAGTTTTAACATTATATGTATATTCCCTAATGCTTAACAAAGTTATTGAGAAACTATATTTTTATCCGTTTTTAGATTTATAGAATTTGAACTTCTTATATGTTTGAAAACCAAAGCTTCTAATTAATATCATGTTATATGATGTTACAACCTAAATTATTACTAGCTTGAGTGTATTAATTTCTGATAAGTTAAAATGAAACCTATCTGGAAGATTATGGTAGTTTTGGTTGCTAATCATCATACGGATAACTTTATTGCAGACTACAAAATTAACCGTTGCAGTGAAGGTTTGGTTATGCATCTTTTCATTCTCATTATAGAAGACTGATTTCTTATTTTCTTCTCATTATCTGTATATATGGAATGATGAGCACAACCTCTAACTATTGTTTCTGTCTTTTCTATTGATGTTAGTTGTTTGATTTATGATGATTGATTGTAGTGGTGAAGCTTGGTTCTCGAATCGGTGGGGGGTCGGACTCAGTTTTTTTCGATCGGTAGTGGCCAGAAGATCAAATCGGTGAGGGCCGGACTCAATTTACCTACGAAAATTGCAAAATTTCACCACTACGCCAAAAAATCGGTGGGGGCCGGGGCCCCCTCAAGCCCTAAAGAAGTTGCATTGTGCTTAGAAGAATATGCATAACTGCGAAAATAGAAGTTTTTTTTGCTGCAAGTTCTTTTATAAGTTTGAATGTTTTCGACTCTTCTATGCATATTCAAGCTTAACTAACAAAGGTTCCTACGAATATTATTTATGTCTTACAAGAATTACATTTAATTCATAATTTCATTACCTTAATATGCATTAATTAAGTTACTGCATGTTATCATGATGATATGTAGCTGTTTATAGAGCTACGCTTTGTTGAATTGTTAATGTTAATAGAGAGCATGTTGATCGTATAGGCAAGATCACCTTCATTTGTTCTAGAACAATTACCTTATCTTTCTTCGAACTCAATTTGCTAAAAACCAATGTGTTTGATGTGAAAAGAAGTTGCCCAACGCCATAAGCCTGAGCAACAAACAATCTGCTTTAACTCACGCAATCTGTCTTCATTATGTAGTGTTCTTGTGGCTGCAAGGCTAAATGCAAAGCTAAATAATGCAGGATGAATTACCGAATGGTGGCAAATATGTACATTGTAATAGTTTCTTTTTTACGAATTCTAACTTAGAGTTATAAGTATAGACTATAGATTAGAATGCATGTGTATACTGCTATTAAGAAACATTCTTATTCCGAATGCTCAATGCAGGTTTTGTAATGAGGTGGAGGAGTTCGGTATGCATATATATGCCTCATGTCGGATTGTGAACCAGATATGGGAGTTCATTTCACATTGGTGCAGGCTGCGCTATTTGTTTATTCTGGAGCTCAAGGACCTCGCCACCATACACAAGTGTCTAAACGGGTCAAAGAAATGGCGGGAAGCTTTGTTTGTTCAGACGGTTGTTTGGGTGGTTTGGAGAGAGGGCGAAATGATTTAATGTTCAACAATAAGCAACTGAATATTGGTAGAATTAAGGAGGTTGTCTTGGGAGGATAATTGGTGCTCTTTTAATCTTGCTTCTTTTGTTTAACTGATGTAATTGGTGGATGTTGTATTTGGGGTTTCTGTCTAACAGTTTGTTAGTCAGGCATATGCAATAAAATTGGTTGTCCATTAAAAAAAAAGAAAAAAGAATCAAACAGTTTAAAGCATCAACGAGAAGCATTGTGCAAGTTGGCTGAAAAGCCAATCCATTTCTTATTCAAATCTTTATACTATATAGATAAATTAGTGTTCAAAATATGATTAAAAATGATTCAGACATAAATTCTTTTATACTTTTAGACATTTTATGAACCCATTTGGCCAACTGTTTAGAAAAAGAGCGTGGCTCCTGTGCCACCTTTTGTTTTGAGTCGCGGTATCGGCTGGATGGTATGCTGTAAGTTGTAAATTCTAACACTCGGAACCAACCAATCAAGCATGTATAAGATGAAGTGAACATGATATAGTAGTTTCTTAATTATTAACAAATGATTTAAAAAGAAAATTGATCAAAGTTTGGTTTGTCAATGATATTAATTTTGATGTGATAAAAAAATTGAGAATGAGTTCGTATGGCAAACAAAAGCATTCATGAAAATTTTAGTTTCAAACGGGTCGAAACAAAAAACAAAGTTTGACTTTTATAAAGTCAAACTGTATGTACGTTATAACCTGTCATGTAATGTTATGTTATGTTAGATGGGTTGTCATTTGACCTAGCGAGGAAATGGAATATCTAAGTTTAGATACTGTTTGTCAATCAGAAAATATTAATGAACAAATCGATGAAAGTTTATATTCACCTGATGTTCTTATTGGCCTTAAGTTTTCGGGAATTCCAAACCATAGATTGGTTTTGAAAGTTGGCGTTCCAGTCATGTTACTTAGAAACATCGATAAAAAAAAAGTGGTTTGTGTAATGGAACAAGACTACAAGTTGTTCAAATGGGAAAGTGTGTTATAGAAGCCAAGATAATTTCAGGAAGTAACATTGGAATGCAGACATTTATTCCCAGAATTAGCTTGTCTCAGAATTAGCCTGACACCGTCTGATAAGAAGATTCCTTTCAAATTTAAAAGAAGACAGTTTCCCCTTGCTGTGTCTTTCGCTATGACAATAAACAAGAGTCAAGGACATTCGCTATCTAGAGTTGGGCTATATTTGAAAGATCCGGTTTTCAAACATGGACAATTGTATGTTGCATTATCAAGAGTCAAGAGTAGGAATGGATTGAAGATATTAATATTAGACAAAGACGGTAGCTTGAGGAATCGTACGTTAAATGTTGTTTACAAAGAGATTTTTGGACAACTATGACAAATTTTTGTAAGTCTCATTTTAACTTTTGTTGTTATTTTCTATTCATTTATGCTCCTTAAAGTTTTAGAATTTTGCCAATGTTACATTCTAAAAAGTTGTTTATATATCTAATTTATGCATACAACTTATTGTTTTCAGGTTGCTGCAGCAAGGGGCGAAGTAGTATTTTATTGTTGATTATGCGACGTATTTTGTATGAGTTCCAAAAACCTTCGGCATACATAATAAAGGATAGCATCACGTAAGCATGATGATGGGTAAATACTTTGAAGAAGATGATGTCGATATGTGTTTTGCTTGCAACGTTTGATGTCAAAATGCTAGGAAATAACCATGCTGCAATGGATGTTATGAACGTATTCATAATTCGTTTGTTTTTCGTAGTTGATTTAATTCCTTTTGTCATGCACTATTATTAAGTTTTGTGAACATTATATTTTGACTTATGTTTTCTTTTGGAAATTATCGTATTATTTTGTTTGGTGGAAGAATTTTTTTATTACGAGATTTTTTTTCATCGATTTTTTTCAACTTACATAATTTATGAGCACAACAAAATTAAAATTAAAAACTTTAACAGAATATTAATTTGTCATGTTATATTTTCTTTCATGTTATGTTTTAAACTTTTAGTTTAACAATGCCCTTATAAAAATTATTTAATTTTATTTAGTCAATAATATGTTTTATTTAAAAATTTCTTCACCCGTAAAGTTTACGGGTCTCTAACCTAGTTACCGAATATGAATAAAGCATCTTTGTTTGATTTATTCATCGGTATTATTTTTACAAATAAATAACACTTGATAAGACAACTTATACCGTTAGATTTTTGAGTTTCAACTCACTCATCTTCGTTGGGTTAATCTTTACGTTTCGGGTAAGTACGGGTTAATTCGGTTACGGGTCAGAAAAATGGGTTATCCAAAAGACTTGGTTTTGATTTGTTAGAGTTTTTCGAGTCTTAAAGATGGTCTATTTAAAGCTTCTTTGGTTATTCAAATAAAGATGCAAGCATTCTCTCTTCCATTTTGTATACTGATATTCTTTTACAAAACCACCAAAGCTTTTCTTTTGTGATGTGATCTTGGGCCTCAACCAACAATCTTCACATATTATATTTATTAAATTCAAAATAAGAAGCATAAAATTCAACCGAAATCAACAAATTTAACTATTTATATATGCCACGCTCACCGTGATCAACAACATCGAAGACAAAACTTATTTTCTAAAAGAATAATCAAAAGATTGCTACCATTAATTAATTAAATAAATAAAGCTATGATTTTTCATGACTTGGGAATCATAAAATGTGTTGAAGGACACACAAACGTATGCCTAACATTACTACAACATAAACCTAACAACATACCCTCTAAAACAATTGCCAACAGCAACAGGCTTGATGTCCTTTGTCATTAAATTTAACGATAGCTGCGGTATTTGGGGCTGTACATGCAGCTCTCGGCATACGCTACAAGATTTTCTGGTTGGGGAAGACGACTCGCCAAACCTACAAACCCGAAATCAACATTTGCATTTACTTACATTATAAAAGAACTAAATAATTTAGAGGTGTACATGGGTCAAAACCGGATCCCACCAGAAACTGGACACAAAACCGGTTATGGAAAATAATTACAATAAAAATAAAAATAATTAAAAAAAAACTGTTTGGTTCTGGTACGCCAACAAAATCACTTCGCATACCACAGGGTTTTTAGTGCCATTGTACAATTGTTGATAATGCTCCTTGTGTGCGAATTAATTTTAATGGTATACTAATTTAAAATATCAAGAACCAAGAACCAAACTGACAATGGCCTGTCTAGTTCGGCGTGTTGGTTTTGTGGGTCTGGACTGTATGAAGAGCGGGCTTACCAAGTTCATATGCTTTAGCTGCCACCTTGGCTGCAATATGAGCAGAAATCTTGCGGATGTTGGTGAACGGTGGGTATATTAGTCCTTTGTCAAAATGCTCCTGTGTAACCTGTTCAGCCAGAGCTTCGGCTGTTCGATTCAACACAAATAAAATAAACAATATTATATTACAAAGTAAAAATGTACATAATATAATTTGAAAATGACGAATAGAACAATTTAGTGCTTCTGATTTGATGTCACGGAGATGGCAAAATTATGCTTCAAGCGAATTGGGCAATGAGTCAAATGAGTTTGTGTCAAAACAGACATTTTTTATGTGTGTCAAACCAGTAGGGTCAGAAACTATAACCTCTAGTCCTCTACATAGGGTTATTCAAAACACTCATGACTCGAAGCTCGCTCAAAATCAACTCGTATATAAACATGTGCATAAAACTTGTTTAATTTTCGAGGCAATATTAGCTCGCTCGTTGGCTTGCTCGATTTTAGTAGGCTATTTTTAAAAATCTCTAACTTTCATGGGCAAAAGAAACCCAACCGTGGCCCGCCTTTTTTTGTTTTTATTATGTGCAAAAAACAATATCATTTTGTTGTTATATCCATCCATGTGTGTAAGAAATACAAAGTATACAAGCTGGGTTGTGCTTAAACTTCAGTTGTTAAAGAGATTTTAAGCTGAGCCAAGCTGGCCCATTTTACTTCGAGCCAGAGCTGAAGCTAAAGCTGGCTCTGCTAGCTCGTTAGCAGCCCTATCTCTAAATGTCATAAAGCAATTGGTGATTTGATGATGAGAATGAGCAAATAACATTAAACTGGCAACTTACAGGCTGCTAAAAGCATGTCATCATGAACACGGATTGCACCAGAAATTATCAAACCCAGACCGAAACCGGGAAAAATGTAGGCATTGTTGGCCTGTAACGGATAAAAACAACAATTGTTAGTTTTCCCTAATTTCCTGTTAGAAAATCACAGACCAGTATTGTTTTAAGGTTGAAGAAGTCAATACCTGGCCTGACACATGGACCTTTCCATTATACTCAACAGGGTCAAATGGACTCCCACTGGCGAATATAGCACGTCCCTATATTACAAAAATATAAAATATAAATATCACCGTATTCCAGGTTGGACACTAAAACTGACCCGGGGGGGGGGGGGGGGGGGGGGGGGGGATTAAGAATGATAGCGGTCATACCTCACTCCAGGTATAAGCTTGCTCGGCAGTACATTCTGATTGAGACGTTGGGTTGGACAGAGCAAGAATAATAGGTTTCTGCAACCATAAATAAACACTTGTTTATGAATCATTCACTTTTAATTGTTTCTATAATATGGCACTCAAATAAATTCTTAGGTAGGAACAAATTACCTCATTAAAAGACGACATAGTTTCAACAACTTCTTTTGTAAAAGTCTGACCTGCCCCTGATGATCCGATCAATACTGTTGGCCTGATTGTCTGGTAACACAAGAGAAATGAGACATACACACATTTATGTGCAAATTGGAAAAACCATAGGTGGTGTCAAGTGGGATGGGTGGGTATCAGGTGCTGATTAAAACAAGTAATTTGTTGGTGAAGATTGAAACAATCATTTCTTTATATTTTTTATTGATAATTAATTTGTTAATTACTATTAAAAATACGATAATATTACATAATCATCCAAAAGTTTGAATAGATAAATTTAGGGGGTTGGCAACTTCAACCCAATCGACCCATTCCCCTTTAGGCAAATTATTTGCTTTGATGCCGGGATAAAAATCCAGCCCAAATCCACTCATTCACGAGTAAATGGGTTTACATCTTTTAACTTTTTTTGGTCATTAAAAAAAATGAGAAGTTTGATAATAATTTATGTAGTCAAAATTTAAACATTAACCATTTACGAAATTTAAAAGATGGATGACTATTTAGTTGACTGGCAACCCCAACCAGAATCAACCTGTTTGAACCGAAAGTAACCCAACCTGCCCAATTTGCCACACGAACAAGAGAGAAAGAGATACACACCTTGATAGCATCCACAAATTTATTGACAGGTTCGTGTTCATGGGCCCAAGGCTTCTTGAAATGCTGGAGTGAATCTAGGCGGGATCTAACAATCAAACCCTACAAAATTATGTAACCAAAAAGATATAAGTATGGTTATGCAAGAAAAAACAAGAAAAAAAAGATGTAGTCTTTTCATATTTATTACCTTTGAGTCCACAAGCCAAACCTTCTTGCGGGCCTCTTCTAGTGGAGTGTTTGTCTGCATGATTGTATGAAATATCCGTCATATACCCTACCCATTAATCTATCAACTAGTCATCTTACTTCACCTTTAGTCTAGATGTTTTCTTACCTGTTTTGATATTTCGAGAGCTATGAGTTCGGCGATGCCTGTGCCAGCCTGCATAAATAAAAGCTAGAATTGAGAAATGAAGGAAAAAGACGCCACATATCAAAAAGCAGAAAGAAGATGAGTTGTAAAAAAGAAATTTAGAATGGCTGACCTCTCCAGCTCCAAGGAAGAGGAATCTATGGTCTGCCAAGGATCCACCAACTAATTTTAGTGCAGAAATAAGCCCTGCAAGCACCACTGATGCCGTGCCCTAAAAAATAGAAGATACTTAATTTAAGGTCACATCTTTGTACCATTTACTTTTGAATAGGTTATATTGGATTGTGTTTTCTATTCAAAGGGGTCACTAAGTCGAATTCAAAATTTAGCTAAAAAGCACATGTCAAAAGGGTTGAAAATCGATCTCAAGTGTTCAACAACGGATAACAAGTGTTTGTTAGTCAATATGGTACATTCCAGCTCATACTAAAAAATAAACAGATTCGACCCAAACCCGCTTTGCCCGTAAGCCGATCTTTCATGTAGGAAAGGAAAGGGCCATTTAGTATGTTTTAGGTATGTATTTATGTATCAACTTTTTCATTCTCGCATTGGAATCATCATCAGAATGACATGTTCAGTAAGGATTTATCAATTATAATTTTGTTATTTTATTTAATAACTATTAGCCTATGACCCCATGTAGCAATTGTTCATACTATACATTAATCAACAATTACTGCTAGTAAGCACATAGTTTGATAAAAAAAATGTATGTGGAAAGTTATATTTGTATAAAAAAGGAGAAGATGTAAACAACGTGAAACAGTAAAAGATGAAGAAAATCACAAATAAGATTATAAAAAAATATCAAGTTATATTTTATATTTTAAAAGATTCTCAATTAAGTTTTGAAAAGATTTTGATGAATCAGTTTTTTTTTTTAATTACAACTTATTGAAAAGATTCTCTCAGCACATTTGTCTCATTCTGTAAGTATAACCCATCCCATTCCCTTTCCTTCCGAATACCAAACACTGCCTTACTCAGTTCTCTATTTATGTACTACCTGTATGTCATCATTAAACACAAGATGGGTTGTTCTGTACTTTTCAAGAAGATCAAAGGCGTTGTGGTTTGCAAAATCCTCAAACTGCAAAGGTAATATTAACAGACTGTGATGAGAACATCTCTCATGTGCAAGAAAGAAACAAGACAAAGGAAGAAAAAACTCCTTTTTATTAAAGATGAAAGTTGCTAACCTGAATGAGGACCTTTTCCCCATAGTTCTGCTTGACAGCAGTCATGAACTCATTCATGAGTTCAGCATACTCCTGGAAACAGAAAAAGCCACTCTATAAACAAAAAACTCAAAATAATATTGGTTGGGTGGCTTTGGCCTGATCCCTTACAACAGAGTCGATTCCTGTTATCTCTATTCTCAACAGATATGATTGATAAAAACTAAAAACAAAACAGGTGAAATGGTTAAACGGGTCATTAAGTAACTAACATTATTTATTTCTAAAAAAGTAAGTTTTTGGACCCAAAAAAAAGTGAGTTGGACAAAAAAATGTGTTTGGTATATAACCCAACCCAAACCAAAAATTACTTATACAACCCGTTACACAACCCATAAACCTGAGGCATAGCACAATTAAGACTCTAGAAACTAGCTAGCTTGGCAAATAGAAAAAGACAAATAAAAAAGATTTAGATGTAGCAATTTTGACCCTTTGCTAATAAATGGGTCAATTTGGGATATCTTTAATCCTTAATAGGTCAAAACTGTAAATAAAAGCTAACAGAAGAAACAAGTCAAATGGGTCAAACAGGCCAAAACCCGCTAAAGGTGTACTTTTTATTGCATAAATCCTGAATCATTTTAATTAAAAAAAATAAAAGCATTACTGAAACTCTGAAAGAACAAAAAAATATAGCTTTTGTAATCATATTTGCACACACCACACTATTTGCTTGTGACACTGAAGTTTTTGGACAAAGTAGTTTGGGACACCAAACCCAAACAAAAAATCCTCTGTTTTGCAGTTAAACAACCGCCCCAGCCTGCTCATTTTGCCACCTCTAATATAGGTGAACCAAGGCACAAAATTATGACCAGAAAACTAGCTAACCTGACCACTTGCCCTCCTTTGCCTTAAACCAATGTAGAATTCATCGTTCAACATCTTTTCATTATTGGTGCCAACATCAATAGTAATCGGCAAGCACTGCAAATATTTTTTTTAGAACTATCTTAGTATCGTCATTTTTATATGCTTTTGCAAAAAACAAGAGATAAAAACATAATAACAGAAACTTTGAAAAGAAAATATATGTTCTAGGAATGGTTCTTATTAGACTGAGACAGATTAAAATTGCATATTTGAAAGAAAACTGTGGATACTTATGTTATATTCTTAGAAATACGTACGGCTGAAGGACGAATTCCTCCAAGAGCTGTGTAGAGAGAGAGCTTTCCCACAGGTATGCCCATTCCCTGTAAAGTAAGTGCATATAAGAAAATTAACAACCATAACCAGATAATTAGCTTTAATATAACAGGTTGTAGAAGATGGCGTCAAGATGTGTATTTTGCTTGAAGTTGTAACAATCATATGGTCACATAATTAAAAGCAAACAAACCCTTTACCTGGCAGCCAAGGTCTCCTAGGCCTAAAATACGTTCACCATCCGTTACTACTATAACTTGAATTTTCTTCTGAGGCCAATTCTTCAATATCTCAAGAATCTTCCCCCTATAAAATACAATCATTAATTAATTAGAATAACTAGAAAACAAAAGGTTTCCAAGAATACATGAGAAGATAATGGTGATGGGAACTTGCTTGTCTCTTAAACTGATAAATAAACCCTGTGGGTTCTTGAAAATGCTCCCGTATTTTTGGCACGCTTCACCAACGGTTGGTGTATATACAATTGGGAGAAGCTCCTCAACGTTTTCAATTAACAGCTTGTAGAATAATCTCTCATTTCTCTCCTGCATACCAGGATACATAGACGATAAAAAATGTATACATAATAAAAAAAAATAGAAAATCTGCAGAATAGTGCAAAACATTGACATACTACAAGACGAAAAAAATAGAACCTGTAAACACTCTTGACACAAGCCTATCAAACTAGTGACTAGTAAAAGGGGATCCATGTAATTATTAGAATTACTAAGGGTTAATCCGCTAACACATTTTTGTCCATTTTTTAATCTATATGAATTAATAATTATAGATGAATGTAGTAGTTCTGATTATATATATGATATTGCAATATTAATCTAAAATCTGTGAATAAAATATTAAAAGTTTGGTAACTAAAAAATAGGCCATTTGTAGTATGGATCAAAACAAACTAAGTCAGGATTAGGTTGATCCCGTAACCGGTAACATCTATGCTTATATTATTCATAAAAATGGAATGTCTTAGTTACTATTATTAAAAAAAATAACTTAATTACAATAAGAATATAAATATACTCGAATAATTCGTTTTAGGACGTTAAATGCTTTAAAATAAGAATATGGGCAACTTTCAACCCATTTAAAAGTTAAAACATTCTTCTTTTAGCTAATTTTTGTTATTTGACTCGTTTGAGATAAAGCACAACCCAAATAGACCCAGTACAAGTAAATGGATTGAAATGGCCAATGCCAAGTCCAATATTATTTGCAAGGTTACCTGAAGATCCATCATGGCCTGGTACCTCTGTAGAGGCACTTGATATTGCCGGATATTATGCATCATCTTTTTTACCTGGTTATTGACAGCATTACAAAATATGAGATTATTCCATCATATTAAATATTTTAACCTATGAAAAAGGAAACCGAGACGAGTGCAAATAAAAACAAAATACCTGAAGATCATGATTGACGACAACCGGAGGAAGAAGACCACGTAGATAATGAGCATCCCGTTCTTTCTCAGTAAAAGCCAAACCTTTGTTGTGGTGCGGGTCCCGCAACAACGAGTAGCCACTAAATAAAAAAGAGAGAATAATCCGTTATTTATAATGTAACGATAAAACGGATATCATGTTCTAAAAAAACCAGCAATATATTGAAAACGAACTACAAGAAAAGTGCTCAACATGTGTTTCTTTATCACTGAATAGAGCCAATAAACAAATGGTCCTCCATTCCATGTCCAAAAAACAATTTAATCATTGACAAAAATGCAAAGATATAAATACTGTAATATCATTGTATACATATAGTATATACAATGATCATGAATCTATTTTTAACTCACAGATTTAAGATTAATATTGTAACATCATTTTTTATTCACAGATTTAAGATTAATATTGTAACATCATTTTTATTCACGGATTTTAGATTAATATTGTAATATCATTTTTTTTAATAGAGCCAATATGTCCAATAAACGAGTAGCCACTAAAAAACAGAGAATTATCCATTATTTATAATTTAACGATAAGACGGATATCATGTTGTCCTAAAAAAACCAGCAATATATTGAAACCGAACCCCAAGAAAAGCGCTCAATATGTCAAATACTATAAATTCACAATTTTTATAATTGGATAGAGCCAATAAACAATTTGGAAAGTAGAACACTGCTTGTTTTATCCAAACAAATGGTCCTCCATTCCATATCCAAATTCCAACATAAGAATTCACTTGAATAATTATTTCAAAGTTTCTGCAGGGACTAAGGGACCTTTTTGTTGTTAACAGATGCATTTGAAATTCTTAGTTAAAAGAAAAGTAGAAAACAGAAAATGAACTCCACTTGAATTTATTTGTTGAACAAACTTCTGAATAAAGAATTGATAAGAAATAATTTAGAAGATAATTCACCATAATCTTGTTATATAAACTTGCAAGTATTTACCAATTTGTCTCTTAAATATATACAATCCATACTAAAATTAAATATAGAAACCAGAATCTGCTTTTGCGTTTTTTTTTAAATGAAACACACACTTTCCAAACAGATATATAAAATGATATATAAGAAAAATACAACAAATCTTTGTAGCTGTTAACAGATGCATTTGTAATTAGTAGTAAAAAAACAGAAAATGAATCTGCAAACACACAACTTCCAGTTTAATTTATTTATTGAACAACTTTCCAATAAAAAACTGATAAAGTTTTTTTTTTTTTTTTTGAAAATTCACTTTCATTCAAAACACGGCTAAGTCCTCAAACCGAGGACCGCCAAATCAAAACAACATATACAACGGTCTTTTGCGCCACATTTCCCAATCTAAATCATTAAACTTCGACCTATTCTTTAACAAAAAAAAACAAAGAACTTTTTATACTAGCTATTATATTTCATCCCACCGGTGTTTTGTTGTTGAAAATCTTATCATTTCTCGCTCGCCATGATAAGAAATAATTTAGAAAATAATTTAACATAATCTAGTAACAAACTTGCAAGTAAAAATTTACCAGTTTCTCTTAAATACATATATAATAATCCATACTGAAATTAAATATAGAACTAGAATCTCCTTTTGCTTATATTATTTAATAATGAATGTATGAAACACACTTTTTCCAAACAATTACCTTAAAAAAGCACATAATGAAAATACAACAGGATTAATATTATTATTATTAATAATTAATAATAATAATTCCATTGCTACGATTCATCCAGTCGAAGATATTAATAATAATTATAATATTAAAAATAATAATAATAAATATTATTATTATTATTAATAAAAATAATAATAATAATAATAATAATAAACAAAGCATAGGAATTATCGACGTGAATGAACATTAAAACAGGAAGAGTTACTATTATTATTACCTAGCAACAGAAACAAACCAAGGAGTAATAGATTGATCCTCGGTGGCACTATCCTCACCGTACACGTCTTCAACTCCACCACCAACCGCCGCCGTCGGTTTTTTACCTTCGGACTCGTCCACTTCAACCGCCACCGGACCATTCACCTCCTTCACTGCACTTTCCACCGAAACGCTGACGTTTCGCTCCGTTCGATTATTATTATTATTATTATTCAGCATAGATACCACCGCGGGACGCCGTACAGATATCCTCAACGACTGCGATTGCGTCCTCGACACTCCAGATATAGAGTTTTTCTACAACATTAAATAATAATAATAATAATAATAATATCAGATTACTGCAATTAAAAACACAACAAACGCTGATCTAAAAACTTATAAAGCTAAAATGCTTAGATTTATTAACTAAACGGTTTAAATCCAGAAATTTGCATGTGCGTAAATCAAAAAGTTTTTAGATCGGTGGGAGCTAACGTGCGCTGATCCAGGCGTATAAACTAGCAATTATGCTAAAATAAACCAGTTGTTAAAGGATTGAGAGATTTTACCATAAAAGAAGAGGTGTTGTTTAAGGACATCATGGTGAGAGAGAATTAGGGCAAAATCTCTTATCTCTCACGCACACACACACTGGATGTCCAGGTTACAGAGTCTGGTAGGTGCGATTTGTTTGTGTTGATAATAATAATAAAGGGTTTTTTGGTGTGTGAAATGTTATTATGCTTGGAAATGTAGCTTCGTCGAGATTTGGGTTAACTTTATAACCACCTTCCCTCCCCCCCACCTGCCGTGCAACTCATTCTGACGTGGATTTTAATAATAATAATAATAATAATAATAATAATCTATATATATATATATATATATATATATATATATATATATATTGCAAAGGGATTAATTCTACATGTCATACTCTTATGCAATCTCTTCTTTGAGAGATGCCACATAGGATGTGATGTGGTAACTCTAAACCAATTAAAAAAAAATATATGATTTAACCTAATCTATTATAATCTTTAACCTAATCTATTAAATACCTAATCTACTAAATCTAAATATTAAACCTTTATTATTTTATCTCTCGTGTTTCCTCTCATAACTTTTAAACGTTAATATCTTTTATATACGAGATTTTTTAAAGAAAAAAATTACACCAAATTAACGAGCGTTTTATTATCTTTCCAACGAGTACCATAGTGCTATATAAAAATCGGAGAAAAAAATGACTATTTTTTGTAACCCGACAGGTATTGTGTCGGGTTTGGGATTAGTTTAAAAAAAATTGTGGGTTTGGTCGGGTTTGGGATTAGGTGATACCCGACCCGATTACCCGAAACAACATACCCAAATACCCGAACTACATACCCGATCATATACCCATGAATTTTTTAACGCATCACATAACCCTTAGACTGATGCGTTCGATATTTCAATAATTAACTTTTTTTTTCTTATTTCATGTTAGTTCTTTTTAGAATAATTGATTACAAACTTCCGAATTCATTTGTAATGGCACTAGATTTATACCCCGGCGCAGAGATTCGTTTTTTTTATATTTGAATATGATAACTTATGGCAGAGATTTGTTTAAAATAATAATAATAATAATAATATATTTTATTATGTTATATTAGATATTTCAGCCCGGGACGCTCCCGGGATAAAAACTAGTAATAATAATAATTCAAGAGTATGTTAGGGGTATGGCAATACCAACAATAATTTTTCACTTCACTAATTTTAGTTAATCTTTCATTGTCGCATCACTTTATTAATTCACTTGAAACAAAGTTTTGTATGCAATACTACCCTGGACCATCCAACCCATAAACACCCCCCCCCCCCCCCCCACACACACACACAAACCCCGGTCACGGTCCGTTAGATATAACCAGCAAACGGATCTACTACCAGCACCACCGGCGGCGGTGTTACGGTGTTGTTATGGTGTTGCTCTTCAGGCTTGGCGTCTAGGATTAAGACTCTACAAAACTTAAGCGTCCAGTAGCCTTTTCACCCATGTGTCACCATTTTATTAGTTGGTTTGTGAGACTATTACAAGTTAAATAGTCTTTATTTAAGATTTTTGGGACAAATGTCAGATTCTGAGTAGTGTTGGATAGTGTGAAGTCTCTAAGCTTAAGATCTTTCATGTGTTTATTTTTGTAATTAAAGAGTAGTCAATGTTTATTTTAGAGATTTTCCAAAAAAAAAAAAAAAAAAAAAAAAAAAAAAAAAAAAAAAACCTTCAAAGAAAGAAATGAAATAAAAACGTAGGAAAAAAACAATAAATCATTTTTTTCTTCACTTTTACCTTTTCATTTAATCACTTTCTACAAATGTTTATTCGGTTAGTAATATAATATATTAAGTGAAGTATGTTTGTTGTGTTTTGCTGTGTTGTTTTTCTGTTGTATTTTGGTGTATTGTAAACCTGGTGTCGGCTAGCGCCGTGCTAGCCTTTTAGTAAATAAATATATTTTGTTGGCCGTTCAAAAAAAAAGTGAAGTATGTTTGTGTGTGTACATAACAAAAGCTATGGCATATATTTTAAATAAACGAAATCTACATTTAACGGTTGATAGTTAAAACATTAAACGTGAGAAATGATGAAGACAGGTCTCATCATACGAATATGCTTCATGTGCGACGGACAAGACCATGACCAATCCAACCTCCACATTAATTGGATTGTACTTATTTTTGGTTCTATCAATATTTTATGTTTTAGTTTGATAATGTTCGTGGCTTCGTGCAAACCGAACAAACACTTTAATTTCTTCTATTTATGTATATATTTTATTTTATTATTTTGCAATTCGTGGTTGCATAGAATCCATTACGACTAAATGCTATTGTAACTCTCTTTTACAAAGATTTGTATCCATGTTAGTTTTGTGGCAGACTGGTGAAAAAACACCATGCCACTAAATCATGACGACAATCATCCCAGTCATCATCGGATAGAATTAATTTTTGATAATAACAAAAACTAAACCATGAAAACGTCAAACCAATAAAACATGTCGGCCTAATCGACCTACCCAAGCTAGTTAGTTTAATTTATCATTCATTAAAACCAGAGTTAACAATTCAATCAAAAATTTATATATAAAAAAAAAAAAAAAAAAAAAGTTGAGACGAGCTATATACAACTGTAACAAATAGTGATAGATTCATTTTTATTTTTATATTATATATAAAAAAAGTTACAAGAATTTAGTCGACATCGATCAGTGGTTTAAAAAGTAACCGAGTAATTTAATATTCTAAGTAAATGCCGTTCAAAAACAATATACTCTAAATAACGTGTAATAAATAAGTCGCGCCTACCAACCTGCCATAAGCTGTTTTTTACTTCGAGTCCTTGTACTTTGGCTTGACAGCATATTGGCCTTTATATTTACCACTACTAGAAAAATATAAGAGTTAATAGCCATTTTCGTCCTTGAGGTTTGGGCCAGTTTGTCACTCCAGTACAAAAGTTTTTTTTTTTTGCAATTCCTTCCCTGAGGTTTGGATTTTTTTGCCAAATTCGTCCTTTTCACTAAACCAGTTAAAAAATCTCGTTAAGGTCAGGGGTATTTTTGTCTTTTTACCTGACCTTTTATTTTTTAATATTTTTTATCAAATGGGACCCACCTGTAATTTATAACACAACAATGGATCCAAACAAGCAGCCCATTAACCCACTGCACAACCTTCTTCCCCAAATAGACTCTGAATCTAACCCTAACCCCTTCAATCAATAACCTGATAATATTACAACTCATAATACTCCAATCCTCCAATAAACACAAACTAGTGTAGTGTGTTACAAAGATAAGAGGAATCATAAATATATAGCGTAATCACCACAGGGGGGCCCCTCCAAAAAAAACTACAAGGGCTATGAAGCATGCTTCTACCATCATGTATAGTAGTATCAGTTTTAGAATAGGCATAGGGTTGTTCAAAGCTCTAATCGGAACCCATCATCATCAATTGTTACCTTCATCCTCATCAATCGCTGCTGTCGCTTGGAACCACCACTGCTGCTCGACATCTCCACACCAACCTCACCGTCGCCGTTGTCTTCCTCTGTCGTTGAAGTAGAAAGGGGCCGGCCAGAGGCCACGGTCTGTGGCTCCTCCTCTCCTTCCTTCGGTTACTCTCTCTCTCTCTCTCTCTTTCTCGTTACTTTCTCTCTCTAGGTCCCTCTCTATCCTCTATCATCTGTCTGTCTCTCTCTCTCTATCTCTCTCTCTTTAGATCTCTTGGTTCCCTCTCTCTTTGTTAGCAGATCTGTGAAGCGTTGCACGTGGCTTCGTCCGACGGTTGTACGGCATCCGATCGTCGTTTTCTGGACGGATCTGTATGTTCCGGCGAGGTACCGGAGTTAGGTCTAAAGTCAACGGTTGTTAGATCTGTTGTGTCTGATGATGGTCTATGGTTGTCTGAAGAGGAGATATTGGTAGATGAAGGGATGGAGAAAGGTGGTGTGCATAAGGTTAGGGTTTCAGGAAGCTTGAGCTCTGTTTCTTCTTTGTCTGAGAGAGAGAGAGAGAGAGAGAGAGAGAGAGAGTGAGAGTTAGAGTGAAAGAGAGAGATATATAGGGTGGGGTGGGGATAGGGTGGGGTGGGGTAGGGATGGGGTGAGGTAAGATTTTAATTAAAATTTTAAATTGTAAGTAAAAATACAAAAATACCCTTGATCTTAACGAGCTTTTTTAACTGAGTTAGTGAAAAGGACGAATTTGGCAAAAAAATCCAAACCCTAGGGAAGGAATTGCAAAAAAAAAAACTTTTGTACTGGAGTGGCAAACTGGCCCAAACCTCAGGGACGAAAATGGCTATTAACTCAAAATATAATTTCACATTTACAATTTATCTTCCTATTGAATTATAGTAGAACCGTCAAAACATGTTCATAAAATAAAAAATTATATAAGCTTAAATATATAAACCCTATAACATAGGGTCAAGTTATTCTACACAGTGTAATAAAAATAAGAATGGTGAGAAAGATACAAAAAACACAATAGATCACGAGATATGACACAATGAGCTACAAAATATAACACAATGCCGAAAAATATAACACAATGCTGAAGAAAAAAGACACAACGAATTGCAAAAATGACACAATTATGAAAATAAGAAAAAGACACAATGTTACATAAAAGACACAATGATATAGCGTGTATTCTAAAAACTACAAGCTAAAAACCCAACAAAACGAAGACCTAAAAACTAACATCGTAGGGTTCGATGAGACAGTTTCAATGCCGTTTGAATGAGTTCAATCGGGGCCCGTTTGATACCCTTCCTACGACTTGCTATTTTTTTTTCACTTTGTATTTGATCCTAACCTCTATAACATGTTACCGAAATGATTTTTTTTTTAAATCCTACTAACAAACTTACAACGCTAACAATACTATATAAGATCATAAGTAAATTGTTTATAGCGTCAATGCTAGGGATGATGTTAGCTTTAAATGTCCCAAAAGTTTTGACCAGTTTTACTAAGCAATGATAAAGAAAATATTTACATTTTATGATATTGGTAGTCTTGGTTGATTTTATTGATTTATGTTACATTTTTTTCCTCATACTATAGTTCTCACTTTCAGTGTTTAACATTTTGTTTCATACTTTGTTATTTTATCATCGAATTATTCTTAGTTGGTGGTTAATTCCAGTCTAAGTGTACGATTTAGTCGTGACTTTCAACATTCTTGACTAATTAGTTTGGTTTGCCTAGATACTATACTACATGAATCCCCATCAGTCGAAATGGTGATGTACGAGATCAAGATTAATTCGTTACTATAGATTAAAAACAAGGGGAAGTTAGTGTCGTTCTACTCATTACGAACAAATTTTAATTTTGTAAGCCTTCCTTTACTATGAAAAGGAGGATTTTGTTTATTTCGTAGTCTTTATTCTGACTTTGAAAGCCTATCATTGCCATGACATTGTTGTGGTTTTGTCATTTTGATTATATGTGTCTTTTTGTCTCCAGCCTCTAGCGATCTATTGTGATCATTATAAGAGTAACTAATATTAAATTATTAATACTAATTTAAGTTAAAAGAGTCATTACCGAAATTTACAAGGGTGAAAGTGAAACTTGTGCTAAAACCGCGTCGAGTCGCTACATCAGTGGGCAGCCATAGTGGGCCACAAGCTTTATGGTACATTAAGACTCCACAGGTTTTAAAATGGCAATATTTTAGTAAAAAAACTAGAATTTTGCTCGCGTTTACACGCGGTTCACCAATGTACAATTATTTTGAGCGGTAAGACGTAAAAAAAATATAGTAAAAATATTTTATTAAAATTTAAAAGAAACCAATACACATTTTATTCAAATATCACTAAATATTTCTTTATACACCACATTTTTTGTTTTAGTCTTAACCTTCCCATCAGCATCAAGTATAAGTAAATTCACATCTGCCCTGTTTTCAACTCTTGACAATGCGACATAAAGCTGGCCATGTGAGAATACAGGGTCTCTTAAGACCATCCGGAGTGGGAGGGGGGAAAAGAGAGGGATGAAGCGCCATGTGGCATTTGTGGGACCCATGTGGGGGGGGGGGGGGGAATTGTCGGGAGTGGAAGGGGGGAAGAGAGGGGGAAGGAAATAATATTATATTGTGTTAAAGTTAAAAAAAAAAAAAAAAAAAAAGCTGGCCAATCAAGAGATGACACCTCACCCCCACCCCAAGCCCCAAGCCGGTGAGTTGCCCCCCGCCCCCACCCTCCCCCCCCCCCCCCCCACGCCAGGACCGGCGGCGGTGTTCCCGCCCTTGAAAGCCCCACGCCAGCCCTTCCCGCCCCCCACTCCGTCTAGCCTAAATACAATCCAACCTTCGATAGAGACTGTCCTTGGCTTTTATTGATGGTCATTGCGAAACATACGGATATTGGGAATTGGCGCCTTTGGAACTTGACTGGAATCATGTTATCAGATGGTATTTGAGGAGTATTATCTAGTAAAAAATAAATAGTAGTGAAAAATATTTCTTACAAAATGTTAAAAGTAAGACACTATTTGAGTCAGATCATTCAAAATTCGAATTAAATGTTATAATTAAGTCTAATTGTTACCATTATAAATATTAAAATATGAAATTAAATAGTTAAATAGAACATTTAATATTTGAATATTTATAAAGTTTAACTGAAATCTATCAATTCAAATTCTTGTAACTAATTTGAGAAATTTATAACTAAAACTATTATTTATTAAATTTCAAAACTATTATTGGTTAAATTTTAAATATATTAGGAAATCTCTAATTATAATATCCCTATTTTAATGATAATAGTAGAATTAATTGTTATAATTATGAATTTAAATTCAAAGTTTGAATTTTTTTAAAATATTCAGATCAATAAAAATTTGAATTAAATGTTATAATTAAGTCTTATTGTTATGATTATTATCCAAAATTTAGATTTTTATAAAGTTAAAAAAATTTAAAAACTTATAGATATCAAAATATGAAATTATATACTTAAATAGAACATTTAATATTTGAATATTTATAAAGTTTAATTGAAATCTATCAATTCAAATTCTAGTAAACAAAATTTGAAAGATTCAAATCTCTCAACAATTTGAATTAAATATTTTAAATGTGTTAATTAAATCTAAATTTAAAGGTTACCATAAATCTTAAAATCAAAATTTTGAGATTAAATATTTAAATAAAACATTTAGTATTCAAATATTTTTAAAGTTTAACCGAAATCTATAATTTCAAATTCTAGTATTTAATATTTTAATTTTTACTTGTAATCAATTTGATAAAGTTACAACCAAAATTATTGATTGTTATATTTTAAATATATTAGGAAATCATAATTTAAAGATAATAAATAGGTGTAATGGTTACCATTATTAACTTTAATTGAAAAGTTTAATTTTTTTAAAGATTAACTCATTCAAAATGTGTAATTAAAAGAATAAATAATATGTGTAAATTCTTACTATTATTAAACAAAATTTGAAATTTGAAATTTTATCTAATTCGAAATTAAATATTTCGAATTTTAATTTGAAATTTGAAATTGATAATCCGTTATTTAATTGATTACCAATATAAGTTAAACTAATATTAGGATAATATAGGACAATTAATAGGATCAATTAATGTATTAATAAAAGTTGACAGAACTTATGTAGGGACTTTGAATCATATTAACTGTGTAAATAAAAGGATAATTAGTATGTGTAATTTCTTACAATTATTAACTAAAATTTTTAATTTTTTCAAATTCGAATTTAAACATTTTGAACTTTAATTTGAAATTTGAAATTAAAAATTCGATATTTAATTGATTACCAATATAAGCTAAACTAATATTAGAATAATATAGCACAATTAATATCTCCAATTAATGTATTAATTGGAGAGTTGACACTACTTTGAATCTTATTAAATTTGTAATTAAAAGGATAATTCAAATGTGTAATTTGTTACCATTATTAATCAAAACTAAAAAAATGAAATTTTGTATAATTCGAATTTAAATATTTTGAATTTAATTTGAATTTTGAATTTCAAAATTCAAAATTTAACTTATTACCAATATAAATTACACTAAATTTAAGAAGTGGGTAATTTGAATGTAATAAGAAAATTTAATGAGTTCCTAGGTTACGTAAGTTTCATTTCTCATTCTCATTTATTAAGGTAAATTTTTGAATTTAGAATGAGTCTAATTCGAAATTAAATATTTCGAATTTTAATTTGAAATTTGAAATTGATAATCCGTTATTTAATTGATTACCAATATAAGTTAAACTAATATTAAAATAATATAGGGCAATTAATAAGATCAATTAATGTATTAATAAAAGTTGACACAACTTATGTAGGGACTTTGAATCATATTAACTGTGTAAATAAAAGGATAATAAGTATATGTAATTTCTTACAATTATTAACCAAAATTTTTTATTTTTTCAAATTCGAATTTAAACATTTCGAACTTTAATTTGAAATTTGAAATTAAAAAATTCGATATTTAATTGATTACCAATATAAGCTAAACTAATATTAGAATAATATAGCACAATTAATATCTCCAATTAATGTATTAATTGGAGAGTTGACACTACATTGAATCTTATTAAATTTGTAATTAAAAGGATAATTCAAATGTGTAATTTGTTACCATTATTAATCAAAACTAAAAAATTGAAATTTTGTATAATTCGAATTTAAATATTTTGAATTTAATTTGAATTTTGAATTTCAAAATTCAAAATTTAACTTATTACCAATATAAATTACACTAAATTTAAGAAGTGGGTAATTTGAATGTAATAAGAAAATTTAATGAGTTCCTAGGTTACGTAAGTTTCATTTCTCATTCTCATTTATTAAGGTAAATTTTTGAATTTAGAATGAGTCTAATTCGAAATTAAATATTTCGAATTTTAATTTGAAATTTGAAATTGATAATCCGTTATTTAATTGATTACCAATACAAGTTAAACTAATATTAAGATAATATAGGGCAATTAATAAGATCAATTAATGTATTAATAAAAGTTGACACAACTTATGTAGGGACTTTGAATCATATTAACTGTGTAAATAAAAGGATAATAAGTATATGTAATTTCTTACAATTATTAACCAAAATTTTTAATTTTTTCAAATTCGAATTTAAACATTTCGAACTTTAATTTGAATTTTGAAATTAAAAATTCGATATTTAATTGATTACCAATATAAGCTAAACTAATATTAGAATAATATAACACAATTAATTTCTCCAATTAATGTATTAATTGGAGAGTTGACACTACTTTGAATCTTATTTAATTTGTAATTAAAAGGATAATTAGTATGTGTAAGTTGTTACCCTTATTAATCAAAACTAAAAAATCGAAATTTTGTATAATTCGAATTTAAATATTTTGAATTTAATTTGAATTTTGAATTTCAAAATTCAAAATTTAACTTATTACCAATATAAATTACACTAAATTTAAGAAGTGGGTAATTTGAATGTAATAAGAAAATTTAATGAGTTCCTAGTTTACGTAAGTTTCCTTTCTCATTCTCATTTATTAAGGTAAATTTTTGAATTTAGAATGGGTCTAATTCGAAATTAAATATTTCGAATTTTAATTTGAAATTTGAAATTGATAATTCGTTATTTAATTGATTACCAATATAAGTTAAACTAAGATTAGGATAATATAGGAAATTAATAGGATCAATTAATGTATTAATAAAAGTTGACACAACTTATGTAGGGACTTTGAATCATATTAACTGTGTAAATAAAAGGATAATTAGTATATGTATTTTCTTACAATTATTAACCAAAATTTTAAATT
Source organism: Ambrosia trifida (assembly GCA_028751855.1). Lineage (NCBI taxonomy): Eukaryota > Viridiplantae > Streptophyta > Magnoliopsida > Asterales > Asteraceae > Ambrosia > Ambrosia trifida. The sequence goes on along the minus strand of CM054126.1, from coordinate 109,809,330 downwards.
TTGTCAAATTCGAATTTAAACATTTCGAAATTTAATTTGAAATTTGAAATTAAAAATTGGATATTTAATTGATTACTAATATAAGCTAAACTAATATTAGAATAATGTAGCACAATTAATATGATCAATTAATGTATTAATTGGAGAGTTGACACTACTTTGAATCTTATTTAATTTGTAATTAAAAGGATAATTAGTATGTGTAAGTTGTTACCCTTATTAATCAAAACTAAAAAATCGAAATTTTGTATATTTTGAATTTAATTTGAATTTTGAATTTCAAAATTCAAAATTTAACTTATTACCAATATAAATTACACTAAATTCAGGAAGTGAGTAATTTAAATGTAATAAGGAAATTTAATGAGTTCCTAATTTACGTAAGTTTCCTTTCTCATTCTCATTTATTAAGGTAAAATTTTAAATTTAGAATGGGCGTAAATAGTTAATATATAATTATTATTAATGTGTATTTGTTATCTATGAAAAATATGGGATTTTCAAATTTAAATTTTTTAAAAAAAGTCAAACAATTGTTTATATGGTAAAATCTTTGAATTTGGAATGGGCGTAAATATAGTTAATATATAATTATTTTACAAAAAAATAGGTTTTGATTAATATACAAAACATAATTTTGAAAAAATAAATCAGGGATAATTATAAAAAATATTTGAACAATATAGAAAAGTAACCTAGGAAATTAATTAAACAATTAATGAACAAAATAATAAGGAGAATGAAAACTTACAACAGATTGAGTGGCGTGTCTACAACAATTGATTTCGTTTCAAGAAAGACCTATCACTTTTACGTTTAAGGCAGATTGGAAGAACGATCTAGTTTCAAAAGAAAAGGATGTAGTAGATTAATCTTCACGATCTTAAAATTGGATGTATAAAACACACATAATACAACTAAATCGGAAGTTTTAAATCATACCATAAAATTATATCCATATTAAATAATATCATTCAATTCTATATCCCCATAAATCGGAAGTTTTAAATCATTCCATAAAATTAGAAGCTTGAAAATAGGAAAGATCATAGATTCTTTTGAAAAAAATTAAACCACTTTCCGATTTTGACACGATGCAATCGGGTGCACCCACATCCGAGATCCACGATCCATCCAATCACCAACCAAACTAAAGATTTTCACTAAAAAACATTATCTCAAGCATATGAAGATCCGGATTATATTAAATTCTCAAGAACAAATAAGAACAATTGATGAAAATTCTTGAACCCTTTAAACAATTTTAGTAGAATAAGAAGTTATGAACATGAAAGAAAAAATACGTGATAATTAACCAAAGCTTAACCGAATACAATGGCTAAGTTTGGGTTCGGTCTAATGCCTAGAAACAGCTACGTACCTTCAAATCGATCACAGAATTAGAACCAAACATTAATCATAATCAGCTAACTCTAATCACTAACAAAAAAAAAAAAAAAACAACCGGTGTTAAACTAAATCAACAAACAACAAAGGACCCTAAGAACATGACAACCCATCCCTAGACAACCAAAATAATGTGAAATACACGATCATACCTTGAAAATAATCGGCCAAAATCCATACTAATCATCACCCGTATGATCAACCAATAATCAATTCGATAATAATTAATCAATATGAACATGCTCGGCCTTCCATCATAACATTTTCTTGATATTGTGCCATAGTTTCTGTATCAACATTCACGAAAACAAAAACAAAGGAGCGAAGAAAGATGAAGAATGATCGTTTTACAGAATAAGGAGGCGAGATCATACCTTGAAGAAGATGGAGGATCGACAATGGAGAGGAGGTTGGTTTGATTGTTTTAGGATTTACTAAATAACAAAAAGTGAATTGAAATCATAGAACAAAATTAATTAATGGATTATTATTAATAAGGGAAATCTAGATTATAGTATTTAGGAAAGTTAATAATAATATTAGTAAATAAGTTTGACCAAAAGTAATTGAATGATTTTTTATTTAAAAAAACAAAAATCTTATAAATTCTCACATTGTGACACATGGCACAATATGATAGGCTAGAGAATTGAAGGATCAACATGAGAGTGCCATGTGTCCACATTGAGTTTCATATATTAGTTGTATAGAAGATAATAATTCAAATTTTAATGATCGAAAAAACAAAGGAAAATGAAATTTATTAATCCCACCTTTTTGCAGTTGGCCGATAAAAACCCCACATGAGTTTATCCTTTACAACAGTCTCACCTTTCAGACATTTTACTCTCAATGCACCCCCCGTTAACTCACACTAACACCGTTAGCTGAAACTCACAATTCTAGGCGATTATTCACCAGATTTGAAAGAGGGAACCGAGACGAAGATATTGATATGTTTAATTATAGAAATAAGCATGGTTCGTCGACTGTAGGTTGATGTTCTCCTCGGATAGGATGACCAAAACCGACGATTAAACCATTGAACCGTGCTTATTTCTGCAATTGAACATACCAATATCTTCGTCTCGATTCCCTCTTTCAAGTCCGGTGAATAATCGCCTAGAATTGTGGATTTCAGCTAACGGCGTTAGTGTGAGTTAACGGGGGGTGCATTGAGAGCAAAATGTCTGAAAGGTAGGACTGGTGGGAAGAATAAATTCAAGTGGGATTATTATCGGCTAACTATAAAAATGTGGGATTAATAAATTCCATTTTGCCAAAAACAAAATAACAAAATTACCATTTAGAATAATGTAATTTTATATTATTATAAAAACAAAATAACAAAATTACGGCGAGCAAGCCCTCCATTGTAAGGAATTACCAGGATTAAAGTATCGTCATAACTGGGTTATGGATGTTTTATGGGACGTGCTTAGACGCACTGGAATCTCGTCCAAGAAAGAAGCACCTGTTAACTTTTTGACTGATCCGCGAGAGGGGAGATCTACCTTACGTCCTGTGGATATATGTTTGTGTTTGGCTGGGCGGGGGGCAAGCATGCATGTGTCGACCTCACTAGGGAGATGGGTTGAGAGACAACGACTTCGTTCCGGGACAAGCGGTTTTGAGGGCGGAAGCTAAGAAGGTGGCTAAGCACGAGGCAACATGTCTAGAGAATCAGCACGTGTTCCTTCCGGTTGCCTTCAACACATTTTGGTCCTTAGCCCCTCAGGCGGTTCGTTTCTTGGAGCGGGTTCAGAAGGTAGTTCATAGCGACTCGCAGAGTCCAAGGAACCAAAAGGTTTATTTTTAGTAGAGTAGGTTTTGCAATTCAATGGGGATAGCGGTGCAGCTTGTTGCTCACTTACCCATTATCCAGATGTAAATTTGGCTTTTAAATATATATTGTTGATGTTAAAATAATGCTATTGTTTCTTCATTTTACAATCACCTTGATGTTGTTTAATTGTAAACCGGCCTTTTATTTTCCCTTACATTTAAACATTTAAATATTATATTTTAATTTTTTATGGTGTTAACGACGACGAGGACACTCATATCACTATTCAGGGTCAGGTTGTCCCGCAGGTAACTAAGTTTAAATACTTAGGATCATTTGTTCAAAAGGATGGGGATATAGATAGTGACGTAATACATCGCATACAAGCCGGGTGGCGTAAGTGGAAAGCAGCCACTGGGGTATTGTGCGATAAGCGGTTCCCAAATAAATTGAAGGAGAAGTTTTACAGGACCACAGTTAGACCTGCTATTTTGTATGAGACAGAGTGCTGGGCAATCAACAAGACGCACACACGCAAGATGGAGGTTGCAGAGATGAGGATGGTAAGGTGGATGTGCGGGCACATATGGCTAGATCGGATTAGAAACGAGGTTTTTAGAGAAAGGTTAGGAGTGGCTAGAATATCAGACAAGATAAAGGAGGGGAGATTGGGATGGTTTGGACATGTGAAGAGGATACGAAAAACAGCGCCGGTTAGAGTAGTTGAAGCATGCGTTGTATATGGGAGAAGGAATAGGGGCAAGCCTAAATTGACCTGGGATGAGCGGATTAGACATGATCTCATAGAGTTGCACCTCTCTGAGGACATGGTCCAAGATAGGAGTTCGTGAAGAAGTATGATTAAAGTAAGTGACTTTTAGGATTTGACACTTAGGTAGCATAACCATTTATTATGAGACCTTAACTATAGAATTTCTAAACCTATTTTGATTTATGTATCTATTTATCCTGTTTTCTCGAGTAATGTGAAACTTACATGTGGTTGTCGTCTCGTTTACATGTTTGTTTGATGTTCAATGTCATAGATTTTTATGCACTATCTTACTAGCTTATTCTTGCACTTGGTCCGTTAGCCGATAACGAAATATCCCTGTGGTACCTGTCTCTTTACTTGTATGTTTACCTGTCTTCTGTTCTCTTTTTTTGAGCCGGGGGTCTCTCTAGAAGCAGCCTCTCTATCCTTATAGGTAGAGGTAAGGTATGCATACATCTCACCCTCCCCTGACCCTACCAATAGTTTTTACTATTCGTGGGATATACTGGGTATGATTGATTGATTGATTTTAATTTTTTATGTAATTAATGTATAAGTATTAAGTTGTCAATGGACCCACTTGATAGAGGCGTATGCCTCTCACGATGAGATCTTAAGTTTAAGCTTGCGCAAGACTGTATATTTAAAATTACTAATACAAAGGATAACATTGGCCGTTCAAAAAAACTATATTATGATGAGTAAATTGCAATTTTGTTCCTCATGTTGCTTGAGTTAACTCTAAACGCCTTTATTCCATCACCTTTGACGTTTTAGCACTATATGTCCATAGACCTAATGATCATTAATATACCATCTTATCATCTTCTTCCCCAACCAACCCCCACCATCTAAGCCCCCATGTATCATCACCAACCACCTCCACCACTAGACGACCGCCACTTGATTCAAAAGTGTAAAAAATTAAAGAATCTGTACTTTCTATCTCTCAGTTAGCATATCAAATCTAGGTTTTTCTTCATCATCCATCCATTCATCCTCCTATATAAATTTCACCGAATCCATGGCTTCACTACAAAAAATAAAGATGTTAGCAACACAATGCGTCGTCATCGGAAGTCCGATTCGTAGTCCATCCACAAGCCCTATCAATAACCTCATTCGTTAAAAAACGTTGCGGATGTTGTTCAGTTGCGGCGACAAGACGGAAATCGTTTGTTCCCGTGGAGTGACGAGCGATGTTGATTCATCAGGAAGTCTTTGTAAGTAATGCAAATGAATACAACTTTTATTATTTTTTTACATACAAATCTATGGATACATATAGCAATAAATACATGTACATTAAAAACAAATATAAATAAATGGTATAAAAGTACGTACTAACAATACTAACAATTTACTTAAAGGGTCCTTTAATAGCCACAAGAAAGACTTCCGACAAACTAAGTTGCGGAAACAAGACAATAAAAAGTACTTTCAGAAACATGATAAAAAATCAATAGGTCCGACTCTTCAAATGCCATATCCTTAACAACATTTTTCTCATCCTTCCCTGAACTCAACGTCATCCTTAGCGAGTTTCCGTAAAACAACTCCACATTCCATTTTCCCTGTTGAAGCAGTAAATTAGTTCGCTAAAAGTAATTACAAAGATATATTTGAAACATAAGATAATCTATTAAAAAATATCAATGAATAAACTGTCAATGGATGTCAGATTTGTATGTTTTGATCAAATAACTCATATGAGTTGTTCAACATTTAATAACGCTTATGGGGTGTCATAAGCCGCTGAAGTGGACTTTCACGTTAAACTAGGTATTGCAATATTTCAAATGACGTTTTGGCATAATTGTACCACAAGAAACAAAAAAGAAGTTTATTGCAAAATTATCCCGGTTACCAGAACGGTGGAAGATATAAAAATGCATTTGTTTATATGGTGAAAGGTAGATGAAAGTATCATACTTTGAATCGGGAGAGATACATCAAATTTAACATTCGCATTGCCGGGAACCACATTCCTCCTTTTATACCCATCACAATGAATGCGATAGAGAAACGTGTGCACTCGAGTGCATTGGATGGCCAATGAGTAGGCGACACTTAAGGTGGGAAACTAAATTGCCGTCACAAGTGGGCGTGTAGCCGCCATGCGCCTGAAAAAAGTAAAATGCATGTTGATGCAACATGCGTCATACGATGTAATAACGTTAGATGTCCCATTAGTTCTCACCAACCCTTGTCCCGAGGGAATCGTTTGAAAATTTAAACACCCCGCTACTTGCGAAACGCAACCCGCAAACAAAATATGGTAAAACCTATGTTTTCTCAGAAGCGAGTCTCCACCCGCACAAGGAGCAATTCACAACCAAATGATGATAAAACACAATTGTGTCTACGCGCACATCACTATTTGCGGGAAAACACAAAAAAAACACAACTAGTCCAATACTCCACTGTGACATCCGTCACCCTCGTCTTTCGTCAAATTTACAAAAATAGCCCTTCAAATATTTCCATTATAGTCCTTGTAAGTTTTGCCGTTTTCAAATTTAATTTTTGAGCGAACTAAAAATTTATGTTTAATCTGGATCGGGTAAAGTTTTAATCAAATGCGTATGTTGAAACGTATTCGTAAAGGGATTCTATAAATTCAAGTTTCATAAAGTTTTAAAAATATTTAAGTTAAATAAGTTAACTTTGGTTAAGTATTATAAAGGAAAAATTAACTGAAATTTCATAAAACTAACTAAGTTTAAATGGAGGGACTATTTCTGCCATAACTCAATACTTTAAATCTGTTTTCCCTCCCCTTGTCACTCACGCAAATCCGGTGACAAGTCCGGTCACCGGAATTTTTTTCCGGCCAACCCCAAATCTCAATTTCGTAACCGTTTAACTGATTTTATTGTTTGTTTGGACTTTCTCCATCATCCTGGAACGGTTACATAAGCTTTAAAGGCTTCTAAACGTTTCAAAACCCGTCTTTAAAGGAAATCGATCGGAATTTTTTTTAAGAACCCAAATACGTTTTTTTGCCCACTACACGACTATAAATTGATACCATTCCACCTTTGCATCACAACCCAACGTAAACCCACAAAATTTTTATCCAAAACACGCCTGGAAACCTCTGAATCGGAGCTTCAAGACGCGGCCCTCATCCCTTCGTTTCTGACCGAAATCGTAATTGTAAGTGTGATATTTTGATGCCCTTCTGGTTATTATCAAATTCCGAGCAAAAGCCCTCTAGTTTTGATCGTTTTCATTATCTGGTTTGGGTTTATTAGATTAGGGTTAGGGTTAGGGTTCTTAGAGTGATTTTGGGGAAGAAGATGGTTATGTATTAATAGTTAAATAAATTTAACTTTCAAATAAATCAACAAGGAAGCTTGTAGTCTAGTGGTTTAGTGGGTGGTGGTGTTGGGAAAGGGCCCGAGTTCGAGTCCCCATGGCAGCAAAGAGTTTTTTTTTTTTTTTTTTTTTTCAGATTTTGTATTTCTTTTTTTGTTTTGTTTTCATTTCTTAATTATTTACTTACAAATACATTTATATCTTTAAATATTCATAATAAATTCATTTTTGCTTCAAAAATTATAAAAATTTAGGTGTAGCTTCTTGACACCTCATAGAATATTAGCCCACTTTTAGTTTCTGGAAAATGTTTTTATTTTTATATTTTTATTTAAGTTATTTGTTTTAATCGTAATTAATTGATTAAAAATTCATTTTTAATGATTTTAATCTCAAATTTTTGTGAAATTATTTCTAATAATTATGAACTGAAATAAAAATTATTGGATCAGAAAACACTTGTTTTTATTAAATTTCCTATTTTTAAATCATCTAAACATGATTTAATATCATTAGATCAATTTTAAATATAAATAAGTTTATAAAAATTATGAGAAAATTATTTTCATTAATTTACATAAGAAAGTTTTCATTTTCTATGAAAAACAATATTTTTGGATCATGTCTTGTATTATTAGTATTATTTATCAATTACGACATAATTAAATGTTTATTTATTTATACTCTTACAACATCTATTTTATAAATACCTTTCTTATAAAATAGAAATATTTCTTATGTTGGAAAGTCTAAATTATTATTTGTCGGGTCATCGTGTAACTCGTAATTGTTTATTTCAATATTTATGAGTATCGTAATTATTTACAATAATTAGTTAATGTAATTAAGTAAATTATTTTTGTATTAACTAATTAAACATATGTTGATCTAAATATTTAATTGGTAATAATTATATTACCTAAATCATATTTACAAACTTCGGTATATTATTTTTAATATACAACTTTTACATTAATTCGACTAATCATAAAAACTCTAATTCCCCAAATCGACTTAGCAAACCCTAATGCCTTAGACCCTAGTTACTCGAGACTCTTAGACATTTCCTTATTAGTATTCTTACACATTATAGGTTGAATTCCTCGGAATTCCCATTACTTAGCTCACGACCGCTTAAGTGGATTTTGATTGCTTTCGCAAACTGTGATATATCTTTCCCCTTTTTACTATTTACTCTTTTGGGGTGATTCATGTACCATTATTATTAAACTTACGTATATTATTTACAAAGCAATGTGCTCTTTGATATGTTTTGTGTGAATTGTATGAACGATTTGTCAAAGTCATTAACCTTTGGGCCGCACCTAACAATGAGTAGTACTACGAATTATATCCCTTGGTTACTTACGTGAACGAGTTAAGTCCTTGGTCATTGTTATGGTTTTTCTTGAACGATGGGTGAACGATTATTGAACGATGGGAGGCTTGATTTTGACCCTTTTACATATTACAAACATCAAGGCACATAAATTGCAAATTACTGGTTGAACGAAAATGGATATACTCACCAATGCATTATATGTGTTGACAAATTATTTTGTACATGTTTCAGGTGAAGTTTGATCTTGCATGCTTTTCACGCTTAGGCTGGACCTAGTGCTTAAATAAAAGTTGAACATTTATTATTTATGTTTGAGATTTCTATTAAGACTCTTTGTATTTCGTTTTAAACAATGGAAGTTATTTGCTATTAATATTTACAATTTAGTCCATGTGCTATTGAACAATCGTCACTACGTGACACCTCGATGTTTTCGCCATCGGTTGGGGTGTTACAGATTGGTATCAGAGCCATGGTTATAGGGAACTAGGTTATTAGTAAATGCTTTTGACCTAGACTATAACTAAGCTACCCTTTATATGCTTTCTTTTACCCTCATATTCCTTTAGATAGATTTTCTTCTTTTACTTTTCATTATACTCGAAGAAGATTTTATTCTACCAATGGAACGAAGACACCAAGTTAGGAGTGATATCCATACCTTGGTGAATAGTTTCACTCTTTATATGTTTTAGTTATTTATTTATTTATCTTGGAATATTTTCCTTTCGAGATAGGACACGTCCAAATCTCAAGGAATCTATCCCTCCAAAAGAAACTCAAATCACTAAGCTAGGAGTGATATCCTTATCTTAGTGACCAGTTTCACTCCATCGTATTTTTACTTTTTGGAAGTATATCTTTGAGTTAGGAGTGAAATCCACATCTCAAGGATATATATATTTCCATATCTCAAGTTCCGCTAGAGTTTTGCAATTTATCTGTGACGGGGCACGTGCAATCTGGAAGGGTGAGCGCCTGTATTCTGAGTTTTCTGTCTAGGTTGGTAATTCGCATAAATCCCAATCAGACGAGGGACCCGTTTACCTACCTGGGAATTCTCGGGATGAGCATTCACTTATAGGCTAAAGTACGCCCCCACAAGTCACTAATAATATTTCAATTACTTTAGTCAGTCAACAGTTTCTTTGGAAACACTCTTATATCTCGTTTTATACTTGGTATTGGTTTTTCATTTGAAGTTTTATCATGATTTTTCTCTATAATGTTCATAATTTTTCTTAAATCAATTTATAATTACTATATCTCATGTTATGTGTTACTTGTCTTGATATAAACTATGGCATTTCCAAGATTTTTGGAATCAAATCTCATAATTATTGTTCACTTTTGTAGATGTCTGATCGCGAATCTCGTAAGAGAGCTTCTAAGCGTCAAGCTAAGTTGAAATCTGATCAGCGTATCGCGACCATGCTCAATGACAAGTTGGAAACACTTGTTCCTAACATCATTAATGCTATTATTCCAAACCTTAACCTGAACGGTAGCTCGAACGGGAACTCTAACGGGAATACAAGTGGAAATGGTGGGGCTAGTGAGAATAAGTGCACTTTCAAGCACTTCAACTCCTGCCATCCCAACAAGTTTAATGGCACTGAGGGAGCCACTGGGTTACTTGAATGGTTCGAAAGTATGGAGAATACGTTCATTAATAGCGACTGTCCAGACAACCTACGTGTTCGTCATGCCACGGGTGTTCTTCAAAAGAGAGCGCTCACTTGGTGGAATGGTGAAAAACATGCTCGAGGGACAGAAGTTGCTTTAGCTATGTCTTGGGATGATTTCAAAATCGCCATGACTACTGAGTTCTGTCCTCGTAGTGAGATGAAGAAATTGGAGGATGAGTTCTATCACCTCAAGCAGGATAGTGGAAACAATGTTCCCTACAACAACCGTTACCACGAGTTAAGCTTACTGATTCCTCGTATGGTAACCCCGGTATCCTTGGCTATTGAGAAGTATATTGAGGGACTACCACCTCAGATCCATGATTCGGTTATGGGAAGTAAACCTGCTACTGTAGAGGATGCCATTCGTCTCGCAGCATCTCTTACTGACAAGCATGTCAAGGATGGTACTCTAACTCGTAAGGGTACTAAAAGGCCTACTGAAACCACTTCAAACCCTGCTATCACTGAACCTTCCCAAGAGAACTCTGCCTCTGCCTCTAGTTCCAATAAGAAACGAAAAGGTGGAAACCAAAACTATGCTGTTGTTGCACCTCTTAACCAGGTTCCTGTTGCAAACCCACCTGCTGCACCCCAAACTCAAAAGGTTCAAGGGAACTATGCAGGTGTGCACCCTAAGTGCACCACATGCAACTCTCACCACCCTAACAACCGACCCTGCTGGAAATGTGACACGTGTGGTCGACTGGGTCATACCACCCCTTTCTGTCGTGTTGTTAATCGACCCGTGAATAACCCACAGACTGCTACCCAAAACCAGGGAGTTGGTCAACCTAGAGTTTGCTACGCTTGTGGTGATCCCGACCATATGCTAAATAGATGCCCTCATCTCACAGCTTTTATCCAGACCCGTCCACAAACTCCAGCAGCCCCAGCAGTTCCAGCAATTCAAGCAGCTCCAGCTCGTGGTCGTGCTTTCAACATCAATGCGAATCAAGATCAAGCTATCAACGACATTGTCAATGGTACATTTCTTATTACTAACTTATATGCTTCGATTTTGTTTGATACCGGTGTGGATATGTAACAACCGGCAAAAATAAGGTAATTCCGTACTAATTAATTAATATATGATAAACGTAATTAAATACAATTATATGTGATTTAATTATCAAGGCTTTAGGAGATAGCAATTTCCAAATAATGCATAGGAATGCATACGTTTAATGGTAAAACATGATAGGATCATGTGCGAATAAACTATCCGGTATGGACGTTGGCGATTACCCGGTAATAATTAAATAAACGAAAAGGATCCCGGACGCCCAGGATATAAAATAAAGGGTATTTTCACAAAATATAATGAGTTTTGGAACTCCAAAACCATAAGTGGAAACTTTTCATACAAATCTCCCGGTAACGAATAAAGTGCGCGTACCGCACCCGATACGCGTATAACTTATAATTTCACCCGACAAAAGCCTAAATAACCAATCAACGCTTAAATTAGACTATATTTAAGGGTTATCAAAGGTATTTTTAATGTCCGAATAACGCGCGATTAAAACCCGAAAAAAATACCCGAACGATACCCGAACGACGAGGAATTAAACTTAACTTATTATTGGTAAATAGATTGTGTTGTGGACCCCACCTAAGCCCTTAAAGGGGCCGGCCTAATGGCCTTGTAACACCCTTGCATTATTATTTTTTTAAACAACCTACAAACCTAGGATATTAAGCATGCATGGACAAGAATGGATGTAAGATCTACCAAGTACAAAAGCATGCTCCACTTGCTTTTCTTTTGTAAAAATTTCGGCCCTATGGCCATGTAATCCAAGACAAAAATGCAATCTAATTATACCCTAGTACACACATGCATGTATAAGATCTAGTGAAAAGATTATGATGGGTCACAAATACTTAGCAAAGATTTGCAAGCAATCTCTCACCCTCTCACACAAACTCACGGCCAAACACCTATCAAATATCCATCTAAGATCATTTCCTTGTACTTCTTAAATCTCCTAAATCTTTAGTAAGATCACATGCAATCCATGGAAGGTATGGTGAGGTTATATATAACATGTGTTCATACATAAGATAACAAAGCAAAAACATCTCCATCTTCATCTTCTTTGGGCCGTAGGTTTCACCTCATCCACACACACATTTCTTTCAAGTTTTTACATCTTCTAATCACTCAAAACAATCCATCATTCAAACCCCCATTGTGTGTTTCAAGCTTGGAGCTTAACCACTAAGGAAGAACACACTAAACCCCTCTCAAATCCAAGGTTTTTGTCTTCCCTAGCCTTGTGCTAGTAGTAAGCTTCTTAACCTTGTTTTGATTATTAATATTCATGTATGTGTTCTTAGAAGCAAGTTGTACATGAAGGGTTAAAATGTGGTTTTGAAACATAACTTTAATAGATTTTACATGAGTAAAATGGATGATTAAAGACATGTAAATGGATCATGGATTTGATGATAATAAAGTAGTGTTCTTGAAAGATATAAAATCTACACATACACTATGTAAGATGATGATCTACATAAGATTTGAGGAAGAAACTTGAATGTATTAAAAAGTAGTTTTAATCATCTTAAAATGATCATCTAAGATGTAATTTAAGATGGAATATATTAGGATGTCATGAATGAAGAAGTTGCAAAACTAAAGTTTACTACTTAGAAGAATGGGATTTTGACATAATGGACAAAAACATTAAACACACATACTAGTAGCCTTATGTATGGAATACAAGACAATTAAAAGTGGTTTGATGCAAAAATAACTTAACAATAAAAAGATGAATCTTCAAAGACCACTAATTTGAGTGAAAAATACTAACTTTGGAAGTTAGAGTGGAAAAATGCAACATTTGAAAGTTAAGGGACTAATGTTGTAACTTTGAAAGTTAGAGGACTAAAATGAATATTTTAGAAACTATTAGTCCAAAAATGCAATAATGAAAAGTTTGGTGTCAAAAGTATAAGTAATAATTTTCCAAGGTTGATTTGGTAAATACTAGTAACATACTTGGGTATTTTGTATAAAAAGTGTATTTTTATAAAATGGAATTTTATAAAAATATGGACTCCTTCTAACATAAGAATTATTATACAAACAAGGTTTTTATAAAGATGAGACAAATTAAAAACTTGGGAAAAACTTATATAAAAATGAGCACTTTTATATAAATGGGAATATAAAAGTGTTGGAACATTTTTGTGTATAAGTTGGCAAGTTTGGATTAAAAATAGGAAAGTATTTTTAAACCTTCCAAGTAACATGTGTTAGGGGGAAGAAATATGAATAATATTTCTATAAAACACATGTTGGGAAAAACTTGGAAAAATTAACTATTCAAGCTAAGATATCGAACTAGGATGCGTTAACGAACAATAAACGGACACAACATGAGAAAAATGCCGTTGCGGCAAGATGAGAAAATATATATTTTAGGAAGTAAAATATATATATATCATGGGTGAAAATTTACTAACACTTTCCTAAGTGTTGAAGAAAACTATTCGTGGGAGAAAAACATAACGTAAACAAGTAAGACGTTAAACAAACGTATAGACTTTACAAGAAAAATTACACGTTTATATATATATATATATATATATATATATATATATATATATATATACGCCCGTCTCGGCAAAATTCTAGTATATCTACTTAATGGGAAAGTAGATATGTGGGAAGGAAAACCAAGACGAGTAGACAAAATATATATGTATATATATGTGTATACCGTGCCGACGAGATCCTAGTATATTTATTTGAATGGGAAAATAAATATACGGCATGGTGAGTCGAATCGGGTGTTGAGAATATACTACCGAACGACAAACCTTAGCATATTTATTTAAATGGGAAAATAAATGTGCGGCAAAGTGAGTCGGGTCGGGTGTTAAAATATATTACATCGAACGATGCGATCTTAAGTATAATTATTTGAATGGGAAAATAATTATACGTTAAGTGAAGTCGAGTCGAGGATAATAATATACAAGTTGAGGAAATATTAATGAGAATAATATATAACTTGTAAGGAAAGGGGTAATCTAACGCCAACGAAACCTAGGATATGCGCTAAATTAAACGGGAATTGGAATAACTCGTGGTCGGGAGTTGGGTGTACAACTTGCCAAGGCACATGCACTATACGAATAGTGACTCATACGTCTAGGACGTTTGTAGGTGCGAGACCCACCGTTTGTTATCTACCTTTTGAGCCGGACGTTGATTCAGGTGAGTCTCACGGCCCCATTTTAAACTATTTTACGTTTTCGGGGGAAAGATATGTTAGGGAAAATGTTTGACGGAATAATTACTTGAGGTGTGACCGCCACTCGGGGTTGAGACCTCACTTCTATAATCATTTATTCAGGGAAATGAAACCGGTGGAATATTTGAATAGTACTATTGGTGCCTGACAAGGCCCACCCCTAATCGATAGCGTCGATTATGCATTAGTGTATGCCTGGGGTGCATATATTCTGAACTAAAGTCGTAGGATACCGAGAAACGACTTGGAGCGGGGCATTATTATTATACGTCTTGGTTTGATTATAGTCTCAAGTAGATTTATAGGAATTTGCAACTCCTATACATTGTCATAACATGGTATATCCCAAGTGTTTAAGTTTTGGAAACTAAAAACCTGTGAACTCACCAATATATTTATATTGACGAGATTTAAACATATCTTTCAGGTAACTAGCTGAAGATGAGCATGGTGGGCTGGGTCACGGAAACCTCCTATGCGGCGTTGGATATTTTGCTGGGTTTCACTTTTATTTCCCAAAGTCTATGGGATATATTTGAGAAACCTCACTAGTTATGTTAAAAACAATTTACTTTATGTGTAATGCTTGAACATGATTTTGACGCCTAAATAAATGGCCCATTTTCTTAATTACTTATGATTTGCGTTAACCTTGACTTTATACGCTTGAACCGTCGCGCCGCGTGTTTCCGCCATTGGCGTGGTGTGACAGGATAGGAGTTTGGTCTCGTTAGAAGTTGAACCTTTGCTTGCTCGTATTTGCCCTCCCTTTACCCATTCTTTTACTATGGAGGTTGCTAATGGCAATCTTATTCTTATAAAATCTGTGCTCCGTAATTGCACGTTAAACTTAAATGATTATAAATTTTTATGTAGATCTTATATCTGTAATTAGGAATATTATGAATCGAGTTTGTAAACCTTTCTTGAACCAATATGTAAGTGTTTTTCATCGATAACATACTCACATATACCACCACCAGAAACTTCCACATGATAGAAATTTCGAGACGAAATTTTCTAAAGTAGGGGAGCCTGTGACATCCGTCACCCTCGTCTTTCGTCAAATTTACAAAAATAGCCCTTCAAATATTTCCATTATAGTCCTTGTAAGTTTTGCCGTTTTCAAATTTAATTTTTGAGTGAACTAAAAATTTATGTTTAATCTGGATCGGGTAAAGTTTTAATCAAATGCGTATGTTGAAACGTATTCGTAAAGGGATTCTATAAATTCAAGTTTCATAAAGTTTTAAAAATATTTAAGTTAAATAAGTTAACTTTGGTTAAGTATTATAAAGGAAAAATTAACTGAAATTTCATAAAACTAACTAAGTTTAAATGGAGGGACTATTTCTGCCATAACTCAATACTTTAAATCTGTTTTCCCTCCCCTTGTCACTCACGCAAATCCGGTCACCGGAATTTTTTTCCGGCCAACCCCAAATCTCAATTTCGTAACCGTTTAACTGATTTTATTGTTTGTTTGGACTTTCTCCATCATCCTGGAACGGTTACATAAGCTTTAAAGGCTTCTTAACGTTTCAAAACCCGTCTTTAAAGGAAACCGATCGGAATTTTTTTTAAGAACCCAAATACGTTTTTTTGCCCACTACACGACTATAAATTGATACCATTCCACCTTTGCATCACAACCCAACGTAAACCCACAAAATTTTTATCCAAAACACGCCTGGAAACCTCTGAATCAGAGCTTCAAGACGCGGCCCTCATCCCTTCGTTTCTGACCCAAATCGTAATTGTAAGTGTGATATTTTGATGCCATTCTGGTTATTATCAAATTCCGAGCAAAAGCCCTCTAGTTTTGATCGTTTTCATTATCTGGTTCGGGTTTATTAGATTAGGGTTAGGGTTAGGGTTCTTAGAGTGATTTTGGGGAAGAAGATGGTTATGTATTAATAGTTAAATAAATTTAACTTTCAAATAAATCAACAAAGAAGCTTGTAGTCTAGTGGTTTAGTGGGTGGTGGTGTTGGGAAAGGGCCCGAGTTCGAGTCCCCATGGCAGCAAAGAGTTTTTTTTTTGTTTTTTTTTTTCAGATTTTGTATTTCTTTTTTTGTTTTGTTTTCATTTCTTAATTATTTACTTACAAATACATTTATATCTTTAAATATTCATAATAAATTCATTTTTGCTTCAAAAATTATAAAAATTTAGGTGTAGCTTCTTGACACCTCATAGAATATTAGCCCACTTTTAGTTTCTGGAAAATGTTTTTATTTTTATATTTTTATTTAATTTATTTGTTTTAAGCGTAATTAATTGATTAAAAATTCATTTTTTAATGATTTTAATCTCAAATTTTTGTGAAATTATTTCTAATCATTATGAACTGAAATAAAAATTATTGGATCAGAAAACACTTGTTTTTATTAAATTTCCTATTTTTAAATCATCTAAACATGATTTAATATCATTAGATCAATTTTAAATATAAATAAGTTTATAAAAATTATGAGAAAATTATTTTCATTAATTTACATAAGAAACTTTTCATTTTCTATAAAAAACAATATTTTTGGATCATGTCTTGTATTATTAGTATTATTTATCAATTACGACATAATTAAACGTTTATTTATTTATACTCTTACAACATCTATTTTATAAATACCTTTCTTATAAAATAGAAATATTTCTTATGTTGGAAAGTCTAAATTATTATTTGTCGGATCATCGTGTAACTCGTAATTGTTTATTTCAATATTTATGAGTATCGTAATTATTTACAATAATTAGTTAATGTAATTAACTAAATTATTTTTGTATTAACTAATTAAACATATGTTGATCTAAATATTTAATTGGTAATAATTATATTACCTAAATCATATTTACAAACTTTGGTATATTATTTTTAATATACAACTTTTACATTAATTCGACTAATCATAAAAACTCTAATTCCCCAAATCGACTTAGCAAACCCTAATGCCTTAGACCCTAGTTACTCGAGACTCTTAGACATTTCCTTATTAGTATTCTTACACATTATAGGTTGAATTCCTCGGAATTCCCATTACTTAGCTCACGACCGCTTAAGTGGATTTTGATTGCTTTCGCAAACTGTGAGTATATCTTTCCCCTTTTTACTATTTACTCTTTTGGGGTGATTCATGTACCATTATTATTAAACTTACGTATATTATTTACAAAGCAATGTGCTCTTTGATATTTTTTGTGTGAATTGTATGAACGATTTGTCAAAGTCATTAACCTTTGGGCCGCACCTAACAATGAGTAGTACTACGAATTATATCCCTTGGTTACTTACGTGAACGAGTTAAGTCCTTGGTCATTGTTATGGTTTTTCTTGAACGATGGGTGAACGATTATTGAACGATGGGAGGCTTGATTTTGACCCTTTTACATATTACAAACATCAAGGCACATAAATTGCAAATTACTGGTTGCACGAAAATGGATATACTCACCAATGCATTATATGTTGTAACAACCGGCAAAAATAAGGTAATTCCGTACAATTAATTAATATATGATTAACGTAATTAAATGCAATTATGTGTGATTTAATTATCAAGGCCTTAGGGAATAGCAATTTCCAAATAGTGCATAGGAATGCATACGTTTAATGGTAAAGCATGATTGGATCATGTGCGAATAAGCTATCCGGTACGGATGTTGGCAATTACCCGGTAATAATTAAATAAACGAAACGAATCCCGGACACCCAGGATATAAAATAAAGGGTATTTTCATAAGATATAATGAGTTTTGGAACTCCAAAACCATAAATGAAAACGTCTTGTACAAATCTCCCGGTAACGAATAAAATGCGCGTGTCGCACCCGATACGCGTATAACTCATAATTTCACCCGGTAAAGGCCTAAATAACCAATCAACGCTTAAAATAGACTATATTTAAGTGTTATTAAAGGTATATTTAATGTCCGGATAACGCGTGATTAAAACCCGAAAAATACCCGAACGACACCCGAACGACGGGGGATTAAACCTAACAAACAATGGGTAAATAATTGAAGTTGTGGACCCCACTTACACCCATCAAAGGGCCGGCCTAATGGCCTTGTTTTATCCATGTTGTGTTAATAATAATAAGCTAAAGACCTAGATAAAGCATGCTTAACATGAGACAAAATGTGTAAGGAAAAGCATGAGTGAACATTAGTACAAAAAGCAACTACACCTTGTCCCCCTTGAAGAAGATTTCGGCCCATGGCCATAAGAATCCAAGACCAAAGCTAGCCATCATAACACTAGAGTGCACATGCAAGGTTAAGTCTTATATAAAGATTATGATGATTCATAAGGATTTACCAAAGATTGCAAGCAACCTCCTACCTATACATGCATACATATACACGGCTCACATACATACACACATATCCTCTTATTCAAAAATCTCCCAAGTACACCCACATAATCTTCCATAAGATCTCTTAAATCTTTAGCATCATTACATGAGTTGGATATATAATAACACATGTTAGAGGATTGAATCACCAAGCAAAACAAAACTCTTTCTTCTCCCCCTCTTGGCCGTAAGTTTGCATACACCCACACACATTGTTCTTTCAAGTTTTTACATCTCCAAAATACTTAAAATCATCCATCATCCAAACCCCTTTTGTGTGTTTCAAGAGCTTGGAGCTAAACCACTAGGAAGAACACACTAAACCCCTCTCAAATCCAAGGTTTTTGTCTTCCCTAGCCTTGTGCTAGTAGTAAGCTTCTTAATCTTGTTTTTGATTGTTATTTTTCATGTATGTGTTCCTAGTAGCAAGTTGTACATGAAGGGTTTAAAAATGGTTTTGAACATAATCTTTAATAAGTTTTCATGTGTAAAATGGAAGGTTAAAGATATGAAAATAAACCATGGATTTGTTGATGATGATGTATTAGTCTTGAAAATATATGAAGTTTACATATAAGGCTAAGTAGGATGATGTTTTGGTTAAGATTTTGAAATGAACATGAATATGTTAAAACTAACTTTAATTCATCTTATTATGATCATTTAAGTTATAATATGTGGTAAAACATGTTAGAAGTTCATAAATGATTAAGATGGAAAATTAAAGTTAACTCACTTGGATGAATGATATTTTGATGAAATGGACATACACATAAAACACACACATAATTAGTCTTCCATATGGAATATAAGACTAACATAAGTGTTTTGATACAAAAATAACTTACCAATAAAAAGTTGGATCTTTAAAGTTAACTATTTTGAGTGAAAAATGCTAACTTTGGAAGTTAGAGTGGAAAAATGCAACTTTTGTAAGTTAAGGGACTAAAGTTGTAACTTTGAAAGTTAAGGGACTAAAATGAACATTTTAGAAACTATTAGTCCAAAAATACAAGTATGGAAAGTTTGGTGTCAAAAATGCAAGTAATAAAGTCTAAGGATGATTTTTGTAAATACTAGTAGAAATACTTGAGTATTTTGTATAAAGGTGTATTTTTGAAAGTTATAAAAATATAAAGGGTTTTAACATAAGGATTTTTATAAAATAGAGATTTTATAAAAATATTAAACAAACTTGGGAAACTTATACAAAAATGAATACTTTTATATAAATGGGAATATAAAAGTGTTGGAAACATTTTTGTAGTTAAGTTGACAAGTTGGGTTAAAAATACATAAGTATTTTAACCATCCAAGTAACATGTGAAAATAGGAAGAAATATGGATAATATTTCTATAAAATACATGTTGGGGAAAAACTTGGAAAAATTAACTAATCAAGTTAAGATATCGAACTAAAACGCGTTAACGAACCATAGCCGGACAAAATATGAGAAAAATGCCATTGCGGCAAGATAAGAAAAATATATATTTTAAGAGGTAAAATATATATATATATATACTTTGGGTGAAAATAAATAAACACTTTCCTAAGTGTTGGAGGATTAATTCGTGGGAGAAACACATGACACAAACGAATAAGACGTTAAAACAAACGTATATACTTAACAAGAAAATTACACATGTATATATATTTGTACGCTCGCCTAGGCAAAATTCTAGTATATCTACTTAATGGGAAAGTAGATATGCGGGAAGGAAAGCCGCGACGAGAAGACAAGGATATATATGTGTATGTCGTACCAACGAAAACCTAGTATATTTATTTGAATGGGAAAATAAATATACGGTGTGGTGAGTTGAATCGGACGTTAAGAATATGCGATCGAACGACAAAATCTTAGCATATTTGTTTAAATGGGAAAACAAATGTGTGGCAAAGTGAGTCGGGTCGAGGATTGAAATATATATTATATCGAGCGATGCGATCTTAAGTATAATTATTTAAATGGGAAAATAATTATATGTTAAGTGAAGTCGAGTCGATGATAATAAGATACAAGTTATGGAAATATTAACAAGAGTAATATATAACTTGTAACACAAAGGGTAATGTAACGCCAACGAAACCTAGGATACACGCTTAATTAAACGGGATTTGGAACAACTTGTGGTCGGGAGTTGGGTGTACAACTTGCCAAGGCACATGCACTATAGGAATAGTGACTTATACGTTTAGGACGTATGTAGGTGCAGGACCACCCTTTGCTATTCACCTTATTGAGCCAGACGCAGTTACAGGTGAGTTTCACGGCCCCATTTTAAACTATTTTTACGTTTTCCGGGGGAAAGATATGTTAGGGATAGTGTTTGACGGATTTAATACTTGAGGTGTGACCGCCACTCGGGGTTGAGTCCTCGCCTCTATAATCATTTGTTCAGGGAATTGAAACCGGAGGAATATTCGAATAGTACTATTGGTGCCTGACAAGGCCCACCCCTAATCGATAGCGTCGATTATGCATTAGGTTATGCCTGGGGTGCAAATATTCTGAACTTAAGTCGTGGGAAACCGAGTAACGACTTGGAGCGGGGCACAATTATTATATGTCTTGGTTTGATTATAGTCTCAAGTAGATTTATAGGAATTTGCAACTCCTATATATTGTCATAACACGGTATTCCCAAGTATTCAAGTTTTAGAAACTGAAAACCTGTGAACTCACCAATATATTTATATTGACGAAACTTTTTAAACATATCTTTCAGGTAATTAGAAGATGAAAGATCAGGCAGGCAGGGTCGGGGAATCTCCAATGCAACGTCGAGCTTTTGTGGGGTTTCACCTTTATTTCCCAAGGCATTTGGGATATATATGAGAAACCTCTATGTTTATTTCAAAAACAATTAACTTTTGTGTAATGTTTGAAACTGATTCGACGTCATAATAAATGACCCATTTTCTTAAAATTACTTGTGTTTAGCCATAACCTTGACTTTATGCTTTTGAACCGTCGCGCCACGTGTTTCCGCCTTTGTCGTGGTGTGACAGAACGTGGTATCAGAGCCAAGGTTATAGCGAACTAGAGTGTTTTCTTTAAAAACTAGACTATAACCGGATTTGGTTCTAAAGATAAAGTTTTCAAAAGAAAATGTACATGGTTTTAAATAAAAGTAATTTTCAAGAAGCATTGGGCATGAGGAGATTCCGACCAAGCCAGCCATGGGTACTGTTATGCATTAGTGTGAAATTAGAAGTTAGGAAGGTTACTGATAACGTAAGCCATAACTATCTAATTTAAATAAATCATATATACATGTACGGTTCTTTTGCCAGGATGTCCGACGCGGGAAGTATAGCGCCTAGTGTTGATAGCAGTATCCAGATTATACCTGCACCTCCGCCGGAGCCAGTCGAGCTGGTTGTACTCGATGCGGAAGAAGACGGCGTAGAGATGGACGTCGCAGGAGGGTCAGACGACGATTCGGACGAGACAGATCCTAGCGAGGATCCTGACTGGACACCGGCCGTGATCGACGCGCCACAGCCCATCGTACCGGCCGCACCGTTGGCCGTACACCCCGTTCGAGCCATCAGGGATTTCCCTGACGGCTGTGCCGGTCCTTCGCGACCAGTTCCCGCCCAGTCAGACGCGGCAGAGTCTCCTTTCCGCCGACAGGCTCACGCCGAGCACGAGCCGGCACCGGTACCCCACATTCACGTACCTGCAGGCATGAGACTCCTGCCCATTCCCCGTGGAAGGAACGGATGGATATCCGACGACTCCGATGACGAGTCTGTGGGTTCAGTAGGGCACATGTTGGTGCCAGAGATTCAGGCTGATCAGGAGGAGCCAGTGGCTCCAATGCTAGAGGACGCCCCAGCCGACCCCATAGCCCCACCAGCACCCGAGCCCATACCCCAGGAGGAGCCAGCACCAGCAGCACTTATACATGAGGGTAGTCCCGCCCGTAGCTCTGAGCTACATAGGGCAGGCATGGAGGCCTTCGCCACTGCGAGCCCTCCCACACCCCCTGTAGTGGTATCCACTCCAGAGTGGGCCACTGTCTCTGAGCCATTGGTAGCCCCACTAGCTGAGCCTATGCCACCACCCACCATTGCCATGACTATACCCATCCCCACCATACCCAGCATGACACCTGCACCATGCCCTCTAGGTGCAGGGGACCCTTATCTGATGCCACACCACTTTTCCATCAGGCCACCCAGTTTCTTACTGCCCCACATACCAGTACCATTCCCCTTCGGGCCCTTCCCATCCACACACCCTGATGTACCCGGACCATCCCACCTTCCCAGGATGACACCCCCCTCTGGACCAGCCCAGACCTCGACCATCACTTTAGAGCAGGATTTTCAGACTCTAGTCAACACGGTGCAGCGCACCGTGAATCAGGTTGAACAGCAGACGAGGTTGATGTGGGCTAGGATGATTGACACTCGTGATGCCTTGGCGCATTACGCAGAGGAGCTCTTGCGCATGGATGCGCAGAGCGGGATTACTGGGGATGCACACTGGGCACATCGACAGTTTTTGTACGAGCGCATCTCAGAGATCAGCATGACGATTAGCATGTATGCGCCGCAGTACCAGTACCCACCGCCACCGCCACAGTAGTATGTATCAGGGATGCACAGGAGACACACCAGCTTATGTACATATTATCAGCATTATGGTAGTACAGCGCGGGTTATGACACTCGTCTGCGTTTTGCCTAGCCGTACGGGTATTACGGCGTATGATATGATGTTTTATTATTTCAAAAGCAATGTGTTGTATGAGAAATGTATTCTCCATTTTGTATTATGAACAAGCATTGTACTGATATTATTGAAATTAATGGAAAATCTTATTATTATGGTGAAATATGTTGTTGTCTATGATTATTATTGCTTACTCCATGTGTTGTGGTTTGTATATTTGTGTGGTGTTGTTGTGTTGATTTCTATTTATATTTCTGTATGATGTGTTGGTATGTTGTGTGATGATATGGTGTTGATTATTGTGTTCATGCTTTGGTTTGTTATTTATGCTTTGTATTGTGTAAATGTTTGCCAAATTAACCTTTGATAATTATTATTGAAGAAAAATGGCACCTGCCACCCGAAGCAATAGTGGAGCAGACGGACTGCCCACAACACCGGCCGAGCTCGAGACTATGATATCTGAACGCATAGCTCGTGCCATCGCTGAACACGAAGCCGCACGCTCAGAACACTCCCATGACAGGACAGGGAGTGAGCGACGAGAGACCTCCCCCAGTGGTAAGAGGTTTAAAAATAAATGAAAAAGCGATGGGAGAATATTTCACAAACTCCTATCCCATAATAACATACTATGTTACTATTACAGGGACAGCCTCGGGAGAGCGCGGCTGCACTTTCAAGGCTTTCTTGGACTGTAAGCCACTAAACTTCAGCGGCACTGAGGGTTCCATAGGCCTGGTCAAATGGTTCGAAAAGACCGAGGCAGTTATCCGCATCAGCGGGTGTACCCCTCGACAGTCTGTCATGTACGCCACCAATCTGTTCCTAGATCAAGCGCTAACTTGGTGGAACGGCCAAGTACAGTCTTTAGGAGATGATGTGGCATACTCTCTAGCATGGGCGGCACTGAAGGAACTGATGACTGCCGAATACCGCCCGGCAAGTGAAGTTCAGAAGTTGGAAACCGAATTCTGGAACCTCACCATGGTAGGAGCAGACGTCACTGGGTATACGTCAAGATTTCATGATCTCGCACGACTGGTACCTCGCCTGGTTACACCGGAGAAGAACAAAGTGGAACGTTACCTATTCGGGCTAGCACCACAGATTCGCAGCATGGTCACCTCTTCCAAACCCACGACCATGCGCGAGGCAATTGATCTGGCACTAAGTCTGACTGAGGATGCTATCCGCATGGGTACCCTAATCCGCCAGGTTTCTGGGTTAAAAATTTCTGAAGCAAGTAGTGTTGAGGCCAAGAAACAGGGATCAAGTTCAGCGGTTGCAACTAATGATCAGGGTAACGGGCAGAGGTTTGGGAAAAGAAAGAGAGATGAAGGGAAAAGGGATCGAGCATCGGGAAGCTCGAACAAGAAAGGAAAGGGTTATGCCGCCACAGGGCGTGGTAACAATAACAATAACAAACAGGGAAACCAGGGAAGAAACAATGGATTAACTTGCGGGAAGTGCCACCGCACCGGGCACAAGACTGAAGAGTGCCGATCGGGAGCACCAAAGAACGGAGGGGCCAGACCCTGTTTTGCATGTGGGTCATTGGACCATTGGAAGAAAGATTGCCCCAAAGTCAACAATCAGGCCCGTGGCCGGGCATTTGTAAT
Source organism: Ambrosia trifida (assembly GCA_028751855.1). Lineage (NCBI taxonomy): Eukaryota > Viridiplantae > Streptophyta > Magnoliopsida > Asterales > Asteraceae > Ambrosia > Ambrosia trifida. The sequence goes on along the minus strand of CM054126.1, from coordinate 109,784,079 downwards.
TGGAGCCGGTGACGCACGGCAAGACCCCAATGTGGTCACTGGTACGTTTCCTCTAAATGGTCATTATGCCTCTGTATTATTTGATACCGGTGCTGACTTTAGCTTCGTATCCATTGAGTTTAAAAGACTACTTGGTTTAAAAACTAGCAAACTAGATACACCCTACTCTATAGAACTGGCTAATGGTAAAACTATTGAAACGAGAGAGGTAGCAAAAGATTGTAAGTTAGAACTCTGTGGGCACGAGTTTGGGATTGATCTATTACCGGTTGTATTGGGAAGTTTTGACATCGTTGTTGGCATGGACTGGTTGTCCGCGCACCGTGCCATTGTGGTTTGCAACGATAAGGTTATTCAGGTTCCCCTCGCAAGCGGTGAAACTCTCTCAATTCAAGGTGAAAGACACGGGACGCCACTAAGGATTATTTCGAGCATGAAGGCTCGTAAGTGTCTGAGAAAAGGGCTTGTCGCGTTCTTGGCACACGTAGTGGACAAGAAGGCCGACGAGCGAAAGTTGGAAGACATTCCAGTCGCCAGAGATTTTCCGGATGTATTTCCAGAAGATTTGCCGGGGTTGCCACCACCTCGACAAGTCGAGTTCCGCATCGACCTCGTTCCCGGAGCAGCTCCTGTGGCACGATCGCCATACCGCCTAGCTCCATCAGAGATGCAGGAACTGTCCAGCCAGCTACAAGAATTATTGGACAAAGGTTTTATAAGACCGAGTTTCTCACCTTGGGGAGCTCCCGTCTTGTTTGTGAAGAAGAAGGATGGCACATTTCGCATGTGCATCGACTATCGAGAGCTGAACAAGCTAACCATCAAGAATCGCTATCCTCTCCCCAGGATCGACGATTTATTTGATCAGCTCCAAGGTTCCAGCTATTACTCCAAGATCGATTTGAGGTCAGGCTATCACCAGTTGCGTATACAAGAAGAAGATGTACCAAAAACGGCCTTCAGAACCCGGTATGGACACTATGAATTTTTGGTGATGCCGTTCGGCTTGACCAACGCACCAGCGGTGTTCATGGACCTAATGAACCGCGTATGTAAGCCATACCTGGACAAATTCGTCATTGTCTTCATTGACGATATTTTGATCTATTCACGCACGAAAGAAGACCACGAGAATCACCTTCGGTTAATTCTTGAAGTATTACGCAAAGAGAAGCTCTATGCTAAATTCTCGAAATGTGACTTTTGGATTCGGGAAGTCCACTTTTTAGGCCACGTGGTAAACGAGAAGGGCATACACGTTGATCCAGCCAAGATCGAGGCAATTAAAAATTGGGAAGCACCTCGAACTCCTACCGAAGTACGACAATTTCTAGGCCTCGCGGGTTATTACAGAAGGTTCATCGAGAACTTTTCAAAAATAGCGCAAGCTTTAACCATGCTAACCCAAAAGGATAAGAAATTTGAGTGGACGGAAAAGCAAGAGGCAGCATTCCAATTGCTGAAAGACAAGTTATGTGGCGCTCCGATACTATCACTCCCCGATGGTACGGAAGATTTTGTGGTTTACTGTGATGCCTCGCATCAAGGTTTGGGTTGTGTACTGATGCAGCGAGAAAAAGTAATAGCATATGCTTCCAGGCAACTGAAAATCCATGAGAAGAACTACACTACACACGATTTGGAATTAGGTGCAGTGGTGTTCGCTCTCAAGATATGGAGGCACTATTTGTACGGAACCAAGTGCACGATTTTCACTGATCATAAGAGTTTGCAGCACATCTTTGATCAGAAGGATTTGAATATGCGACAACGGCGATGGGTTGAATTATTAAACGATTACGATTGTGAGATAAAGTACCATCCCGGTAAGGCGAACGTCGTAGCCGACGCCTTGAGTCGTAAGGAACGGGTTAAACCATTGCGTGTTCGAGCTTTGGGTTTGACTATTCACACGAATATGACTGAACGAATTCGTGAAGCTCAAGTTAACGCCCTCAAACCCGAAAATGTCAAAGGTGAAAGGCTACGAAAGATGGTTGATTCACTGGAACCAAAAGCGGACCAGACGTTGTATTTCATGAATAGAATTTGGGTTCCAGTATATGGTGGATTGCGTGAGCTAGTATTGGCCGAAGCTCACAGTTCTAGATATTCGGTTCACCCGGGTGCAGACAAGATGTTCCACGATTTGAAGGAACTTTATTGGTGGCCGAATTTCAAAAGGGATATAGCAGCCTATGTTGCGCGATGTTTGACTTGCGCAAAGGTCAAGGCTGAGCACCAGAGACCTTCCGGTTTGCTCCAGCAACCGGAAATACCGGAATGGAAATGGGAACGAATCACCATGGATTTCATTACCAAGTTACCTAAAACGACAAGTGGCCATGACATGATCTGGGTAATCGTAGATCGATTGACGAAATCTGCACACTTCCTCCCGATACGCGAAACGGACAGGTTGGAGAAACTGACCCGCTTGTACATTAAGGAGGTGGTATCTAAACACGGTGTACCTGTTTCTATCATCTCCGATCGAGATAGTCGTTTCACGTCAAGATTTTGGGAAAGTTTGAACGAAGCCCTCGGTACTCGCCTTGACATGAGTACCGCATATCACCCCCAAACGGATGGTCAAAGTGAACGAACCATCCAGACCTTGGAAGATATGTTACGGGCATGCGCGATTGATTTCGGAGGTAATTGGGATACGCACTTGCCATTGGTAGAATTTTCCTATAACAACAGTTATCATACGAGCATTCAAGCCGCACCGTTTGAAGCTTTATATGGGCGCAAGTGCCGATCGCCATTATGTTGGGCGGAAGTTGGGGAAAAGCAACTCACCGGGCCCGAAATTGTTCAAGAGACCACGGATAAGGTCTTTTTGATAAAGGAACGCCTCAAAGCGGCCCGGGACCGCCAGAAAAGCTATGCTGATATGAGGCGAAAGCCTTTAGAGTTCCAAGTCGGAGACAGGGTCCTATTGAAAGTGTCACCTTGGAAAGGTGTCGCGCGCTTTGGGAAGCGCGGGAAGCTGAACCCGCGATATATCGGACCATTCAAAGTCTTGTCGAGGGTAGGCACAGTGGCATACAAGCTCGAGTTGCCTCAAGAGCTTAGTGGAATACACGACACGTTTCATGTGTCGAACTTGAAAAAGTGCCTATCCGACGAAACCATAAATGAAAACGTCTTGTACAAATCTCCCGGTAACGAATAAAATGCGCGTGTCGCACCCGATACGCGTATAACTCATAATTTCACCCGGTAAAGGCCTAAATAACCAATCAACGCTTAAAATAGACTATATTTAAGTGTTATTAAAGGTATATTTAATGTCCGGATAACGCGTGATTAAAACCCGAAAAATACCCGAACGACACCCGAACGACGGGGGATTAAACCTAACAAACAATGGGTAAATAATTGAAGTTGTGGACCCCACTTACACCCATCAAAGGGCCGGCCTAATGGCCTTGTTTTATCCATGTTGTGTTAATAATAATAAGCTAAAGACCTAGATAAAGCATGCTTAACATGAGACAAAATGTGTAAGGAAAAGCATGAGTGAACATTAGTACAAAAAGCAACTACACCTTGTCCCCCTTGAAGAAGATTTCGGCCCATGGCCATAAGAATCCAAGACCAAAGCTAGCCATCATAACACTAGAGTGCACATGCAAGGTTAAGTCTTATATAAAGATTATGATGATTCATAAGGATTTACCAAAGATTGCAAGCAACCTCCTACCTATACATGCATACATATACACGGCTCACATACATACACACATATCCTCTTATTCAAAAATCTCCCAAGTACACCCACATAATCTTCCATAAGATCTCTTAAATCTTTAGCATCATTACATGAGTTGGATATATAATAACACATGTTAGAGGATTGAATCACCAAGCAAAACAAAACTCTTTCTTCTCCCCCTCTTGGCCGTAAGTTTGCATACACCCACACACATTGTTCTTTCAAGTTTTTACATCTCCAAAATACTTAAAATCATCCATCATCCAAACCCCTTTTGTGTGTTTCAAGAGCTTGGAGCTAAACCACTAGGAAGAACACACTAAACCCCTCTCAAATCCAAGGTTTTTGTCTTCCCTAGCCTTGTGCTAGTAGTAAGCTTCTTAATCTTGTTTTTGATTGTTATTTTTCATGTATGTGTTCCTAGTAGCAAGTTGTACATGAAGGGTTTAAAAATGGTTTTGAACATAATCTTTAATAAGTTTTCATGTGTAAAATGGAAGGTTAAAGATATGAAAATAAACCATGGATTTGTTGATGATGATGTATTAGTCTTGAAAATATATGAAGTTTACATATAAGGCTAAGTAGGATGATGTTTTGGTTAAGATTTTGAAATGAACATGAATATGTTAAAACTAACTTTAATTCATCTTATTATGATCATTTAAGTTATAATATGTGGTAAAACATGTTAGAAGTTCATAAATGATTAAGATGGAAAATTAAAGTTAACTCACTTGGATGAATGATATTTTGATGAAATGGACATACACATAAAACACACACATAATTAGTCTTCCATATGGAATATAAGACTAACATAAGTGTTTTGATACAAAAATAACTTACCAATAAAAAGTTGGATCTTTAAAGTTAACTATTTTGAGTGAAAAATGCTAACTTTGGAAGTTAGAGTGGAAAAATGCAACTTTTGTAAGTTAAGGGACTAAAGTTGTAACTTTGAAAGTTAAGGGACTAAAATGAACATTTTAGAAACTATTAGTCCAAAAATACAAGTATGGAAAGTTTGGTGTCAAAAATGCAAGTAATAAAGTCTAAGGATGATTTTTGTAAATACTAGTAGAAATACTTGAGTATTTTGTATAAAGGTGTATTTTTGAAAGTTATAAAAATATAAAGGGTTTTAACATAAGGATTTTTATAAAATAGAGATTTTATAAAAATATTAAACAAACTTGGGAAACTTATACAAAAATGAATACTTTTATATAAATGGGAATATAAAAGTGTTGGAAACATTTTTGTAGTTAAGTTGACAAGTTGGGTTAAAAATACATAAGTATTTTAACCATCCAAGTAACATGTGAAAATAGGAAGAAATATGGATAATATTTCTATAAAATACATGTTGGGGAAAAACTTGGAAAAATTAACTAATCAAGTTAAGATATCGAACTAAAACGCGTTAACGAACCATAGCCGGACAAAATATGAGAAAAATGCCATTGCGGCAAGATAAGAAAAATATATATTTTAAGAGGTAAAATATATATATATATACTTTGGGTGAAAATAAATAAACACTTTCCTAAGTGTTGGAGGATTAATTCGTGGGAGAAACACATGACACAAACGAATAAGACGTTAAAACAAACGTATATACTTAACAAGAAAATTACACATGTATATATATTTGTACGCTCGCCTAGGCAAAATTCTAGTATATCTACTTAATGGGAAAGTAGATATGCGGGAAGGAAAGCCGCGACGAGAAGACAAGGATATATATGTGTATGTCGTACCAACGAAAACCTAGTATATTTATTTGAATGGGAAAATAAATATACGGTGTGGTGAGTTGAATCGGACGTTAAGAATATGCGATCGAACGACAAAATCTTAGCATATTTGTTTAAATGGGAAAACAAATGTGTGGCAAAGTGAGTCGGGTCGAGGATTGAAATATATATTATATCGAGCGATGCGATCTTAAGTATAATTATTTAAATGGGAAAATAATTATATGTTAAGTGAAGTCGAGTCGATGATAATAAGATACAAGTTATGGAAATATTAACAAGAGTAATATATAACTTGTAACACAAAGGGTAATGTAACGCCAACGAAACCTAGGATACACGCTTAATTAAACGGGATTTGGAACAACTTGTGGTCGGGAGTTGGGTGTACAACTTGCCAAGGCACATGCACTATAGGAATAGTGACTTATACGTTTAGGACGTATGTAGGTGCAGGACCACCCTTTGCTATTCACCTTATTGAGCCAGACGCAGTTACAGGTGAGTTTCACGGCCCCATTTTAAACTATTTTTACGTTTTCCGGGGGAAAGATATGTTAGGGATAGTGTTTGACGGATTTAATACTTGAGGTGTGACCGCCACTCGGGGTTGAGTCCTCGCCTCTATAATCATTTGTTCAGGGAATTGAAACCGGAGGAATATTCGAATAGTACTATTGGTGCCTGACAAGGCCCACCCCTAATCGATAGCGTCGATTATGCATTAGGTTATGCCTGGGGTGCAAATATTCTGAACTTAAGTCGTGGGAAACCGAGTAACGACTTGGAGCGGGGCACAATTATTATATGTCTTGGTTTGATTATAGTCTCAAGTAGATTTATAGGAATTTGCAACTCCTATATATTGTCATAACACGGTATTCCCAAGTATTCAAGTTTTAGAAACTGAAAACCTGTGAACTCACCAATATATTTATATTGACGAAACTTTTTAAACATATCTTTCAGGTAATTAGAAGATGAAAGATCAGGCAGGCAGGGTCGGGGAATCTCCAATGCAACGTCGAGCTTTTGTGGGGTTTCACCTTTATTTCCCAAGGCATTTGGGATATATATGAGAAACCTCTATGTTTATTTCAAAAACAATTAACTTTTGTGTAATGTTTGAAACTGATTCGACGTCATAATAAATGACCCATTTTCTTAAAATTACTTGTGTTTAGCCATAACCTTGACTTTATGCTTTTGAACCGTCGCGCCACGTGTTTCCGCCTTTGTCGTGGTGTGACATATGTGTTGACAAATTATTTTGTACATGTTTCAGGTGAAGTTTGATCTTGCATGCTTTTCACGCTTAGGCTGGACCTAGTGCTTAAATAAAAGTTGAACATTTATTATTTATGTTTGAGATTTCTATTAAGACTCTTTGTATTTCGTTTTAAACAATGGAAGTTATTTGCTATTAATATTTACAATTTAGTCCATGTGCTATTGAACAATCGTCACTACGTGACACCTCGATGTTTCCGCCATCGGTTGGGGTGTTACATCCACCCACGCATTTGCAGGCACTGGATTGGGGAACTTGAAGAGATATGATCCTGAACCCCCCACATGGGCCTAGATGAAACCCATATCTAAACCAAAAAACAACCAACTAGCCATGATAAATCACCCGTGAACGCCTCCCGCCACGTGGTAGTATGCCGGCACGAACGGGACAAATGGTACAAGAGGGTTACGATGTGTAGCCGATCACAGTCCGCGGATCGTTGTATCGGGTGATCTCCATTAGCGGTTTCCGTAAAAGAGACAAGAGGTACAGGCGACAACGACATTTAGCCAATAATACGCCGCGAATTCATATCCTCCTAAACATCCACTAACAGTTGACACATACGAGACAGCAAGTACATCCATAAAGCGATTTGTGGTCAATCAGAGCCCGCATACGTACTCCCACCTATGCGGACTTTAACCGTCAGATAAAGGGGGACCAAATGGATATTCCTGATAGCGATGTCTCGGTCAATCCTTCTCCAACCTTTAGGCTATAAATACTACACTCGTTCTAAGTGAAATCATGTTACTCTCATTGCTCTCACTCTTGCTACACTTAGGGGCTGTTTGTTTTTTGCTCAGAAGCACTTCTAGCCTCTTTTGTCTGCGTCGCACAAACGTTTGGGGTATGCAGATTGTTTGTTTTTTGGAAGACCTTTCACTAAAAAATGTCTTATTGACCTCTTCTTGGTACAGACTTGTTCCAAGGTCTTCAAAGGTCTTCTCATCTTCTCTTCTCCTCACCTACCACCACCACCACGGTCCACCACTACCACCACCGCCACCATCCACCACCACTACCACGGTCTACCACCACCACCACCCACCACCACGACGGTCCACCACCACCACCATCCACCACCACTACCACCACCACCGTCTACCACCACCACCATCTACCACCACCACCATCCACCGCCACCACCACCATCCACCACCACGGTCCACCACTAGACTGCTGTAAAAAAATCAGTTTATTTCAGCAGCTTGCAGACGTTAACAAACAAACAGTCTTCTTCTTGCAGACTACAGACCTTTGGTCCACGTCTTCTCCTTATTCCCGCAGAAAAAACAAACAACACCTTATTCTCCCTCAAGAGCAATACTTATTTTCACACCGAAGGGTGGTTATGAGAAGTACCCCCACCCTTCCTTCTCGTAACAAGTCTCACGATGTTTCTAGTTTCGCACATTTGTTAAAGGATTGGAGCTTCTGAAGATCATACTAGTCTCCACCTGATTGAGCAGTGGTTGGATCTCCTCGTATTAGTCGTGTTTATTCAGGCGCAATAAATGACAAGGGTGGTACTAATTTTATGAAGTTTACGCTGTGTTCCCGAGTTAACTTAATAGGGGAAAAGAAAGGAAAAGAAAGGAAAGAAGAAGCTAATGGGTGTTCCTGAGTTTTTATCAAAGGAAAGGAATTGAAGGGAAAGAAAAAATATGGTGTTCTAGAGTTCATTTGTAAGAGGAAGGGAAAGGAAAAGAAGGGAAAAACACACCAATTATCATCCTTCCAAATTGGGAGGAAATCAAAGGAAAAGAAAGAATAATAAGAAAAGAAAACCCTCCCTTTCTTTTCTTTTCCCTCCGTTACTGAACTGAACGTTAAAGTTGCAACTAAGATGGCAATGTTAATCATGGGTCAAGTTATTCTACACAAGGTAATAAAAATGAGAAGGGTGAGAAGGATACAAAAAACACAACAAATCATGAAATATGACACAATGAGCCACAAAATATAACACAGTACCAAAAAATATAACACAATGCTAAAGAAAAAAGACACAATCAATTGAAAAAATGACACAATGATGAAAATAAAAAAAAGATACAATGGTACATGAAAGACACAATGATATAACGCATATTCTAAAAACCACAAGCTAAAACCTCAAAAAAAACGAAGACCTAAAAACTCACGTTGTAGGGTTCGATAAAATGGTTCCAATGCCGCTTGAATTAGTTCAATCGGAGTCCGTTTGATACCCTTCCTACGACTTCCTATTTTTCTTTCACTGTGTATTTGATCCTAACCATGTTAATCATCTTAACATTTAATATAAACAAAATATTATTTAAAAGTCCCAAGTTTTAGATTTTGAATAGATATGTTGCCTGTTGGTTTAATAATCTTGTATATTGATCTCTCAGTCATGTCGTATCTAAACAAACATCGGCACTCCAATCTTGACGACACAGCGGTTTCCTATTGAAAAATAGTTAAAACATTATCTTTATAGCCTATGGTTTAATTTTAAGATAATCGTTTAATACATAACTTTAAAAAAAAAAAAAGTAAATTGAAGGGTCAAGTTATCCTACATACTGTAAAATAAATGAGAATGGTAAAAAAGATACAAAAAAACACAATAAATCACGAAATATAACATAATGGGTCATAAAATACAACACCATGCTAAGGAAAAAAGACACAATGAATAGCAAAATCAAAACAATGAAAAAGATAAGATAAAAACACAGTGTCACATAAAAAACACACTGATCTAACATAAATTCTAAAACTACAAGTTAAAAATAAAAAAAAAAGTGAAAATTTAAAAACTAAGATTGTAGGGTTCGAGAAGACGGTTCCGATACCGCTTAAATGAGTTCAATCAGAATCCGTATAATATTCTTCCTACGACTTCATAATTTTCTTTCACTAAGTATTTGATCTTAACCTTCAGAGTCCGTATGATACCCTTGCTACTGAGGCTTTGGCTCAATGGTGTGGGGGTGAGAGTGTACAAGGTGATGTCAGGAGTTTGAATCCCCCACATATGATAAAGATGAATATTAAGGAAATATTAGGTGAGCATGTAATTAGTTATTAAAAAAGGTATTTGATCTTAACCCATAATTTGAATTCTTGTTAGTAATATTACATTTTTCTTGTTTGTTTTTTTTTAATGTCCACAACTAAATTAGTATATTTCAAAACAAATTCATAATAATAGAGTTCACATATGGGGAAATAAGAAAAAAATAAAGTTAAAACTCACAAATATTGACTTTTTTTCTAATAATATCAATGCCTAAATTGCATCAGCAAATGAAAGCCACTAGTGCCTCATTAGTTCGTCAAAGGTGAACAACATCATTTGTCCCCGTTAAAAGTTAAAACCATATTATTATTTATTTAAACGTTTTTGGTCCAACGATATGAAATCGACTTGACACCTTTCGTCAATGAAGCCTTCACTTTGTCTTGATGGCTCCAAGTGGACCATGAAGTTGAAGTTGTTACAATGACAACAACTTGCAAAACCATTTAGTGAGGGTTCGGACTACAAAGAATATGTGGGTATCAAGATTCCACAACGACCACATATTAATCCATAACTTTTTTATGGCTACGTGGCAAGAAAGAGAGAAAACATATGTGTATCGTATATGAGGGCATTGCCACAAACAAAACATAGTATCGGGTCCACGAGGAATGTGTAGTTAGCAGTTTGTGTTAATTGTAAAGGTAAATTTGAATATCGAGTGGTTGCTTGTTTTAACGAAGCAAGATGCATACGATAATTGTGTGGATTAAAAGGGTTGTTACAAGTCAAAATGGAATGTAGTCACTTCTTATGTACGGTTAAATTGTAATTACCTGGTTGTAAAACTCAATGATGATTTACATTATTAGCAAAATAAACATGTCTTGATCCTACGATTAAAATGGATCACGATACAAGTAAAGCATCCCGACTGTTTGGTATTTAAATAAATCAACTAGGGTGGAACTGACACAATCCAGGGTGTCCATATAGATTTGTTTTTTTTTTTTTTTTTTTTTTTTAGTAAAACCACCTTTTTCATTTCACAATTGCCAAGTTACATCAAAATGGCAGGCAGACAAGTGCCGCCACCCTTTTCTGAATCTACTAAATACAAACCTCTACCCCCTGCCAACCTGCCCGTGTTAACCCGAACCTACTTAGACTGAACCAAACCCGCAAATTTCGTATTAGGTTCGAATCGTTTCAAAATTCACACTCCTAGTATTTAACTCCTTATAGCATCTCTAGTACTAAGCTCAAGTCTCATTTCAAACCCAACATCTCAACACAACAAATCATTTCAAACCTGAAGGGATAGGGAGCCTAATCCAAGAGGCGTCCCTATCCCCATAAACAAGATCCTCGCGCCAGACCACGGCGCAGTGATCTACTCACGCGGGAGCAAGCAGTTAACAACCTCGCGCGTCAAGACGGCTGATAAGCAACAAACAATACCTGATACGCGCGTACCAGCACGCGCGGAATCTTCCCTTAACACTTTTCATACGAGGTACGAAGGACAACAAAAGGAAGATTCACAAAGATCTGTGTCAGAGTACACACGAACAGGAGAATGACATGTGGCAGATAGTACAAAAGCTAAACGGCTCTACTGTACTCGCGCTGTCATCAACAGTGACCAGCAGGCATACCTCGCCAACTGTCAGACGACAGAGGTAGCCTCAACACTGTAGCAAGTACAACATCACTGTACACCACCAGAAACTTGCCTCGTGTCCAGCTATAACAACGACCACACTGTAGCATGACGTCATCGACAGTAATCGGCCGCTTCCCGCCAATTTCAGAAGGAACATGGACTTGGGCCTCAGTTGGGCCCAAGCCAGTGGTATCACCTGTGGGCCTTTCCATGCAGCCCACCGTTATGCCTATAAATAGGAATATGTTTCTTCTTGTAAGGGCATTCAGAAAATAGCTCTCACGACTAGATATAATCCTTGTAATCATTCTCTCTCAATAATATTCCGGTATTTAAAGTGGACGTAGGTCATTACCGACCGAACCACTTATATCTTGCGTTCTCACACACTTCACCACAACTAAACTTTCAAACGGGTTAACCATCACGGTTTGGGTAAAGGATTAAACCTGTAGTGACATAAGTATAATCCACTTGGTGATTAGTCTTAATCACCGTGTTACTTATTGTTTCTTCATTGGCGCCATCCGTGGGACACTGAATTAATCCAAACCTTCACCTCAGTATCCAAGTCATCGTCTATGTTTTCTTTTATTTAATCTATATCTAATTTATTTATTCCATAATAAATTCCTTTTGATATATCGTTTATAATTAATTTATTTTATATAAAATAAATGAAAATTTGGATAATAAAAAACAGAAAACTATAATAAATAAATAGATAAAACATAACAATTAATAGAAACCAAACAAAACACATACGATACAAAACCAAAAATGGACGAAACGAACCGAAATTAATTGAAAACTAAATTGACCAAAACCTGAATTAATATAAAAACGGATTATCGTTTTTTTTGTACCCAGTTAACCATACGAAAACCGAACCATTATATATCCATATACTTTTAGCTTTTATACCTTTATTTCACGTGCTTTAAGCAATTTTTTTTTTGAAAAAGTTCAGTTTTGGTTATTAATAAAATCAACTTAACCCAATTGAAAACGGACAATCTAATCAAATAAACTGAACCAATTAATTAATTGTTTAATAAGATTGATAACCGATGACTTTGGTTTTGATTGATGCTACTAACTGAATTGAACCAAACTATGCATACCCGCAGAAGTGGTTATATTCCCCGCCGTATCGTGCGGGCACACTACTAGTATAAATAATTGAGTTTTGTTATTATAGTATTTATTTTTCTTGTTTTCTCCCAAACTTATAGCCCTAACAAATGAAAAAATAAACTTAAAATTTAAGAAGACTTGGGGGAATAGAAATATCCCAAAAGGCTTACCAAATAGCAATACATAAAATGCTATCAGCAAATGAAAAACACTAGGTGTATCGTTAGCCCACCAAAGGTGAACACTTATTTCTCCCTAACATTGTTTGTAGTCCAAATAAACGAAGTCCACATTTGTTGACCCATTGTGCTCTGTTGACAAATAGATATAAGTTGCTATAGTTCAAATCGTAACAGCTACTTTTTTTTTTTTTTTTTAAGTTAAACTTCATCAAACAAACACGATCGCTAGATCCCCAAGGCGAGGACCTAGACGACCAAATTACATCCAATCACAATTACACCATTCTCCTCAAGTACATTTTGCATTTCTATTCCTATTGTTATACCATAAAAATTAAAAAACCATATGTCTTCACATCCAAAATCACCTCGTCAATCCTTGTGTTCTTATTATTAAAAATACAGTCATTACGAGCCTTCCAAATTCGCCAGCAACCAATAATCATCAGACCATGAACCATGTTTCTTGTAACCGTGCGAAGCCGCATATTTTTATTAATAGACTATAGTTGACTTTGTATTTATAGATAGCTTTTATTATCATTAATATTTGTAATTATCTCTTCCCAAATATAAGGGAATGTTACTTGTATATATACTTGACCCTATGGAATGAATTGAGGCATTGAAGCCATAATTATCTTACATGGTATCAATCGCCAAACCCTAGCACCCTTAATCTCCTTTTCCTGCCGCCTCTATCCCCTGCGAACTGCTCAACATTCGCAGACCCTGCTGCGTTTCTTTTCTGTCCCGCAAAACAGCCTTCACACCTCCCTTTTTCATCATGTCTTCATCACTTCACCCCGCCATAACCGTCACCAACATCAAAAACTTCATACCCATCACCCTTGATAGCCAAACCGAACACTATAACACATGGGCCGAGTTATTCACAATCCATTGCAAAGCATATGAAGTATTTGATCACCTTCAACCCCGCCCCGCTACCTCTTCCTCGACCACCACTGACTCCACATCCACCACCCAACCAACTCTTGCGTCATGGGAACGTATAGACGCCATTGTCTTACAATGGATATACGGTACCATCTCCCAAGATTTGGTCCACACCATCATGATCAAAAACACCACCGCATATGATGCGTGGAACCGCCTCCAAAACTTCTTTTTGGACAATCAGGCTGCGCGCATCATCTCTCTCCAAAACAAACTCTTCCATACCCGCCTTGACCAATTTTCAAATATCTCAGACTATTGTCAAGCTATGAAATTGATCTATGATCAACTCATAAGTCTTGGTGCACCCACTACCGAAAATCAGCTTGTCCTACAAATCCTTACCGGCTTGACGGAACAATATGAAAACATCTCACTCATACTCCAACAATCCCACCCATTACCCGATTTTTATACCACTCGTTCCAAACTTTGCCAAGTCGAAGACCATAAAAACAACCAAGCCAAACTATCTTCCCACGCGGCGGGTACCGCGCTCCACACCACCACCCAATCTTCTCCTTCACCCGACACTCGCAACCAAACCCGCGGTGACACTGCTGAACGGGGACGTGGACGTGGTCGCGGCCGAGGCCGTGGTCGCGGACGCCCCTCCTACGGTAGAGGCCGCTACCAACAATCCCACAACTACCCCTCATCATTCTGGCCTCCATCTCCATGGCCCAACACAGCCCAACAGCCGTATCACCCCTCACCGTGGGCTCCATGGCCTTTTTCCCCATGCCCTTACCCTTCAAACCCACTACCCAAAAATAATTCAAACACCTCGGCCCAATATCAATCATCGCAGCAGGGTGTTTTGGGCCCCAGGCCCAACTCGGCTTCGGCCCAGTCTTACGCGGCAGGCTATGCCCCAACAGATATCGCTCAGGCGCTTTATAATTTAGCTCTGCATCAGAACGACCCGTCATGGACCATGGATACGGGCGCGTCAGGTACAATGTCTCCTCAGGCCACTTTATTTAAGTCTATTTTTAATTCTAGCATTATTCGCAACATTATTGTTGGGAATGGCAAAACCATTCCGGTATTAGGCCAAGGCGACATCACCCTACCACCACCATTCCCACCTTTTAAATTAAAAAATGTCCTCTATGCCCCTAACTTAGTTAAAAACCTTATATCTGTCCGTCGGTTTACAACCGACAACCAATTATCTGTTGAATTTGACCCTTATGGTTTTACTGTGAAGGACCTACAGACCAAGAAACCTATCCTACGGTGCAATAGCTCGGGGGATCTCTACACACTCAGTCCATCCAACATCACTCCTCTCCAGTCTGCGTCCACTTTTGCAGCAATAACTCAAGACATCTGGCATCAACGGTTGGGTCACCCAGGCCCTGCCATTTTGCAAAATTTAAAAACTTCTAGTTCAATTACTTGTGGTTCTTTAAATAATAAAGTATGCACTGCTTGTATTTTTGGAAAACACACTAGACTACCTTTTATGTCTTCTAATACAAGTACGTCTTTGCCATTTGATCTTGTACACAGTGATGTTTGGACATCCCCCATAATCTCTAATGGGGGTCACCGTTATTATGTGTTATTTCTAGATGATTTCACCAATTTCCTATGGACCTACCCCATTGCCCACAAATCCGATGTCTTTGCCATGTTTATTAAATTTACCAATTTTATCCAAACCCAATTTCACACAAAAATTAAACAATTGCAATGTGATAACGGACGTGAATATGCAAACAATCAATTTCATAATTATTGCACACAAAATGGCATGCATTTCCGTTTCTCTTGCCCACACACCTCACCCCAAAACGGCAAAGCGGAGCGCAAAATACGTACCATCAATAATATTATGCGCACCATCCTTGCCCACTCCTCCACCCCAACCACCTACTGGCACCATGCCCTTGAAACCACCACTTACCTACAAAACATTATCCCCACCAAAATACACAACTTCCAAACACCCACTCAAAGACTATACAACTGTCTCCCTACCTATGATCACCTTCGCGTGTTTGGTTGCATTTGCTATCCCCTCATTCCCCATACCACCATCCACAAATTAGCCTACCGATCATACCCGTGTGTATTTTTAGGCTACCCATCCAATCACCGGGGATACAAATGCCTTGACCTCAAAACTCGCACCATCACTATAAATCGTCACGTACTTTTTGACGAAACCACTTTCCCATTCGCCAAAACAAACAAACCTAAACTCAATACTTACAACTTCCTTGACACTGCACCGGCCCACCCACTCATCTATACCCAATCCATCCCACCTAATCATACTGACCCACCCTCACTTACTACTCCCTCGGCCCAATCCTCTCCTCCAAATACTACGCCGGCCCAATCTCCAACACAAACTGCTCCTCCAACCAGCCCACTCCCACAAACCGTCCACCCCACAACACAATACCCAGCCCATCCGTCCCATACTCCAAGCCCAATTCCAACGCCCCCACCTCCACCACCTACCGTCCCCCCGACTTGCACCATCACCACCCGCTCCATGACGGGTATCTCCAAACCTAAAACCATTTTTAACCTTTCCACCACCACCATTGCCCCGGTTCCCAAAAATCCCATAGACGCCTTGACTAATCCGGAGTGGCATAATGCCATGAAAAACGAATTTAATGCTTTAATTAAAAACAAGACTTGGGAACTGGTCCCGAGACATCCTGATATGCATATTATTCGTAGCATGTGGCTTTTTCGTCATAAATACAGGTCGGATGGCACTCTTGAACGGTACAAGGCTCGTCTTGTGTGTGACGGGCGAAATCAGGAGGTTGGAGTTGATTGTGGGGAAACATTTAGTCCGGTTGTCAAGCCGGCTACTATTCGTACTGTTCTTACACTGGCACTATCTCAGTCTTGGCCTATACATCAGTTGGATGTAACCAACGCTTTCTTGCATGGAAATCTTACAGAGACGGTATACATGTATCAACCCATGGGGTTTCGACATCGGGATTATCCAGACCATGTCTGTTTGCTTAAAAAGTCGTTATATGGCCTCAAACAGGCACCACGGGCTTGGTACCAACGTTTCACAGATTTTGTTACATCTATTGGTTTCTCACAAAGTAAATGTGATAATTCTCTTTTCACATTTCATCACGGGGGTGACATTGCTTATTTGTTAATATATGTGGACGACATTATACTCACTACATCGTCAGAAGCATTAAGGGTGACTCTCATGGGCAGCCTCGCGGCTGAATTTGCAATGAAAGATCTTGGACCTCTCAGCTATTTCTTGGGCATCTCTGTCACTCGGTCTGGTGACACCATGTTTCTCTCTCAGCAGTCATATGCTAAGGATATTATCAGTCGGGCAGGTATGGAAAACTGCAATCCGGTATCTACTCCAGTTGACACCAAACCAAAGCTCAGTGCCACTTCAAGCGACCTATTTGAGAACCCGACCCTTTATAGAAGTCTTGCAGGTGCTCTACAATATCTGACCTTCACAAGGCCTGACATCAGTTATGCGGTTCAGCAAATATGCATTCACATGCATAACCCAACCACAGATCATTGGAATGCATTAAAACGCATCATACGGTACCTACAGGGCACCTCCGCTCACGGGCTCACTCTGTCCTCCTGCCCGTCCATCTCTCTTCGGGCCTACACAGATGCAGACTGGGCAGGATGCCCCGATACTCATCGCTCGACATCAGGCTACTGTGTTTACATGGGTTCTAACCTTCTTTCTTGGTCCTCGAAGCGCCAGTCCACCATCTCCCGTTCCAGTGCCGAAGCGGAATACCGTGCCGTGGCTAATGTAGTTGTAGAAATTTGCTGGCTTAGAAATCTATTACTAGAATTGCGGCGACCCCTTTCCACGGCTACTCTCGTGTATTGTGATAATATTAGTGCCATATATTTATCCAACAATCCGGTTCAGCATCAACGCACCAAACACATTGAGCTAGATATCCACTTCGTGTGTGAACATGTACAACGTGGCACTATCCGGATCCTGCATACCCCTACCCGTCTACAAATTGCTGACATCTTCACTAAAGGTCTCCCACGTGTTCTGTTCGATGACTTCCGCTCCAGTCTCAACATCCGTCCTCCTCCTGCTTCGACTGCGGGGGTGTAATAGACTATAGTTGACTTTGTATTTATAGATAGCTTTTATTATCATTAATATTTGTAATTATCTCTTCCCAAATATAAGGGAATGTTACTTGTATATATACTTGACCCTATGGAATGAATTGAGGCATTGAAGCCATAATTATCTTACATTTATGAATATTTGTGAGATCGTGCAAGTCAAACGTAAAACATCGGGAACTTACACCAATTCGTAATAACCTACCAAAGAACATTTGAAAATATGCAACCTGTAAATATATGTTCTGCCGTCTTTGTGTTATCTTCGCAAAAGACACATAAGTTGTTGTCGACATGTATGTTTCTCTTGATCAAAGCTTCTTTAGTTGGAAGTCTTTCCAATCTCGCCCTCCACATAAAAACATTGCACTTTAGGGGAATCCACTTGCACCAATCAAAAGTAGCAGCCGTATTTGTCGCCTCATTAGCCGTAACAGCTACTTTGTCATTAACGAGAAACACATTTTAATAATTTTGTGTATGTCATTTAAATCGTTTTAGGTTACAATTTACAGTGCTAGTTCAATTTTCATGTTATTACAACTAAATGGTATTGTTGTTTTTCTTTTGATACGTATACAACCAAGTTGTCTACCTTTGTTTGAGACACTGAAAAACACAAGTATTAAACTCTTTTTTTTTGTTGTTGCGATTTTAAGTTGATGAGTTTATCTCAACTCTCAAGTACAATACTACTTCGTATTAAACACAAGGGGTCAACCATACTTCCTTGTTTTTCTTGTCTAACATGCTTTATTTTGTTTAATGTTTGGGGAATTGGATTTTAATAACCTAAGGGGTTGTTTGGCAAGTGCTGGATCAGTAAGAGGTCTGAATGGGTGGAGACTGGAGGGGGAGGGCGGCGGCGTTGGGTGGTGGCTGCAGGGAGGGGTGAAGGGGTTGTTCAGAGGTGAGGGCAAATCCTGTCCATTTTTTCATTCAGCATCATACACATGCTGAACCATTCAGTCTTAATGGTTCAGTTCAGAGGGCAAGTTTTTTGCAACCAAACATCACCAATCTCTGACCGATTCAGATGTTACCTCTGAATGAAGGCATTCAGAGGTAAACAAACAACCCCTAAACTATTTGAAATTGGCCGTTGGCACCCCAAACTAGAAAATTGGCCATATATGTGACACCCGGCAAATTCTGGTTAACAACGTGTCTAGATGAAAGTCTACCTTAGCGAGTCACGCGTATATTGTACTTAACTGGGTTAGTTAAGTCGTGTTATGGTTCGGGAACTATCAGTTTAGTATAGAGGATCATCGGATGTTAGTTTAAAGGTTCATTAGATGTCAGTCCTTAACCAAGTGTACAAATGGTGACGATTCGTAGAATCGTCAGGGCATACGGAACATACAAGTCTCGAGTCCCGGGAATTTGGTGAATGAGTGTGAATATGTTTGTTTGCAAGTGTTATGTGTTTACAATCATTATGTGACTTGTCGGTATGTGAAAATGTGTTAACATATGTTAAAACGGGGTTTAACGCGCAAAATACATCGAACCAACCCCTATAGGCGATTAGGGGAGGCTAATCGCCTATAGGGCATGCATTTAGGGAATCATTACATGCGATTGGGGGCTACTCGCATGTAATAACAGGCGATTAGGCCCAATTGCATGTAATGTCATGCGATTAGCAACCCTAATCGCATGTAACTGCTGCACAATCGCGTGTTACGTGCTGGACGACTAAAAACGACTATAAATACAATGCTTAACCTCCTAAACTTCATAATATCAACCCTAGTCGTCCCATAACCCGCCCCAACACACACACACAACCTCTGGAACGTGATTTTGGATCAAAACACAAGGTTTCAAGCTTATTTCATCAAACTATCACAATCTAAGGTGTGATTTTCATCCATGAAATCTTTATAAACGTTTTTATTAAATCCATAACGGTCCAGACCTGTTTTAAAACGTATGAGTCTTCTGAAAATCGTTAATAATCATTGTTAATTGGATTCTAAGTAGCATGCATGATGTATGTGGGTTTTCAATCAAAAGCTAGGGTTTTTATGATTCAAGATGGATGATTACATGTTATTAGGTTAGTTTCAGATTAATAATGATGGCATGATGATAGAATCTGAGTAATTGTTCATTAGGGTTATGATTATGCATGTTAAGATGATGTTTCATGCTATGTGTATTATGTTTGGATTACATGGTTACATGCAGGGCTGATAGAACGAGGTTAAACGAAGGATTTTGGTTTAAACATGTTTGGTATAGTTATTAGATTGATATTTGATGTTTACACACGTTCCGGATCTGATTTGGAGTGTTAAACGCACGAAAAACTGGAACAGCTGGGTTACAGGCGATTAGCAACCCTAATCGCCTATGTTAGGGGCGATTAGGAGGCCAATCGCCTGAATGGACTCCCCAATCGCCTATAATACATGCATTTGGGGGCTAATTGCCTCTGTTACATGCAATTGTGATCCTAAATGCTAGTTAAGTCCTGAAATACATGTCTTATGACCTAATCGCCTATAAACTCATGGTTTACATGTCTTATGACCACTAATCGCCTATATTATATGCAATTAGCTTTCCTAAATGCCTGTTGACCAACCTAAATGCTAGTTGACTTTTCCTAATCGCGTGTACTGCTGCTGTAAGTGTAAATTAGCATTCCGAGACCCGATTTGACATCTAGGAACATGCTAGGAACCCCGTAACATATCTAATAACTTGGTAACATATGTTTGGATTTAATTATGTGATACGTGAACTACGTGCTATAACTTGTTGGACGTTAACGTATGTTAAGTGTGATTGCATGATTGTATGTTTGAGAGCGTAAGCATAACACGGGGAGTCTCGGGTCACCAATGGGATGTCGAGTCTTGTACATTGGGTCAGTTAAACAGTCACGGTGTTTTCAAACGAACTTGGTTATGGTCTGACATCTAGGGACTAACTAACCTGCGGGTTATTAGTCTAAGTACTTGTAACTGTCATATGTTAGGTCGCCACTTTACGGGACTAGCATAGCTGCTGAGTTTATTCATATTACGAAGTAACGCAACTTAAGGTGAGTTTACGGCCCCTCTTTTAACTGGTTTCACTTTTCGGGGGAGAAAACATGTGTTAAAACTTATGTTTGGTAACTACTGTCATACTATGGGTTTCTATGGTTTACTATACGATCTTTGGAAGTCCCGGGGGGAACCATGAATGTGCGGGTTAGCACAACGGGGAAATGTGAATAGCGCTATTGGGAGTGACCAACCCCGCTCGTCGACTTGGAGGGTCGGCGGGTGCATATTGTCTCAAACAGGAACAACAGGTTTACTAGATCGGGCACGACATCTGGTTTGCG
This sequence comes from Ambrosia trifida, assembly GCA_028751855.1. Classification (NCBI taxonomy): domain Eukaryota; kingdom Viridiplantae; phylum Streptophyta; class Magnoliopsida; order Asterales; family Asteraceae; genus Ambrosia; species Ambrosia trifida. The sequence goes on along the minus strand of CM054126.1, from coordinate 109,762,875 downwards.
AGTTAGTAATGGTTTTCCAATCGTAGTAGTAACAAAACATACGCCTAGCTAGCGTACTTTGGTTTTCGATTTGTTATAGTATGGACAGGTTGAACTTGGTACTGTGATTACAAAACCTGTAAACTCACCAGCATTTTTGTGCTGACGTAAACTTTTACTTGTTTTCTCAGGTCGCTAAGGTAGCACAATGGAACTAGGGCGCACGCGTCTGCACGACGTCTAGTTAGGATTGCATGGTTTTCAAACGTTGAACACTTGGTTTATTTTGGATTATGTTTTAAATAAGCTTCCGCTGTAATTGGGGATTCTAAACTATGTTTTCTTAAATTGCATATGTTCATTTAGACTTGTTTATTGTGATCGTTGGTTTGGATCCTGGTTTGTCATACGCCTTGCGGTAAAACTCCGCAAGTGGATTTTGAGGGTGTGACAGATTGGTATCAGAGCCAGGTTATAGTGAACTAGGACTGCATGTAGAGTCTAGACTATAGCCGAGTCGCACACACTAGACGATCACTTAGTACTAAACATTATGGTGGTTTACGTATGGGCTTGTCGGGGTGTCTCTGAATCATCTGACCTTTCTATGTTACATCATCCGTTCTATCTTATGTCGGATTACTTGCTTTTTAGGCTGTGTGGTATATTGGGGTAAATCGTGTACTCTTGAGATTGTCCAAGGCTCGGACATCTCCCTTTCATACTCCAATAGAAACACTTGCCATAAACTACCGTAGCATTACGGTGTATAGCTAAGAGTCTATGTTCGGTGATTTGAACTTTGAACTAGGAGAACACTGCATGAAAGCCCTAGTGAGCTCTGGGTTTGAATGGATAGTCCTGAGTTGGATCTAGCTTTGGTTTTGTAAATGCTAGTGGTTACCATTAGCTGCGAAACTAAATTTTCTCGTTTCTTTCTGCCAGAATCATGTCTGGAGTACGAGGAGGACGTGGAGGTGGTCGCAATGGTGGACGTGGTGGTGGTCGCGGTGGTGCTGGTGGTCGTGGAGGTGTGAACCTATCACAGGAAGATCTGAACAACTTGCTACAAGCTGCCTTTCAGTTAGGGCACAACGGTGGTGGTAAGTTGATTTATCCACTTTTGCCTCATTAGTGAACCTTGTTTACATTCTTCGTGGTTTCTCATGCGTTTCATTTCAGGGGGTCCTGTTAACCCACCCCCACCCATGTGTACCTACAAGATGTTTCGGGACTGTAAGCCCCAGGAATTTCCTGGCACTGAGGGTGCGGTGAGTTTGCTCAGGTGGTTGGAAAAGGTGGAGTCAGTGTTTCTGATGTGTAACTGTCTCCCAGAGGATCGAGTCAAGTATGCTGCTGCGTTATTCCAGGATGTTGCTTTGACCTGGTGGAATAACATCACTCAGAATATGGGAATTGGGGAGGCATATGCTATGCCTTGGGAAAATTTTGTGCAACTGTTGAAGCGAGAGTACTGTCCAAGGGAAGAGGTGCAAAAGCTAGAGCACGAGGTGTGGAACCTCAAGATGACTGGGTCTGAGATCGAAAAGTATACGGTGAGGCGTAATGAGTTGGCAGTGCTGTGTCCTGATCTGCATGTGCCAGAGTACAGGAGGATTGAACATTATATCTCGGGGCTAGTACCAGAGATCGCAGGGTTGGTGGCTGCGGGAAATCATCCTACATACTCAGAGGTGGTCCGATCAGCTCACAGGATGACAAACTTGAAGGTGAATGAAGGTATTTTGCCTGCTAAGGGTTCGACTGTTAAGGCCCCGGAGAATAACAAGCGTAAGTGGGATAACGAGGGGAAAGGATCTGGGCCAGCACAGCAGGGTAAGAGATTTGATAGCGGGGGTTCTTCTTCTACTGGTAACAAACAGGGTGGTTATGCGGGGAAATTGCCTAAATGCAACAAGTGTGGGCGTCATCATCAGGGGGACTGCGACCGTAATCGTTGCCATCGCTGTCAGCGATTTGGGCATTTTGCTAAAGACTGTCGGGCGACACTTCCATCGACCCAGGCCCCAACTACTAACTCGGCTCCTACTACTCAAGGAACTACGGGAAGACAAGGATGTTACAACTGTGGTGAGACTGGGCATTACAAGAAGGATTGCCCGAAACTGAAGCAGGGCGGGAACAACGGTAACGGGAACAACGGGGGCGACGGCAGAAATGCACGTGCCTTCGTCATTGGAGCCGCGGAGGCTAGACATGATCCTGACACAGTTACCGGTACGTTCCTTCTCAATAATCGCTCTGTTAGTGTTTTATTTGATTCCGGTGCCGATAAGAGTTTTATATCCATGGAAGTTAGTCGACTGCTAGATGTAGTACCCGTACCATTAGAGGCTAAGTATGTTATTGAGTTGGCTGACGGTAAAAAGATTGAAGCTACTTGTATCCTTCGGGAGTGTCAACTAGAGTTGTCGGGTTTGTCTTTTCCCATCGACCTTATGCCAGTGCCCTTGGGTAGTTTTGACGTTGTGGTAGGCATGGACTGGTTGTCTTTGTATCGCGCTGAGATCATCTGTTATGACAAGATTATTCGGATTCCCCTTCCTGATGGAGAATTCCTTTCTGTGTACGGTATCAAGGGCGGTGCTCCGCTAAATCTCATTTCCAGCATGAAAGCCCTTAAGTATCTTCGAAAGGGTTATTCGGCCGTTTTGGCACTTTTGTCTGTTTCCTCTGCCGATGAGAAGAAGATCGACGATATTCCCGTTGTACGCGAGTTTCCTGATGTGTTTCCCGAAGATTTATCTGGTCTTCCTCCCCATCGTCAGGTTGAGTTCAGTATTGATCTCGTACCGGGAGCTGCTCCTATTGCTCGGGCCCCCTACCGTCTTGCACCTCCTGAGATGCAAGAATTGTCCAGTCAGTTACAGGAACTCTTGGACAAGGGTTTCATTAGACCGAGTTCTTCCCCTTGGGGAGCCCCGATTCTATTCGTCAAGAAGAAGGATGGAAGTTTCCGATTGTGTTTGGATTACAGAGAACTGAACAAATTGACCGTCAAGAACCGTTATCCTCTTCCACGTATTGATGATCTATTCGACCAACTCCAGGGTTCTAGTTACTACTCCAAGATTGATTTGAGGTCCGGTTATCACCAGTTGCGCGTAAGGGAAGCTGACGTTGCAAAGACTGCCTTTCGTACACGTTATGGCCATTTCGAATTCTTGGTCATGCCTTTCGGACTCACGAACGCACCGGCGGTTTTCATGGATTCGATGAACCGCGTTTGCAAACCATATCTTGATAAGTTCGTCATTGTGTTTATTGATGATATACTGATTTACTCCAAGAACAAGACCGAACACGAGGAACACCTGCGTTTGGTTTTGGAACTCTTGCGACGGGAACAACTTTACGCTAAGTTCTCAAAGTGTGACTTTTGGTTACGCGAAGTTCAGTTCCTAGGACATGTGGTTAATGAACTAGGAATTCATGTCGATCCATCTAAGATCGAAGCGATCAAGGACTGGGGAGCACCAAAGACGCCAACTGAGGTGCGGCAATTTCTAGGCCTTGCGGGCTATTATCGTCGTTTCATTATGGGGTTCTCGAAGATTGCTCAACCCCTCACCACTCTTACTCAAAAGGATAGAAAATTCGACTGGGGTAAACCACAAGAGTCGGCATTTCAAGAACTAAAGTCTAAACTTTGTTCTGCTCCTATTTTGTCCTTACCTGAAGGCCCTGATGATTTTGTTGTTTACTGTGATGCTTCTATTCATGGTCTCGGTTGCGTGTTGATGCAACACGAGAAAGTGATTGCGTATGCTTCTCGTCAACTCAAGGTACACGAGAAAAACTACACCACCCATGACTTGGAGTTGGGTGCAGTGGTATTCGCGTTGAAAATTTGGAGACATTACTTGTACGGTACCAAATGCACCATCTACACCGATCACAAGAGTCTTCAACATATTTTCGACCAACAACACTTGAACATACGACAGCGTCGTTTGATTGAACTCCTTAACGACTATGATTGCGCCATTAAGTACCATCCTGGCAAGGCGAATGTAGTGGCAGACGCCTTGAGCAGGAAGGAATCAATTAAACCTCGTCGCGTTCGGGCGTTGCAACTCACCTGTGACATCCGTCACTTTTTCATTATATATATATATAATATATATATATATAGTTTTATAATAATAATAATAATAATAATAATAATAATAATAATAATAATACTACTTCATATTTTATCTAGTATTAAATGGACACCTTACTTGAGCCCAATCATGCCTAAACCCAACCTACAATACCAATCCATCCCTTCTACCTTATTGGAGCCCACAGGCCCAACAACCCAATCCCTGGCCCATTAGCCTTGGTCCGGCCCAATAAGCCCCCTTGTGGTTGTCTGTTTAAAAAAGAAAAAAATGTTTGATCCAGCCATGATTTGAACCCGGATCAACTCATACACTCCCACGCGTTTAACCCACCTGCTCCACAACCCTTTAGTTGGTTAATCTCAACTTAATTTATATTTAACCTCTTATAAATCTGGCCCTCCTCCTTCTCCCTGATTCACGATTCAGCAGCAGCAGTAAGTATATTTTTTTTTTCTTTCTTCTTTCTTTTCAAACCTTTTTTTTTCTCAATCACACACACATACATGGTAAATTACATAATTACCGGTCCTATACGATTCAATTACATGTCAATTTGCAATCAATCATTGACTAATTTATTAAGAATCACGCGTCAACATTAAATCGGGGTCAAACCTTCCAATCTAACGAACCAGACCCCATCCCTATAAATTGATCATCCTAGAAGCATTACAACTCGCCAATTATCTCTTCTCAACCTCCAATTCTCTCTGATTCACACTGATTATTATTATCTTGTTCGTTGTTGACTTTTGCTTTGACCGAGCAAACGTGTTCTACACGACATTGTAAGTTTAATTCCTCCTGTGGGTTTTGTATATCGGCAATAACTCATCAATAGCCCCATGATTAATTGGGCTATTGATGAGTGAATCAGATTATTGCAAAAACTAGGGTTCATGGCTTGTTAATTTGGGGAAGAAAACTGATTTTTCATACTGTTTATATTTTTATTAAACTGAGATAAATCACAACCACAGGCCTAGGCCAAGTGGTTGTGACTCCTGCCTATAACTAAGACTAACCGGGTTCGAGACCCGGCTTGAACACTTTTTTTTCCATTTATTTTTTTCAAACCATTATATATATATAAATTACACTTAAACCTTGTAAATTCCTTTTTAAATATCAAAACCCTTTTATAAATTCTAAAAAAATTATTTCTAGCAAATCTGATGTCAAAGCTTTATCTACAATTTTTATTTTTCTGAAATTCATCTATTTAATATTTATAATAATTAAATCAATTTTACACTATTATATTTATAAAAATCCATTAAAATATCAAAACGATCTTATTAATTTCCACAAAAATTATTTTAAGTTTTTATAACATTAAGCTTTCCAGAAATAATTTTTATTTCTGAAAAATCATTTTTTAATACTTTTAATCAATTTTTGTTAGTTTTAATCATAATTAAATCATAATAAATTCAATTTTTGTTATTTTTGCACCAAAATTTTATACAAATTATTTCTGATCATTTAGAACAGAAATATAAATTTTAAACTTCTAATTCTTTGATTTTAATATTTTTAAATATTAAAGTTAAGATTTTGACAATTTATATTAAATAGATTAAATAATCTATTTTAAAGAAAATAATTTTATAAAAATTATTTTTACACTTTAAACACATTTTTGTGACCATCTTAAATTTAAATTTCATAAAAAGATTTTTGATTATTTATTTACTAAATTTCTCTCAATTGGCGAATATTTTTTAATAATAATCAAACAAACATTTATCCCCAATTCGAAGCCCTAGAAATACATGTATCCTAGAGTTATTTCCCTTACACATTATCAATTACTTTAGGTTAATCATTTGGGAGTAATCTCAATTCATATTTCGTTGTCCAAGTTCAAATTCAAGTTATTACGTGAACTGTGAGTATTTCCTATCCCCTTTTTGCTTTTATTCTCTTTTGGGGTGTTACATGTACATTATTACAAATTACAAATACAAGTTTACATTTTCAAAATACAATTCTAGTACTATGTGCAATTGCTTACAATGTGCTTTATGCTTAGACAATACATGTGGAATACATTTGTACTTAGTGAAATCATTAACATGGTACAAGCCGACCTTAACATTGGATAGCGCTATTTGGATTGACAACCCGCCTAGATTGATTCTCCCCCCTTTTTCATCGGAGAATCCGTGGCCAGTGTTAAGTTATCATCCATTTATTGGTTGAGTACACTACAGTTCATACAGTACATTATACAGTCACAGGGTTGATTTCGCTCATTTGTATGATACATAGTTTACATATTTGCACTGTAGCTTGCACTTGAATTGTATAACTTTTCAACCTACTATATATATCAAAACTAGGAATGCTCACCAACATTTCATATGTTGACCAAATCTATTTTGTACATGTTTCAGGTGCAGTTTGATCTAGTGCTTTAGCAAGGAACATTTAGTGTTTTATTTTAATTCAGTCATTTCAGTATTTACATTTCATTTAGACAATGTATTTTCCATTTCCATGTAAGACAATTTTGATTATGCAATAATATTTACATTTTAGTACCATGAGCTTTTGAACAATCGTCACTACGTGGCACCTCGATGATTCCGCCATCGGTTGGGGTGTTACATAACCATTCATTCCTCTCTACCTGACCAACTCCGTTCTGCTCAGTTAGAAGCTTTGAAGGAGGAAAACCTTAAAGCTGAGACTATGCACGGTGCCGACAAGCACCTCGAGCGAAGGCCTGATGGCCTGCACTACTTCGCAGAACGCATATGGGTTCCTTTATTCGGGGGACTTCGGGAGCTTGTCTTAGATGAGGCTCATAAGTCCCGGTATTCTATTCATCCTGGTCCGGATAAGATGTACCAAGATCTGAAGGTGCTTTACTGGTGGCCAAACATGAGGTCGGATATAGCCTCATACGTGAGTAAGTGCTTGACCTGTGCTAAGGTCAAGGTGGAATACCAGAAACCGTCGGGTCTCTTGCAACAACCTGAAATTCCGGAGTGGAAATGGGAACGGATTACAATGGATTTTGTCACGCAACTACCTAAGTCACCGAGCGGGAATGATAAGATATGGGTGATTGTTGATCGATTGACAAAATCAGCCCATTTTCTCGCTATTAAAGAGACTGACACCATGGATCGTTTGGCTCGTCTTTATCTGAAGGAAGTTTTTTCGAAGCACGGGGTGCCGGTTTCTATTATCTCGGATCGTGACTCCCACTTTACTTCTCACTTCTGGAAGTCCTTACACAAAGCGTTGGGTACCCAGCTAGACATGAGTACAGCTTATCACCCACAGACTGACGGTCAAAGTGAACGTACGATTCAAACCTTGGAAGACATGCTGCGGGCATGTGTGATCGATTTTGGCAAAGGTTGGGAAGCTCATCTACCGTTAGTAGAATTCTCTTACAACAACAGTTATCACACGAGCATCAAGGCGGCTCCGTTCGAGGCACTGTACGGGCGGAAATGCCGTTCTCCTCTTTGTTGGGCTGAGGTGGGTGAGAGTCAACTCACTGGGCCTGAACTAGTGTACGAAACTTCGGAAAAGATCGTACAGATTCGTAACCGGTTGGCAGCGGCACGGGATCGGCAAAAGAGTTATGCCGATCAGCGTCGCAAACCATTGGAATTCCAAGTTGATGACAAGGTACTTCTGAAAGTTTCACCGTGGAAGGGCGTCATACGCTTTGGGAAGCGTGGCAAACTCAACCCTCGGTATGTCGGTCCATTTACGATCCTGGAACGGATTGGACCGGTAGCGTATCGTCTTGATTTACCGACGGAGCTCGGCAACGTACATAACGTCTTCCATGTGTCCAACTTAAAGAAGTGTCTGGCTGACGAGTCTCTCATTGTTCCACTGGAAGAGATCAAGGTTGATGATCGTCTTCGGATTGTGGAAGAACCTGTTGAGATCCTCGATTACAAGATTCTTAGCCTACGTCATAGCAAGATTCGCATTGTGAAAGTTCACTGGAACTCGAACCGGGGACCAGAGTACACTTGGGAATGGGAGGATCAGATGAAGTCTAAGTATCCTCATCTCTTTCCTAAGGAAGCGTTCGAATCGAGATACGTCTCCACTGCTGCTGAATGAATCTCGGGGCGAGATTCCTTTTAACGTGGGGATGATGTGACAACTCGGGTAAATCTCTCTCTTGGTTTCTATCTTTTGTCTGTTTCTTTTGTTATTCCTTTTGGGTACTGTGCAATTTTCGGGACGAAAATTCTTTTAACGTGGGGATGATGTGACACCCGACAAATTCTGGTTAACAACGTGTCTAGATGAAAGTCTACCTTAGCGAGTCACGCGTATATTGTACTTAACTGGGTTAGTTAAGTCGTGTTATGGTTCGGGAACTATCAGTTTAGTATAGAGGATCATCGGATGTTAGTCTAAAGGTTCATTAGATGTCAGTCCTTAACCAAGTGTACAAATGGTGACGATTCGTAGAATCGTCAGGGCATACGGAACATACAAGTCTCGAGTCCCGGGAATTTGGTGAACGAGTGTGAATATGTTTGTTTGCAAGTGTTATGTGTTTACAATCATTATGTGACTTGTCGGTATGTGAAAATGTGTTAACATATGTTAAAACGGGGTTTAACGCGCAAAATACATCGAACCAACCCCTATAGGCGATTAGGGGAGGCTAATCGCCTATAGGGCATGCATTTAGGGAATCATTACATGCGATTGGGGGCTACTCGCATGTAATAACAGGCGATTAGGCCCAATTGCATGTAATGTCATGCGATTAGCAACCCTAATCGCATGTAACTGCTGCACAATCGCGTGTTACGTGCTGGACGACTAAAAACGACTATAAATACAATGCTTAACCTCCTAAACTTCATAATATCAACCCTAGTCGTCCCATAACCCGCCCCAACACACACACAACCTCTGGAACGTGATTTTGGATCAAAACACAAGGTTTCAAGCTTATTTCATCAAACTATCACAATCTAAGGTGTGATTTTCATCCATGAAATCTTTATAAACGTTTTTATTAAATCCATAACGGTCCAGACCTGTTTTAAAACGTATGAGTCTTCTGAAAATCGTTAATAATCATTGTTAATTGGATTCTAAGTAGCATGCATGATGTATGTGGGTTTTCAATCAAAAGCTAGGGTTTTTATGATTCAAGATGGATGATTACATGTTATTAGGTTAGTTTCAGATTAATAATGATGGCATGATGATAGAATCTGAGTAATTGTTCATTAGGGTTATGATTATGCATGTTAAGATGATGTTTCATGCTATGTGTATTATGTTTGGATTACATGGTTACATGCAGGGCTGATAGAACGAGGTTAAACGAAGGATTTTGGTTTAAACATGTTTGGTATAGTTATTAGATTGATATTTGATGTTTACACACGTTCCGGATCTGATTTGGAGTGTTAAACGCGCGAAAAACCGGAACAGCTGGGTTACAGGCGATTAGCAACCCTAATCGCCTATGTTAGGGGCGATTAGGAGGCCAATCGCCTGAATGGACTCCCCAATCGCCTATAATACATGCATTTGGGGGCTAATTGCCTCTGTTACATGCAATTGTGATCCTAAATGCTAGTTAAGTCTTGAAATACATGTCTTATGACCTAATCGCCTATAAACTCATGGTTTACATGTCTTATGACCACTAATCGCCTATATTATATGCAATTAGCTTTCCTAAATGCCTGTTGACCAACCTAAATGCTAGTTGACTTTTCCTAATCGCGTGTACTGCTGCTGTAAGTGTAAATTAGCATTCCGAGACCCGATTTGACATCTAGGAACATGCTAGGAACCCCGTAACATATCTAATAACTTGGTAACATATGTTTGGATTTAATTATGTGATACGTGAACTACGTGCTATAACTTGTTGGACGTTAACGTATGTTAAGTGTGATTGCATGATTGTATGTTTGAGAGCGTAAGCATAACACGGGGAGTCTCGGGTCACCAATGGGATGTCGAGTCTTGTACATTGGGTCAGTTAAACAGTCACGGTGTTTTCAAACGAACTTGGTTATGGTCTGGACATCTAGGGACTAACTAACCTGCGGGTTATTAGTCTAAGTACTTGTAACTGTCATATGTTAGGTCGCCACTTTACGGGACTAGCATAGCTGCTGAGTTTATTCATATTACGAAGTAACGCAACTTAAGGTGAGTTTACGGCCCCTCTTTTAACTGGTTTCACTTTTCGGGGGAGAAAACATGTGTTAAAACTTATGTTTGGTAACTACTGTCATACTATGGGTTTCTATGGTTTACTATACGATCTTTGGAAGTCCCGGGGGGAACCATGAATGTGCGGGTTAGCACAACGGGGAAATGTGAATAGCGCTATTGGGAGTGACCAACCCCGCTCGTCGACTTGGAGGGTCGGCGGGTGCATATTGTCTCAAACAGGAACAACAGGTTTACTACATCGGGCACGACATCTGGTTTGCGAGTTAGTAATGGTTTTCCAATCGTAGTAGTAACAAAACATACGCCTAGCTAGCGTACTTTGGTTTTCGATTTGTTATAGTATGGACAGGTTGAACTTGGTACTGTGATTACAAAACCTGTAAACTCACCAGCATTTTTGTGCTGACGTAAACTTTTACATGTTTTCTCAGGTCCTAAGGTAGCACAATGGAACTAGGGCGCACGCGTCTGCACGACGTCTAGTTAGGATTGCATGGTTTTCAAACGTTGAACACTTGGTTTATTTTGGATTATGTTTTAAATAAGCTTCCGCTGTAATTGGGGATTCTAAACTATGTTTTCTTAAATTGCATATGTTCATTTAGCCTTGTTTATTGTGATCGTTGGTTTGGATCCTGGTTTGTCATACGCCTCGCGGTAAAACTCCGCAAGTGGATTTTGAGGGTGTGACAATATATGACATGTACTATTAACCTATTGGATTCTGGCACCCAATTTGGGTTAAGTCACTAACCCAGTTAGATTGGGGGTGCCATGTCAGCATGCCACGTCAGATTATGGGTGCCACGCCAGCATTCCACGTCAGATTGGAGGTGCCACGTCAGCCAAAACATTAACTGGGTTTGTGACTTAACCTAAATTTGGTGCCAGAATCTAATAGGTTAATAGTACAGGTTATATATGGCCAATTTTTTAGTTTGGGGTGTCAACGACCAATTTCAAATAGTTCAGTTTATTAAAATCCAATTCCCCTTAATGTTTTTGTACCATTTATCAATACTAGTTTCCTAATATTTACGTTCTTTATATATTATATTTATTCTATTAGTTTTATTACTAAAAGCTTCTTCCTCAAGCATATTATGAAGTTACTAGTGGTTTGGCCCGCGCGATGCAGCGGGTGTAACCGAAACTCTTTTGTATAGCACATACTAACCTAACATACCTACTATGAACCTAACCACTATTACATGAATATTTCTGAATACCTTTGTTTAGCTTTCTTCTTCGGTTATTGAATCCGATGATCATATAGTTTAGATCAAATTAGGCATGTTTGTGTGTATGAATATAACGTAATAATTTCAGAATTCAAATCGTTACCTCACGATTAAAAACACAACTTTCACTATTGATTTCTCGATTTCTATATAGTATGATCAAGTTTATAAAACTCTAAGTTTTTTAAAGTACCAAACTCTATATAAAAGGTTATAACAAAACATATAACATCATGAATTGTTTTTTTATATGTTTTCTATTTAATATGTTTAAAGTAATTATGAAATTTAATGTCATGTGATTTCATAAACATCTCATGACTCTTGAGTTTCTTTTAATTAAATATGATGTTTAAAAGACATTTTTACCCTTAAAAAGTAGTTATTTTATGCATTATGTGTTGTATCATAAGCATTTAGACTTATACCTCTTAAAATTTAAGAAGTCCCTAGAAAATGCTTTATAATATAGTATAGATGAACTAACTACAACTAAACATTCAATGTCAATCATGAAATGCATCTACTGTAGAACAGTGGCGGATCTAGAAACATTTTTCAGTAGTAACGTTTTTCATTTTAGTAGTAACGTTTTCCAAATTTCGTAAAAAAAAAACCAAATTTTCCACTAATTTTCCACTATACGTGCGAAGTTGAGTCGCAACGTCCGCACCCCCTGCTAACAATCTACATCCGCCCCAGCCGTAGAATATAAAATGATTTTAACTAATGAATTACGGGAGCAACATAAACACTTGTTTCCATTGTTTTAAATACGATATATAAGACGGTTATGTAAGGGTCTTTCATGTCCTACATCTTTGCTTCAAGTTGGTCCTGTATCAAGTGCGCCAAATACATCCTAAGCGTTTATTAAATCACAATTAATTACATCCTAAGCATTTATTAAATCACAGTTAATTAAATACACCATAATTTTGCACTCGAACCAATCTTTACAGTTTACATTTTATCGGGTACAGCCCAAAACTCGATTTGTGCATATCTACCTATTGGCATTTTTGTTTCTTCTCGAAACAGAAGCATCTGTTTAGTTGGTGAATGAAATTTATCTTTCAAAAAAAAAAAAAAATTCTACCTATTGGTGGGCTACTGGCCTTCCATTTTAAATAAAACCGCTAAACCCAAAATAAATTAAACCAAATTACCAACCTGCTAATGGGCCAAAACCTAGCCCAATAACATCCAACCAACCCTACCAAAATTCTACTGAACCGGGTGACGTCATGCTATCAAAAAACCGTTATTCTATTCCCGCCTTTTTCAAATAATCATCAAAGCTTAAAAAAAAGAAAGCACAAAAAGTGTTAAATGGGACTCTTATGTAGCATATGTTCCAGACACTCTCATCATTACTGCTTCTTCCTAATTCCCATCCTTTTTCTATAAAAATTATCCTTCAAATTCACATTGATTATTATTATTATTAATCCAAATTACTCTCAATCAACTTTTTCTCATTCTTTCAATCTGAACAACAACAACAACAACGAATCCGATTATCAACATGGCGAATTCGCCTCACTCGTCTCACCAAATACCGCTAGACTTCCGTGCCCCACCCCCTTCTCCAGTTGCCTCGGGCCGTAGATCATCCGTAGCCAACGACGAAATCCTCTCCGAGTTTCTTAACCGCTCACTCCGTGTGCCTGATCTTATATTGCCCGATCGCGTATTTCCTCGACAGAATTCCAACATCCAGAACCTTCCAAAGCTCAATTTTAAACATCTAAACCCTGACGCTCCTAAATTATCACAAACTCATTGTGTTTCTAATATTATTGAAGTGATCGCGCAAACCGGCTGTTTTGAGCTTGTTGATCATGGAATTTCGGGTGAATTGTTAACGTCTGTGGTTAGATCGGGTGCTGGAGTGTTCCGGTTGTCGCAGGAGAAGAAGGCGGTTGTTTGTAGGTCTGGTGAGAGATCGTATGGTTTTGTGGAGTTTCATGGTGATGAGAAGGAATCGAATGAAGAGTTCGTTTGGTGTCGAGATGATTCGTTGAAATCGGAGATGGAGAAGATCTGGCCTGATCAGTATTCGGATTTCAGGTAATTCAGTTAACTGTTATCTTTAATTTTACCGTCGGTTGAGGGGAGGACGAAACCTTCCTTACCATGAGGCGTTTTGCCTGGGTGAGCAATTTGTAGCGAAAACAAAACTGTAAGTTCTTGGGTGGGGCAACCATCAGGGACAAAGCAGACAATATCGTGACACAGTTTTCTTGGATTCAACATTACTGCTTTGTTTTAATCAATATTAAAATTTTAGGTAATTCAATCCACTATTTTCTTTAATTTTCTTATGTCGGGCGAGGGGGAAGGATTGAAGAGGCTAGGGGTGCCCGACCCTTCGTGTTTTTGCTCAGTAGTGTAAATTCATTAGTATTCCGCCTGAAAATTTTATACGTATTGAGTCCGGCCCCCTCTAATTTATGGTTCCCGTGACTTTCGGCTCCCACGAAAAAATTGTTCAAGCTTCGTCACTGTTTACCGGGACGCATTTTGTCGGGGAAAACAAAATCATGAGTTTCTGAATGGGTAAACCCATCAGAGACAAAGCTGACAATATACTGACACGGTTTACTTGGATAGTTATAGAAATCTAATCAATGTGTACATTTTTTTTGACCAAATTGACTAATTTTTATCAATATTGTTGTTTTTCATACGTTGGAGCGTTAAACGATTCAACAAATTTTGATTTGATTCAATTTTTGTAGCGAAAAAATGGAAAACTTGATGTGTGAGATTGAAAACATATCTGAAACACTACTCAAATTGTTCATCAATGGTTCTAATCCGAAACGAAGACAAGATGATGATGGAACTAGAGAGGGCGCAAATGCTGGATCCGTTTGTTACATCTACAAACATTGTCCGGATACGGGTATAGTACCAGATGATGATGATAAGAGTATGGATTCATTGAGATATGATGTGATTCGAATGCTGATTAGAGGATCTGAACATCCTCACACACTTTGCTTTCACGTGTGTGATGGATCTTCAGAGTTTCATGTTTACTCCAAGAAAGGTTGGGTTTCGTTTTCGCCTGATTGCAATGCGTTAATCATCACCATTGGGGATCAATTACAGGTATCTTTACATGTTAATTTATGCTATAAGAGTAACATGTAGGGTGTTTACGGCCTGGTTTGCATAAAAAAAGTTGGGTGGATTGTTAACTATATTAAATAAACATTATATAATAGATTTGTTTAGGCTTGTAAGGATATTCAAACTTGATATGTAAAACTTAAGATCTAGCTCGTTCATTCAATAAACTTCAATAAAGACTTGGGTTCATTTAAGGTCAAAACGCTTCAAACTTCTAGTGAAACCCGCAAAGTAGGTTACCCTAAATATAGAAAATTTTAAATTCATATTTTAATGTAATTCTTTAAGGGTTGTCATATCTACACACCCTCCCAAGTAAATACACACCATCCTTCCCTATACATCGCATATAGGGTCATACGCGGCGTATAGGGAGTCTGACAATGACAATGACCAGACCAACTGTACTTCTCTTATCAGACCTATACGCCGCGTTTGACCCTATACATGACGCGTGACTGATGGACATAAATGACGGTGGGAGTTTGTGCAACCCCCTATACACCGCGTATAGCCATATACAAGGCGTATAGAGAGCGTGTAATTAATTTTAATTAATGTTAAAGGTATCTAAATACAATCACCCTTTTTAAAGCATGTCACTATAGAGTTGGCGAAAAAAGTTGTCTACCTGAATGATTGTTTTATAGAATTCGTTACCTTTTCGTACATTTTCTGAAAATAAAAAAGCTAAAAAGAAACCTGGAAAAGTAACCCAAACTGTATTATCTTTCGAAAACACACTATTACTTTAATAACATAGTATTGATATTTATTTATACATATATATTATCACCTATAAATTTGAAAAGTAAACTAAAGTATTGGAATTAACCTTACCAATTTTTGTTATACATTATCACTCCATGTTTTTAACATATTAAGCGGACCCATTTAGTTTCAATAGATATAGATACACAAGTGTAAGTGTTGGATCCATGAGGTGTTTATTCCTATATTCCTATCATTACCTTGAGATCTAGACCAGACCAACTAGCTAGTCTGATAGGATATACCAGAAAATATAGGTGTCGTCGGTTCATTTACAAGCAGTGGCGAATCCAGGAATGATTTCCAGGGGGTTCCTTCATAGATTTTTACTAATTTTTCAATTTTTTCTAAATCGTGAGGGTTCCTGGGAACCCTCTCTGGATCCGCCACTGTTTACAAGCTGATGAAGTTGCTGGTTTTGAGCGAACCATTAAAACCGTTGGATGTCAACGCTTGCCTTATTCTTTTGTTAGCTGGCCGGTTTTTAATACTGGACCTACTCGAACCATTGGAGTTACCATTCCGACGTTCAAAACATTGGTTCAAAGCGATTAACGTTAATATTATGATAAAAAAAGATTTAATGTTTTAATAAATGTTATGGTGTGACAAATGCAGACATGGAGTGAAGGAAAGTACAAGCATGTTATAGGGAGACCCATCTTCAAAGGAAAACTAGAGGATTGTGTATCAATGGCTTTTCTATATAACACACCTCCACACACACCCACATCCAAAGGCCAAAAGGACATAACCATCTCATTTGGCCATCAAATCTTGTTTGTTTTTATTTTAATGTTTCTTTACAATCTTTTCTCTTATGTTTTTACTTAAGACACATTTTTATTCATTGGATTTACTTAACCTTAAGATTTGAGAGTAAGCTTTGTGCTCCATCTCGACTAGGGTTGTGTGTGTTTTCTTTGTTACGAATAAACCTTTGTGATTTCAGTATGATCGCGTGTTTTTTTTATATGATTTAAGATTTTTTTGGTTAGCAAACATATCTCAGATTATGTATATGTATTTAATTGGTGTTATGGTTAGTAAAGCCTTTCATCTTAAATCTACAAGTTAGTGTAGATGATAAATACATAACCAATGTTTGTCATATTTCTAATTAGTTTATAAATCTGTAATCATAACATAATAGCCCGTCTAGCTCAGTTGGTAGAGCGCAAGGCTCTTAACCTTGTGGTCGTGGGTTCGAGCCCCACGGTGGGCGTTCCTTTTTTTTTTCTTTTTTTTTGGGAATGTTTTTCATTTTTTTCCTGCAATATTATTATGGCTCCATAGGGGATATTCAACATAATGTTTTGTACCAAAAAGAACTCAACAAGTCTTAATCTAGTTTTACCTTTTAGAAGCTTGCCTTGGAGCACAAGTAAAGCTTATTTCACTAACGGGTTCTATGAGAGGGGACGGAGAGAGGAAGGGGCGTCCGAGGACATATTTAGGGGCAATACAAGCATAATGCGTTTTTAGATCTTTCCGTTAGAAATGCTTTCGATCAAAACTTCCTGATGGCCAGGGACGAAGGATATCTCTGTTTTTTGGCGCAATAGTGAAAATTTGCGATTTTCGTAGGTAAATTGAGTCCGCCCCCCCGCCGATTTGCCACTACCGATTGAAAAAAATTGAGTCCGGTCCCCCCCGATTCGAGAACCAAGCTTCGCCCCTGCTGGTGGCCGATGAAAGAACAAGACATACATACACAAGGAACAATAACGCATTCATTCGTTTAAAGCAAAACGAGTGAATCTTGTAGACCAAAAATAAATAAACACATAATCCCATACATGCAAAGTTGTACATAAGAGTTATAAATACCTCCAAAAGACATCCATCCATGCAGACATAAATACTCTCATAATAATTTAAATACTTGCAACTTTTTAAACAAACGACCAATTAATGAACATTAAGGCAAGACAGTGAGCATTTTCTTCTTCATTCACTACCTTCCATGCCACTGCTCGCTCGTAAGAAACCGGTCGCCCCATGCTAGACAAACACACTCCTCCTTGAAGACACACGAAACCCTGCCACCGAAAATGCAAACTTTATTGTTATCGCTGCTATATGTACACATGACAATTTCAACACAAGTTTGATCCAGGTATGTTTTGATGCATAGAATTCAAACGGGTCAAGCATACGATTTCAGCAGATTACTGTTGTGATGAAAATAAGATCGGTAATCATACTTGAAAGTTGAAACAAATTAGTAAATGAATTTTTTTAAAGGACAAGCGGCAATTTCAACCAATTTACTTATATCATCAAGTAAGCCGAGCCCAGGCTTGACTAGTTAAAAACTCGACTATGCTCAACCATTGGCGCAGCTTAGTTGGGGCGCCCCCCCCCCCCCCCCCCCCCCCGAATTTTCGCGCAGAAGTTCCGATTATATAGTATTCGTATAGAAAATTTTGGAAATATAGGGTTTCGATCCCCCGAAACTAGTGACTTCCGACCCCCGAACCTTCGGGTCAAGCTTCGCCACTGTGCGCAACCCTAACTTGGAGCTCGTTAACCAAACGAGCTTTGAGCCTAGACTCTAGAGCCTAACGAGCATGTTGGTTATATAAATAGTATAATGTATATATATATATCATATAATTTGTAACAAAATATTACTAATTTTAATCACTAATAATTAAAAATTAATTTAAAAAAACAAATACGATTACAAATATAATTACATTGCCTGATAGAAAATAATTATATGAATACAAATAATATAATGAAATAATAGATATATTTAATAAACGAGCCAAGCCCTAGCTCGACTCCATCATCTAAAATTACGCACAAAAATTAGTTAAGCTTGCACGTGTTTGGCTAATTTAAGCCCCTACAAATAGCTCAATCTAGGTTATGTTTTATCACTAGTGGCTCAAAAGGGTAAAATAGGTAAACGGAAACAAGTCAAACCGGTAAAAAATTTTATTCAGTAATCAAGAGTCATCTAAAGTATAAATAACTCGAGAAAACGTTTGGCGAACCTGTTGCATTATCTGTGCAAATTCTGTGAAAAGGCCTTTCCGCCCATGTTCATCAAGAACTTTCTCCAAACTTATGTCTTGAAGTGCAACCAATGTTGTCTCGAGCATATCTAGCCCAGCTTGGTTTGCAAACGTGAACACGGGCAATGCCTGCATGAGTGTTCTTATGAGCACAAATGGCTCGGGATTCATTTTCTTAATAACTTGTACAAAAAAACCGACCTTAAGAGAGCAGCACATGATTGCGTCTGAATGGTTCCAAAGTAATTTCAGAATGTTTTCACTTCTTTCACTTCCGGATTTAAGCAGCTCCACACCCAAGTAGAAACTAACATGATATTGAAATTAAAATTTTAAAATCCGAGTTGAGTTTAAATGATCTCGAGCCTATTATTTAACATAAATAAATATATAATTACATAATAAATTTAATTATGATCAAAATAACTAAATAATATACGGTATGTTATATACAAATTATAGTTGTAAGTAAAATTATATGTGTATAAATAAAATAACAAAATAACTGACGATGCAAGCAAAAGTGAGCCGAGGTCATGCTCTCTTAAGTTAAACAGGTTGACCTTAGGCTCAGGCAAGTACAACTCGAGCTTAGGCGAGCAAATGGTCGGCTCGGCAAAACCCCAATATGATTTTTTATCAGCAATTTACACATCTAAATGCCTTACATATTTTTATGTTGACATAGGAAAGAAACTGAACAATTTAATAGTTTTACCTATAACTGCGGGAAATCCATCGAGCTAAAATATGTGCTTCAGGGGTTCCTAATGGCACTTGAAGGGCACCATTAGAGTTCACGTTAGTAGATAGAGCCGATGCAACCTTTTGAACTGAAGATATAACGGTTCGAACATATTGGCGGGCTAAAGCGGCTACAGTTTCTTGCATGTGGCTCTCACAAGCAAACTCAAATGCGATTGTCATCACGGATCGTGCAGTGCCACTGGCAACATTACCATAACTTGAAACTTTAGTCCCGGACCCACCAATATCAAGAGCAGAAGCAAGATCGAGGGTGCGATTGGGACTCGCCCCATCCTGTATGTTTAAAAATTGAAAATTGAGACATTAGCATTTTTGCTTGCATAAGAAAGTAAATTAAATATGGCCATATAGGGATTTAGGCTATGTTTCATCTCAAACGGATTAACTAAATTAAATATGGCTCTGTAGGCAATGAATTCATATGGGTCGAATGGGTTGAAAGTCATCAATAGGGTCCATGTAAAGCATAGAATCCCCTAAATTGTTATCTATGATAATTAAATCATTGCAGTAATAATATGTTTTTTTTTTCCAGTTATATTTAGGGTTCTGTATCCAGAAAGGGGTGGCGGAGCAGCTTGTTGCCCGCCTACCTGCTATCCTTATGTAATTTGTCCCATGTTTCTTTGAAAAATATATAATACATAATTATGTTTAAAAAAAAAAATAGTGCACCAACTATTTATGAAAAGAATGTGACAAAAGAGTTTGTGGGTCGGCCTGGCCGACCAATATCAACCCCCACTACAAAGTTACCAGCCTCGAGTTCTCGACCCATTGATGAATGGAACTCCCTAATTTACTATATTTAAAGCTGCGAATAGAGTCTTATTGCGATAATACTTCCTTTAATCATATTTAACGCATTAGTTATTTATAAAAAAATATGAAAGGTTTCTATTGGTCATTCTACATGTTTTGACCCACCCTAAAAGTTAAGTGTTTTGACCGGATACCCAACCCATCCGTGTTGCCACGTCATGACTCCTAAACGTGGCAATATGGACAATTATTATATTATTGTGATTATAAAGACCATTTTATCCGATATATTTTATTATCTCTGTAAATAAAAGAGGGCTATAAAAGATTCGTCAGGAACATCCCGACCTGTTTTGACCCATCTTATAAATTACATGTTCCAACCTGCTATGACCAACTGACCCAAGTGGCTACATTTATGTGACAATATGACATGAATCCTAACCTTGATTGGGTCAAGAGGAATGATACGAAAACCAGAGGGCAAGAGAGGTGCATCATCAGCAAAAGAAGCATCTATCGGAGCAAATATGAGCTCAGCACACATGCCAACAGCATTCTCATCCATTCCATTGCATAGCTATCAAAATTTAATATGAAAAAATGACGTTAGATCGCATTGCTCGTAGCATAAAACAAAAAACGTCAATAAAAGTGAGAATAAAAAAAAACATACTTGCAGTAGAAACATGTCTCCAGGTACTAACGCATCTTCGGGACAATGGCCGACACCCTCCATCTTTATAACCTCCAACAACTAATCAACACAAAGTGAGACTCAATGTCAAAACAAACATAACAAATCACATGGCGTCCGCCTTATGTAAAATATATTTTATAGAGCTCGAAACAAGCCAGCTCGAGCTTAAAATTTTTTCTCACGAGCTGATTGAGCTTTCGGATATACAACTTGAAACGAACTTGAGCTTGGCTCGTTTACACACCTAAGACCTAACTGTCCACTTATACTGTTAACCGTATAAACAAAGATGAGTAAAAAACTGACTATGTGCAACGATCTCAACTTACCTCTTCATGCTCAATCGTGTGGGCCAGGGGAAGAATCACTTGACCTCCAAAATTACCAATTTGCCCCCCGGGTAAGCTACATGGACCAAGTTTAACAGCTGCAGCCGAATAAGCATCGATATTGTAATCTGCCCATTCTGAACGGTGTTCCCTCAAAAACCGAAGTAGGAGAGCAGGAGGAACATTCTGGAAAATGATATATTTGTAATTATATTTGACACGTGAGAAAAATGTAGCATTAGGCACAGTAACAAGAAAAAGGTGAGGCAAACAAACATATCAGTGCATAACCAATTTACTAGATAATTAATTAAAAAAAAGGATGTTATTGAAATAAGGTGGTTCTGTAATCATGTTTGACACACTAATAATTTAAAAAAAAAATTGCAACTTCTAGACTAAAAGTTTTTCAAGTCAGCCCAACCGACCTGTTTTGACCCACAAAAAAAAAAAGAAAAAAGTCTGTGTTGACCCGAACCCATTCTGTCACCTCTGGCGTCTAACCTGTAAAAGCATTGATGCTTTCGCGCATAAAACGACATTAGTAACCGGCGAGTAACCATTAGCAGTTGGTAGAATCAATCCCATAAGTTTTTCGGGTGAAGAGTTCACAAGAACAGCAACATCATCAACCCCATCATTAGCCATTAATGACCATCCCTCAGTAGTAAAGCCATTTAGAGCTTCATTAAAACCCCTGCTTAACCTTTGACTAAGTGCCCTTAATTCTGCGGGCCTGCGGCCCCAGTTATTAGGGGCACCCGATTGTGAAACTTCAAGAGCAACTTGTCTCAGCTGGCGTAGCGCCTATTAATGTACCGAATCTCACTTAATAATTAATAATACAGTTGTATATTAAGCATTACAAAATTGTCAAGTGTATCAAATACCATTATTGTCGTTTTTTGAGCAAGCATGGTTGATGATTCATATAATGGGCGCATGACTTCTGGCACACTATACGCCTATATATAAAAAAAGTCAAGAGTTAAATTAGCAGATGTGACAAAACGAGTAAAAAAAATTTGGGTTTGGATCGACCCGCAACACGTTTTTGTCCATTCTCTTATTTCATACGTATTCGATTAAATACAATCACAATAACAAAATTTAAAAAATGATCCAATAATAGGCCGTCGTAAACACTTAAATATTCTATTCTTTAGCTCATTAAAAACCGCTTGACCCATTTGACCCGTTTCTTTTTCAGCTATCTTATAGTTAAACCGGTTTGACCCCTTATCAAATAAGATATAGCGCAAATGACCCGTATATGAATATAGTAACACAAGTTACCTCTAAATCCATATGATCCACAATATGAATAATTGAACCACCGCCTTCACAGGGTCTAATCAGGTACCCACTAGGCAGCATTTCAGCTCGCACAAAGTTTGCAACCGGCGGTATGCTCGGACCATTTTGGATGTTTGTTAGCGATCTTTCACAAACCTAACAAGATTACAAGAAAATAAATGCTCACAGAATATTTATGGAAAATAAAAACAAAATAGGAAATCCGAATTAAAAATAAAAAACGTACCACTAAATTGCCATCTTGAGTAACAGAAGTATAGCGTAACAACAAAAAGTCACGAGCCGCAGCCAAAGTTGTGGGAGCATAGAGCTAGAAAATTAATATGTAAAGTAAATGAGATCATGTCAACACAAAAGTGGTGTACAATAACTTGTTATTTTTCTTTTATAAATAAAAAAGAAATCAGCCTATGCATGGCTTCCATGTGAGTGAATTCGAGTCGCTTAATGTGTACGAGGGTGCGTTTTTGTCATTTATAAAAAAGTGAAGAGTTGGTCAGGTTGGGTAATGGTCAAAAGAGACCGGGTTGGCACACAAACACTTTTCGCCTGTTAAAAAAACGTAAATAATTAACTTGTTAGTTATGACTTACAAAAACACCAGTATCACCATATTAAGCTAAATTTGTTAATAAAATCGATTTAGGATCTCAATGTACATATTAAAACAGGCTTTGAGCGGAAGTCAACTCATTTGACCCCATTTAACCCATTGGTCAAGTTTCCCTTTTAGCCGGATTATTAATTCGACACGTCTGAGATAACGACAAAATCTAAATCAACCCATTGGTAACTCGTGAAGAAACGTGTTAAGCTGAAACCACTAAGAAAAGTTATTACCTGCATGTATATGATCTCAATGGTTCCACCATTGCCGGCAGGTAGCACATTGAGGATATTAACAGCCCGGCAATCACGAAACCATGAGAGGCGATCCTTGAGGATTTCAGCAACCTGAGACACCAAAGTCAAAGTCAAGATTGCTACATCTTTGACTTTATAACTACAAAATGACAAATTGGAAAATGACATTACTAACCCTTGTAGGCTCGAGAGCAACCAAACCACATGCTCGTGCTGCCACACCATTGCAACCATGAGCAATAGCAATGATTCCAATGGAATCCGGACCAGGCTGTAAGTCAACATAGAAAACAAAAAAGTCAAAACAACACGTGTGCAAACATCTATTGAAGGTCCTTGAAACATGAACCCAATTCTGCCGGTTTCAACTGAAAATCGAAAGATCGCCACATCATCAATATGCACGAACACAAATCCATCAATATCACTAAAAGTGCGATCTTGAGTTTACAAGGAAACTCACCAAATTAGGTTAGAAATTGGTCAAAGTCTATCTTTATTGCATAAAACCGCATAAATAATTGTATTAAAAGATTATATTATTATTGAATAATAACTGTAATCATATTTAACACACTATTTATTTAAAAATCTTGGACAGAGTGCTTCATGCCAATCCAACTGTTTCAAACCGAAAAAAAAAAAAAAAAAAAAAAAAAAAACCTCATGTTTGACCCAAACCCGCTTGACCCGTTACACGAATCGTCAAACTTGCCACCTATAATTACATATTAACTAAAAAGAAAATTAATAAAGCAACTAATGTTGTAGGATCACCTTCATTCCGGGCATTTGGACCCACTCAATAGCAGTTCCAGTTGCCTTCGAAAGAAACTCTGCTAAAGTTTCTTCTGCAATGGACAAAAGTCTGCAAAAACATCAGAAAACATATAAATAAAAATCACGTATATGTTAATAAACAATAACTAGAGCACGAATGAATCTTTGACTAACCCTGCAGGAGTGCTAGCATCCCGTGGTGGATGCTGAGGTGTCAACCGGCGTTGCCCATTTGTCACAACCGACTCACAACTAGTGTCTTTACTGGCATGTGCAGCCTGCAATATAAATCCCCAACACACCATTTTCAAAAACACAAATACGATTATACAGTCTATTAAAAGGGTGTTTGGATGTGTGCATTGATGATAATGCCATTTAAGGATGATAATGCCATTTAACGTTAGCCGTTAAAAAAAGGTACAGATTATTGTTACTTGCATCTCAATAATTAGTTATTTTACTTCAACGTCATAAATGTGCACTAGACGTTGATTATGGCAACTTTAGATAATCGCTATCGCGATACACATCCGAACACCCCCTAAACCACAATCCCAAAAATACTGACATTTGGCCGACCGGACCCATGTTCACCCACAAGGTGTGACACTTGTTTCTGCAATCTATCGTTTTCTTCAATTAAAAGTTTGTTCATAGCTGCCAGCTTTCGGTTCACGCTTTGAAGCCGTGAAGTTTCTTTCCTTTGTTTTTCTCTACATCTAAAAATAGAAAAAAACACACCAAATAGGAAAACATGCATCATGTGTTACAGATCAAAACAAACATAAAGCAACTTTTTAATGTTGATAATTACAAAAGAACAAAAAAAGTTCACATTTATCTTTTTATTACGTAAATTCGTTATAGTGATAACTCACAACAAACATATCCCACAAAAACAATTTATTCTTTATTCTTCTTGATTATAAAATCAAAACACACAACGAAAAAGACGATTATGATCAAAGAACGATGAAAAGAACCAAAATTTAACATAATTTTTTTTTTATTCATGTCTTTAATTCTGCCTGTTTTAATGTATTTTGACAGTCATGAAATGAAGAAAAATATTATTAACTATACAAAAAAAAAGTCTTTAATTCTAACAAGGAATCACAATCAAAATCAACAAAGCATGTCACAAATCACAACAAACATTTCACAAAACCTAAAAAAAAAGGACAAATCTTTTTGTCATTTTCATCACATAACAATAAAAAGAACCAAACTTTTCGATATGAAAACAAACTAGAATCAAAACCCACATCACATATCACAAATTATCACATTATGATCACATCAAGAAACAAAAAATAACCATAAAATTTTATAATTTTTATAAAATTCATAAACTTTAAATGCATACCTTCTATTCTGAAACCAAACTTTAATTTGTTTAGGTTCAATGTTTGAGAGAATAGGGCATTCACGAATAAGCTGCTGCCGACGAAGAGAACTCGGTTTAGGGCATTCATGATACACTCTTTCAAGTGCTTCTATCTGCTCTGGTGTGTATCTAACATATTTCCCATTATCCATTATCCCTCCTTTATCATCCTTGCAGGACATTTCCATCATTACTAACAATAATAATAACAACAATAAATCATTAAAGATTTAAACAAAAAATATACCATTCATTTCAAAATAACACAAGACTGTGTCAGGTAAGCGCGCAACAAACTGCGCGCCGCAACCAACCTATTTTGAATAGCAAAACTTATCCTATCCTACCCTACCCTCTATTCATAAGGGGACGGCGGCGCAGTTTATTGCCCGTCTACCTGCTATCTATCATTATGTAATTTGCCCTTTATTAAAATGAGGGGAAATTACTATTAATATTAATATTATTATTATTATTGTCTTGTTGGAATATTGTAATAATAGAAGAAATTACTACAAACACAAACATACACACAATAATACAATCTTTGTTAAAAAAAAAAAAATTAATCTTTTGCTTACAAATATTAATGATTTCATACCTTTTTCTAAGCTTTGAATTGTGATGATTTCAAACACAACAAGAAGATCTGCAACAACTGAATTTAGGTGGCTCAAATTGTCCCTAACCTCTGAAACATGTTGAATCTTTTTGCATAAAGATTTGATATTTATAGCAAAATATGATGTGGGTATGTATGAAGTAGGATGATCATAAAAGGGAATTTAAGGAAGACCCTAGTGCTAAAAACTAAAAAGAGTAAAGGAGATGAGTTAAAGTGGTCTGAAAATGTGGAAAGGCTGTTTGGATTTGTTGTTACCTCATTTGTTTTCTGTCCATGTCAAAACTGTTAAATCAATCTTTATTTATACGGTATATTTTGATATTGATGCTATATTAATATATAGTTTTTCTATACATACGGAGCTTGAAAAACAAATCGGTGAGGCCGAAAGTCACGGAAACTTAAAACGGGAGGGGCGGAACTAAATACGTATAAAATTTTCGAACGAAAACACGTAAATTTACACTACGGAGGGAAAAAATGATGGGAGCCGAAACACCCGCGGGCCCTTAATAACCAGAGGTTTGTTTTCAGTAGAATACAGTTCGCCATTTAAAAGGAGGTTATGACAAAGCTTGATGTTTATTTACTTATCATTTAGCTATAACTTGACTTTTATTATGAAATAATTTTTTTTTAAAATAATAATAATAATAATAATAATAATAATAATAATAATTTTTTGGGGGTCGAAAGTCATGGAACTTTAAAACGGGAGGGACGGAACTTAATACGTATAAAATTTTCGAACGAAAACCCGTAAATTTACACTACGGTGCAAAAAAATGATGGGAGCCGGAACACCCCCGTGCCTTAATAAGCTCCGCCCATGCAAAGGAGGGCTGTCCATTCTCAGCCCTTGGTAAGTAGGGGTTTGTTTTCAGTAGAATAAGGTTTGCTATTTAAAAGGAGGTTACGACAAAGCTTGTTGTTTATTTACCTGACATTCAATTGTAACTTGGGTTTTATTATGAAACGAAAATTTATTAAAATAATAATAATAATATAGCCTAATACTTGTGGCTCAATTACAAACTTGGCATTTTGTGTATAGGAAAAGGTATGATGTGGATGGCAAGAGATGTAAATGTGAAGAGAGAAGGGGTGAAAGATGAAAGATAAAACGGGAATCAGGTTCATAAAAACCAGAGAATAGACATCATCATGATGATGATGGTTTTGCATGCGGCACTGATTCTGCTTTACTTTTTTTTTTTTTTTTTTTTTTCATTTCTTTTAGCCTTGTTTTTGTTTTTTAGCAGAATATTATTATGAGAAAATTATATGGTTAGTTTGTGTGTGTAGATTGGTTTGAGTTGGTTTTGTCGAATAACCAAATGGAGGCAGGATTGTCATGAGGAAATGGCAACCAAGCATTTAGGTATGGTCGGTTTCGATTAGTTGGTTATAATAATGTTTTTTTTGTCTAATCAGTGACGGAGCTTAAACTTTTGGTTAATGGGGGCTGAAGGCCATAAATATTACGCAATATTAATCGGTTTGGCCGGGGGGGGGGGGGGGGGGCGACGACTCAATATATACATAATTTTTGGATGAAGACGAGGAAATTCACACTATTAAGCCAAAAAACGGTGGGGTCCGTGCTTCGTCACTGGGTCCATACGACCACCGTCTCTAATGGATTTTCTATATATATATATATATATATATATAGGGGAAAGTTAATTTGAGAACACCTATATTTCGTGCGAACCGTGAGAACGGCATCTAAAACCATTCAAATTCCAAACTTCTTTTTACACTTGTTTTTATTACTAAAATTCCATCTCAAAAACACAAATTACGCGTAAAAATTCAAACGTATACGAAAATAATTTGTTTTTACACATGTGTAAATTTGCTGTTTATACATGTGTAAACTGTTTCATTTACACATGTGTAAAAAGTTAATTTAAAAGTGTTTTTGCAAGAAAAGATGACTTATTTGGAAAGAAAATTCATTTATTAATGTTGTATTTTGATTATAATGGGATTTGTATTAAAAAAAATTGATTTTGATTGATTTTTGTACTTGTTCTCACGGTTCTCACAATATTTAGCGTTCTCAAGATAACCCTCCCCTATATATATATATATATATATATATATATATATATATATATATATATATATATATATATATATAGGGGAAAGTTAATTTGAGAACACCTATATTTCGTGCGAACCGTGAGAACGACATCTAAAACCATTCAAATTCCAAATTTCTTTTTACACTTGTCTTTATTACTAAAATTCCATCTCAAAAACACAAATTACGCGTAAAAATTCAAACGTATACGAAAATAATTTGTTTTTACACATGTGTAAATTTGCTGTTTATACATGTGTAAACTGTTTCATTTACACATGTGTAAAAAGTTAATTTAAAAGTGTTTTTGCAAGAAAAGATGACTTATTTGGAAAGAAAATTCATTTATTAATGTTGTATTTTGATTATAATGGGATTTGTATTAAAAAAAAATTGATTTTGATTGATTTTTGTAGTTGTTCTCACGGTTCTCACAATATTTAGCGTTCTCAAGATAACCCTCCCCTATATATATATATATATATATATATATATATATATATATATATATATATATATATATATATATAACATTGAACAAATTGTAGAAAGCCATAAAAGATAGGATAATTTAAAATCAGATAGAAACTGTCAAACGATACATAAAACTTCATAAAACTAACAGTAAAAATCCAAAAAGACTCTAAGAAAATCATTAATTAGAGAACCGTTTTGTTGTGATAATTAACATATATGTTTCCATACTAGACAAGTGAGCTTTTAAAATTTTAAATGTGTTTTGGACAAGCCATATGCACGTTCAATCGTTCATATTCTCTCTTGCGTGTTAGTTTGGTTAAGGACTTAAGGTGGATCGCTTCGGTTAAGTTAAAATTTTCATTGATTTTAGTGACCAAACCTGAATCCTAAGACCAAAACATAATACGGAGATAACCTCCCAAATCCAAATGTTTATGTATGGTTTCGCACATGATGTTATGCGTATATGCCATAATTATCACGAGTATGAGATCATTATATCTTAAAACCTTATAGAATCCCTAATTCCTAAAGCATGTTTTTGCAGCGTTTTTAGCCTATGTGAATGTTAGAAGAAAGATATGTGTGTTTATGTAAAAATGCTCAAAACAAATCATGTGAGAGTGGGAGAAGAGGAGAATTAAACGTTTTTAGAGTTGTTTTTTTGTGAGATAGGTAAAGCTTCAAAGAGATGAGCAAGGATGACATAAGTCGTTTTTAAGCTCTCATTATAAATACTCTTACAAAAGTGTATGTTGATAAGCATTTATTTTTAGAGATATAACTAAAATAGAATAAATATTGTCACTCTACCATTACCCTATATATTAATTAAAATAAAATATAAAATGGTTATAGGTGTAGTATAGATACACCTTTACATTTATTTATCGAACGATATTATGTATATTAAAAGAAAGACGCTTTAATAGTATCAAAATGTCTATATTCGAGTTGGTTTACGTGTCAAGTTGGGTCAAATATAATAATTTTGTAAGAGATGATATAAATTAGAGTTATTCTGCATTTCGATTATACGTGTCAATTTTCACTTATGTATGAGTTGGGTTTGGGTCACACTTAAATATAGATACGTTATGATTGTACGGTATAAATTCGTTTACGTTAGGTTTTCATCCGACCGCAATACTTCTGAGTTAAACATAATATGTCAAAATGCACATTTTCGTATGGTTAACGCATTATATAACGATTGGACTAATCCATAGCAAGGGCGCATCATCTTGTGAAATAATTATTAGAAAAGATAAGAATGGTCCGCCCACTTAAACTATTTTGAAGCATGCTATCGGTCAGGCTCATCAAACAGTTCTTGACAGTGTAACATGTCTTAGTTTATATATAAGTTAGCCTATGACTATGTAAACTAGTATCACCCAAAAGCCCAAATAACCTAAATACTTATAGCGTGATGTGGCCCAAACCCATTACTTATTTTTCCATGCTTTGTTTGGTTTGATCGTTTCAATGTTTGGGTCTAAACTTCCATACAAATTTGTGGCAATGGAGTTGAGATTAGAGATGAGCAAATCGTTTATTTTTCTTTCTTCTTTTCCTGACCCAAACTGGTTCTAAACCGGTTTTGACTTTGACTGGTATAAACTTTATTGTCAAAGCCCACTCAAGCGCGTGTCTAGGCTCGCTTTCCAGGCTCAATGTAGCTTTCTCGCTTTGCTTCAAAAGCCCTATTTTCAAGCATCAAGCGCATTTTTCAGGCTAAGTTCCGACAAACTTTCAAAAAATAATTGTTTGAACATGTCTGATGCAACTATATCAGCCCTAAACAATCTATAATCAACCTAAAACAACCTAAACTCTAATGAATCCAAATCATATTTAAAACTCCTGAAAATGTAATTTTATAATGTGTGCCTCGCTTAAAAAGGCTCTTATTTTTTAAGCGTCTTGCACTAAGGCCCAAAGCTCGCCCTTGGGGCCTTAAGTGTGCCTTGCGCCTTTATCAACTACTAGTAGGAATGCCCGCGCGTTGCGGCGGGTGCATTTGTTTTGCCCCTCGTGTATCGTGTTTGTTGGTTATTCGTTATGATGAAGTAGAAAACAACGATGTATAAAATATATGTTACTAAAAACTGAAACTCATAAGTATATCTTCTGAAAATTTTAAATGGGTACATAACAATAGGCCGTACTATTCCTTGCAACACCCTTAAATTGTCCCACGTCCTTTGGTGGGACCCTTTTATGTATCTCGAAGGCAGATAAGTATGCCATCGTAGAGCGGTGCTTAGCGTAGTGAAGTGGCGTTGTATCTCTTAATGACCATAAGATTGTAGTGGAAGTGATGTAATTACTAAAATGCAGTTTGTAGTGTCCAACATATTTCTATTATTTTAGGGCACCCGTGAGATGCAGCGAAGTCAATGATTTGCATAGATACTCTCGTTTTATGTTAGTTTGACAAGCGTCGTAACAAATATAATTGACCAAACAAATTAGTAATCAATATAGTTAAAACTACAAATCGACTGATAAGAACTTGTCTTCTTTTGGATATGTAAACAATTGGTGACTTCGTGAGATCAGAAACTTAAATTCTATTCCTAGAAGCTTATAGTAGCAGAGAAAACAAAAAACCATCGAGGAAGATAATGACGTTGCTCATGAAGTATTTATACCATATTTGCTTGTATAAACGTCAAGCCTACATATATCACTCACTTTAATGGGTTGAAACGTGTCATGGGTTGGGTGTGTTGGCAAACTTCAAGCCTACATATTCATTTGTGTGTAAAAGTGTCACATCATACCATCCTGCAACCACATAAATTTAAAAAGAATATATAAATACATAATATATGATGTAATTTATTTACTATAAACATTGAAAGATATGTAAGTTATGTATGTGAAGAGTCACCACATTATTTATATACTAAATACATGACTACTATTTATAAGACTATAACATTGATACAAATATAATAAAGACATGGAGGTTATGAATGTAAAGAGTCACAATTGTTAATTTCCTCATCAATTTTATAATTATGTTTAAATTAATTTCTTCAACAATTTAACATTTAAGTAGAAAGACAATTTTACCCACTATTTATAAGACTATAACATTGATACAAACATAATAAAGGTTGTATTTACTTAAATTTTGCAGGTATCCTTCACTGATGCTTTATAATATAGTATAGAAGATAAAAATTCGGGTTGATCCATTAGCGTGAGCATGAATTTATAGCATTTTGATTTCTTATTTCTTAACACAAATAACATAAGTAATTAACACATAGTTAAGTTTTTGTTTTCTATTTATGATAGTGTTTAATTTATTTTATTAATTAGAATTAGAACTTAAACAATATACAATTGCCGAAAGCAAAATAATATTGCGAACCACACTACATACAACGTTTAACAAGAACATTAAATGGATCAACAAATACCTTAAAAGTCTTAGAACAAAAATAGTTTACGTATAGATGGAGTTAACTATTTCATGGCGTTCAAGGAGACCATGTTGATTGGAATTGAGGAAAGTCTCCATACCCTTCTCCAACCATCCTCTCCATCATCTATCCTTCATGTCCATTTGTTCCCTGCAACATCAGTTTTCATCCCATGCAGTAAGTGGAAGTAATATTTATAATATTTTAGAAACATATTAGCAAATCTAGAATGTTATATTTATAATTTTGTCCGTTTTATTTAGTTAACAATATATATATGATTCAAGATACACAACTTCTTAACAAGGATAGTTGGGAAAGCCATATGTCCCCTTCATAGGGGCCATATCATCCAATTCAGTAGAGTTGAGGTCAATAGGTCATAGAACATGCTTGCTTCTGAAAAGCTTCATGGAGAGAAACTAAAAATGCACAAAGAAGAGAAAAAACTGCACTAATTAATTTTGAAAAAATATTTTCTCATCAATAATTCATAATATTGTTTGTTTATTGTTTTAATTGTTAGTTGCACAATTAAATTACCTCAATTTGATTCTGCAATGATCCAACATAGTTGATTAATACATCCAACATCACTGGCATTCCCATTGTCTATAGAAAATAACTAAATTTAAATGGAGCAAAACAATGATATATTATAAAGATAATTTTTTGTAATTGTCAAAGAACATATGAACAAGTAGAAAAAAAATGTATATATGTATATAAAGATTAACTCATATCTTTATACCTTGTAGCATCCGGGAACCATATCTTGCAAGCGTCTTAACTTCTCATTGATTTTTTTCTCTTCTCATCTAATGAAGACATAGTTTTTTTGGACAAAACAATGTTTCAAAACATGAAATTAGCTCTAAGATTTTGTTTGGGGTTATGAAAAGACTATTAGCATTCAAGAAATTGATTATGATGAAGTATATATAACAATATAGAGGGGGGGTTGAAAGGTCTCACATTTAAGATGCATCATAGGTTAGGTTGTATTTTGTGTTTTAAAAGTTGG
The DNA here is from genome assembly GCA_028751855.1 of Ambrosia trifida. NCBI lineage: Eukaryota > Viridiplantae > Streptophyta > Magnoliopsida > Asterales > Asteraceae > Ambrosia > Ambrosia trifida. The sequence continues at coordinate 109,729,818 of CM054126.1, read as the reverse complement.
ACATAAGGGCATAATTGGGATAAGATTTTAGGATGTGAGGTATTGAATTATGTTAAATTTACTAATCTACCCTCCTAAGTGTCTTAATAGTCACAAGTATGCCAATAATACCCTTAATTTTTTTGTTTAAACATGTTGTACATCTTGTTTGTTAAGTTGTACGGAAATGAAAATGACTATCTTAGCCATCACTCCTCCTTAATAAGATAATATAGATACTATACAGTTAAACCAGTTTCGGTTTGAATATGGTTCCGTTCCACCCAGGTTTGTTTGATTTGAAAGGCTGGTTTCGATTCGTAAATCGGTTCTTTTTGGCACATTTTAAAAACAATTTTTAAGCCAAAAAAGACTATCCAAAAGCTTGACAAGAGAAACTACGATTTCTTTATGTGATATCTATCTTTCTATAGGTATTCTTCTGTGCCCTTTGTGGATAGGTGGTCTAGCGTTTCGTTTCTACATTAATTACGGTATAATGGATTGTAATTTTTAGATGTCCATGGAAACTAAGGGGCTCTTTGGTAAGCCTCTTAATGAGGCTCTAAACCATTCAACACTGAATGATTAAGTATTTATCACATTTGTTTCAGCTTCTAAATGGAATGGTTAAGACTGAACCATTAAGACTTGGGATGTAGCTAAACCATTTAGCACCGAACTAGGTTGAACCGTAATGAGACTCTCATACCAATGTGTGACAAGAAAAGTAACCATTAAAAGGTCCAACTTAATGATTCAGCAATTAACCATTCAGACCTCTTAATAATTCAACATTTAATCAAGCTCAACATTTATTGGTGTTAAAATAGTCATCTAAGCAAAACAACCATTATACTCAGTTCAAGTATTTTCTTTTAAAAAAATTCACGTATATGTTCAAAATTAACAAGTAGAAGGATTTTAGAATGTAAAAATTAGGTTGTGTAACTTTTATGAGAACAAACAATGAAATTATGTGATGTTTTTACCGTATCTGGTCATATACAAATTTCATTTATTCATATTGGCTAGTAAGATATTGTTGTGGCTTGCGGTCTTAAATTTACTTTTTTTTTTTAACGGCAACTTTCTACAACAGGTGACAGGCATCGCACCCATCTCATCGACAGGTCCTCCATCCCGAAGGTCAAACACATACATTACGGAACTATTACGCATGCATTACGGAGCATAACAGGAGCATTTGATTTAGTCTTTTGTTTTAATGTGCTAAAATAATGAAGAGATCATGGGGATACCCATATCTTCACCTAACGTTTATTTCCATTTTGTTAGGAGTATATTTAGGGGCTGTTTGGTAGCCTTTTAATCAGTCTCGTAACCATTCAGGTCTGAATCAATCAACATTCAGACTGTTTGTTTCAGCATCTGAATGGAATGATTAAGTGCTGAACAATTAAGCTAATAAGGGATGCTGAATGATTCGGCTCTTAACCATTCAGAGCCTATTAACCATTCATACCATCTTAATGATTCAGCACTTAATCAACCGAACAGCCCCTTAGATTTCTTGTTATTTGTTTTCCTATAAAAAGGCTATGCCTTTATGAATATGGATAGGAATGAAATTTAGAGAATTCTTTCAAATTCTTATCACCTCTACGAACCGTTGTTGCCATTGCACTGCCACAACTAGCTGTAAACACTATACCACCACTAACAACCTCAAAATGGGCACCATCAATCTTAGTGACAACCCAGAAACCAACCTCGTTACCGGGACCGTCCGCACCAAAAACCATCCTAGAACCAACGCCTAAAACAACGCCAATCATTTTATTAGAATCATCGTTGTCACCTCCACGATTTTAAACAACACTAAAGCAAACAGGGCCACAATTATATCATAAGGCAACTTTCAACATATTTGGTTCTTATGGAAGTGGGGCATCGAATGAGTTTCAAGAGTCAACATATGGCTTTGATGGAGTTCATGCACCAAACGAAGAGGCAGACAGGAAACAAGAATGGCGGCCACCATGGCTTGCTACGACTTTTCCAAATGCTACAGGAAGAACCGAGTGGCGTCCGCCGTGGCCTAATGGGATTTTCGCCTTGAGGACAAGGCGGGTTTGAGCAGGGTGGATTGTTATGTGCCGATGCGGACCCGAAGGCCAAACGCATGCGTTACGGAATTGTTACGCATGCATTACGGAGCATAACAGGAACATTTGATTTAGTCTTTTGTTTTAATGTGCTAAAATAATGGAGAGATCGTGGGGATACCCATATCTTCACCTAACGTTTATTTCCATTTTGTTAGGAGTAGATTTAGATTTCTTGTTATTTGTTTTCCTATAAAAGGGCTATGCCTTTATGAATATGGATAGGAATGAAATTTAGAGAATTCTTTTAAAGTCTTGCTTCTTGCTTAATTTCTTTGAGCCTAACCCACTCAGCGGGTTACCCATACCGTTGGTACTCAACATAGAGAGAGGCTAATGTAAAAAGGATTTTAATGTAAAAATGGTAAGGCTTAACAACCGTCTGATTAGATGAGATAATTAGAGTTACGATTGTAATTTTGTTGCGTCGTTAAATTTCTGGAAAAACATACGAAGAGCAAATTAGTCATTAGACTGTAAAATGCAAAACTAAAGCGGGATACTTTTTAAATATGATTGTTGTTGAAGATGAAAGAATAGAGCAATCTAATTATAAAGTTGCGATTCAATTACATTACACAATTATTTTGTTGAAAAATGTGAAATTCTGATGAACAGAAACGATTGGATAGGAGAGACGATCAAAGAAATCAGTTTCTTAAACTGACATAATAACGATCGACCTGCTAAAAACCATGAAATCAGTTATGTTGACATTATTGTTACTTAAATGGTCATATGATTTTTATCCCTAGGTTATAAGATGGGAGTAAGTTCAATTGTTACTTGTTCTTATCATTTTTCGTATAACTACTTGCATTTGAAATGAAAATCAACTTGCGTGCTTTGTTATTAGTTGTTTTCGTATATGTATAACTTGCGTTTAATATGAAATTGAACTTGCGTTTATTTGATTAGTAACATTTGCGTTTGATATACAAATTGTTCTGTCGTATTTGAATATATATAACTTGCCTTTCATATGAAAATCAACTTGCATGTGTGTATGTTATTTAGGTGTTTTCGTATAAGCATAAGTTGAATTTCATATTGAATTGGGAAAAAAATAATCACATACGCGCGTTTTGACAAAAGATGATGAAATGCTAACTAACGCAACAATTCTCATGCCCGAACATGGTTGAAATTCATGCCAGTCATCTCAACATATTTAAATTGTGTGAATTGTATTGCCATACCCATGGCTATATTAGGGTTCTCCGCAATCATGTCTTCAAATAGGGTGTTCCATCGGTCATACTTGGACATGAGATCTTTCCACTTACGTTTGAAAGAATGCTCGGTGCGGTCATCTGTACCAGTTAGTCGATTGAATTCATCCAACACGTTGCCCCAGAACAAAAACCTCCTTATACGGATAGGAATATTGCGATTTACGGCATATATCCACGCATGCACTAACGACATCTCTTCATGTACATTCCACAGAGCCATTTTTTAACGATATAATTTTGGATTTGGTGTTGGAAATCAGAAAATCATATGGGTTTTATAGAGTAAAAAAATCCAGTCAAAACGGTAATATTACCGTTGGGAAATTTACAACGGTTGGAAAAAATTATAATCATAAAATGTCAGAAATTTGAAAAGACATCGTGTTAAAAATAGGGCAGCCAAATCGTCTCTTTTGACATAAATTTATAAAACGCAACATATAATTACAATAATGGAAGTATAAAATGAAAATCAGTTGCACTTGATCGTTTTAAACGCAAGTTGCATTTGATTCAAAATGCGTAAAACTATCATAGTTTGTTCAATATGAATTCTCTTATAAAGCGAAGTATGATTACAATATGCATTGTCATTTTGCAAAAAGAAATCTAGTTCAACATTTTAAACGCAAAAGCAACAAAAATAAAAAAAAAACATCAAATTAAAATACAGGATTCGTATGCATATTTTCTTAAGACACAAATGACTTACAATAAAAACGCAAGTATTTCTTTAGCTTGTTTTTTAAAATTTAAACTTACATTTCCCCTTTTCATCTGTAATTTGAATCATTTGGAATCAAAATCATCATTATTAACAAGTTTTACAAAACCAAAACAAAAAACCGCTTAGTTAACAAAAAATAAACTTAATACGTTAGTAATCGATTGATGTTGCCCGTAAAATCTCCGTCATCTACAGCGTTGTTAACAGGGGGATTACAAAATTAAACCTGCAACTGAAATAATCGAATTCAGTAATTTGTAAAAATTGAAAAATTCGGCTGAAAATCGAAGCAAAACATACAGAATATTGGAAAAATGGATTGCAATGTGTAACATCCCGTTTTTGTTATATAATAAAATGTGTTGCTTTATATTTATTAGTGAATAAACTGGGTCATTAACCGTCAAAACGAATCAATAACATGTGAGGTGGATACTCGTGTATTTAAAATTTGTTAACCAGTAAGTGACGAATGGCATGATTATTTGAAATATGAGATCTAACGGAGTAATTGGTATTATAAGAGACCGTTTAGTAATAATATAATATATTATATTATATTATGTTTGACCCTACTCCGTTTTTAATGAAACTTAGGTTAAAACGTAGAGAATAATAAGCTCGTCTCAATAGTATGTTCGTATTCATATAAAACGTTGTAGGTTGAAAGTTATACGAGATAAACGAGTGAACCAGCTTTGTGCTGACGTATTTTTATTACTCGAGCATGTATCACAGATTGATGATGTAAGGACTAGGAGTGCCTAGCAGAGCGTGGAATGATTGTAGATGTTTCATCTTATTATGGTTAAGCTTTGTTTAGCTTGGTGGTACTTGGATCGCACTAGCTTGTAATAAATACTCAAGTTATGTAATGAGATTACGTTTCCGCTTTAAGTTTGCGCCGACTGGTCACTGTAAGTGCCCCGACCTGGGCGGGGTGTGACAAGTTGGTATCAGAGCTTTAGTTTAAGAGATTTAGGTACTTATTGAAGTATCTAGACTTAAACTAGGACTTGTAAGCCAAGGGGAAGTGCTAGTCTTGGTAGGTAGAGGCTAGTATATTAGAGGATGTATAAGATTGGTATGCCGAACTTTATGATGAAAGGACCATATGATAGCTAGGAGTATCATGGTGTATATCATAGATTGCTTTCATGCCTGGCCAACATGAAGGTTAATGAATGATACCGCTATGATCTCGCAAACATCATATTGTACTGAAATCAGGAAATAGTAGGCATAGTTTTAAGAAGGTAGTTGAGCTCTAGTACTTAGCTACTAAAACTTGTATGTGTGTGTATATATATATATATATAGGTGTATCCGTGGGAGCATATCGTGCTTACGTTATCCCCATCTATTTGCTTGTGTGGAAAGTAATTAATAAGTATATTGGGAGTTAATTTTATGTTTCTAAGTTAACCAGTGGAATTTGTATATATTGTCTAGCGTATGTACTTAAGTATGCCAGCGGTTTATGTGTAGGGTAGAGGTGTATGCATATTTGTGGGTGTTAAATGAAACCATAGCATACGTAAAGCAGATAGGGCGATATAAGGCCTGAATAAAATACCATAGACAGGTTAGTTGTGTAATCAAGAAGGGACTTAACCAAACTTGGTATCTCCACTTTCCCATGATAGTTAAGTAGAACCAGGCTCGGAAGTGAGCCAAAGACAGATTGTAGTGAAGTAAGAAAGACATTTGAAGCCGATATTTTCTTTTTCTACTCGGTGATATATAAAACTCTCTTAGAAGTTTAGTCAGAAATATCAAAGGGGCATTAGTTGAGAAACCTCTAGAAAAGGTTAATGTGTCAATGATTGATATACAATCAACCAGGCGCACGTACAAGGACGGTAGGTCGTGCAAGCTGAGGCATTATTGTAACGTTTCGTAATTTTTAAACCATCTTGTAACGATATTTATTCTATTTCTCGAGACTTAATACTTTGCTAAGGTGAGTTTACGTAACCATGTTTATGCAATTCTTTATACTTGCAACATTATACTTAAGCAATTCTACATACATGTCTAGTTGTAAACTTTAATGCCTCATGATTTAGACAACAACAGTTAGACTTAAACTTCAACATACATAATCATTAGCTATGGCCAAGCCGGCGATACTCAATAATAGATCTATTGGATTGACAATCCCACCTAGATTCGTTGACCATCTTTTATGGGGAGCGCGGGTGATTGTTATCGTTCCAACGTGATATTAAGGTGAACCTTGGATGACGGGATGGACCTAAACTAGTAGGAGGTTTGATTATGTGCATACAACACTTCATGTTTATTCATGTAGACTTAAACATACAATAGACATTTGAATTGCTAAACTTTTATTCTTAAACTTAATTGCTTGACATGGCTTATGTATTCTCACCAACTTCTAGTTGACCCCCCCCCCCCCCCATTTTTCCAAACTCAACAGGAATTACTGATGCTTGAAGTCTAGAGCTAGCATGAGAAGATGTTTGAAGTCTTAAGCTTTGTTTGATTATTGGATGTACTAGATTTCATTCAAGACATTTAATGTAATTCAATATTGTAATAAAGGATTATGTAAACATATGTATTACCATGAGCTACTGAACAATCATTCATACGTGACACCTCGATGTTTCCGCCATCGGTTGGGGTGTTACAGATTGGTATCAGAGCCATGGTTATAGGGAATTAGGTTATTAGAAAAAAAAAATAATCTAGTCTATAACCATAGGATTTTAATCAGTACTTGCTCCTTTTACTTGCAACCTTACTTGTTTATATTCTCTATCCTACTTCTTATCCTTACTTTAGTCCCTACAAGAAGAGTGCTCTCCATCACAAGATCTACTCTTAGACTAATTGGACAAACCCTCAGGTTTAGCCTGAACCACCTTGAAGATCTCGTCGAAGTTCTAGATTTTAATAACGAACACGTGCAATCTGGAAGGGTGAACGCCTGTATTCTGAGTTTTCTGTCTAGGACTGGCATTGCACATAAATCCCAATCAGACGAGGGACCCGGATGCCTACCTGGGAATTCTCGGGATGAGTGTTCACTTATAGGCTAAAGCATGTCTTCATTATGTTATTAGAATCTAGAAGTTTTGATAAGTCAACATTTTCGTTTATTCGTTTTAATTAATGAATAAATGATTACACTCACTTTCCTTAAACTAAGCTCTAAAATCTCAAAATTTTACAGCTTAAATCAATCTCATTTCATAACCATCTATGGATTTCACAATCACACTTCACCTTACCATCTTAGCCACTTTTTAAATATTAAACACCCTACCCAAACCATATTATTTCATTTCTCCACATGTTACTTATTTTTAAAAACTATAACCTCATACCTTAGCACAAACTAAAGATTTCTAAATCTTGTTGTATTTTCATTACCTAGTAACTTTACAAAGTACATATTTTTTTGTCAAAAGATGTCCTCGAACTTAAATTCAATTGTTTATTTATTGACGTAATAAATGATTTTCTATATAATGCTTTAAACTATTAAAAGTCACTAATAGAACCTTGATCTTCAAAACCTAATGTCATGTTTGAAATCTCCAACTAACGGGAATATTTTAATCAAAGCCTACTTAGCTTGTACTATTTAACAACTTTTGCTTTATGTACAAAACCAATTTTGAAAATAATTTTTTTTTATCCATAGGAATAATATCTAGTCTCTAGATTCTCCATCGACACTCACTCATTTTCAACTTGTTCAAATTTTTACAATATTTGGCATATACCACAATCATGTTTTCTTATACACTTGATTATAACCTTTGATCCAAACCCCAAAATTTACACTGCTACATAATCTCCTTACTATAAAATAAACTCTTTATCAACTATCTTCACATTCACTATCTCTCACAACCTTGATTCTGCTTCAAGATTTTTCATCATCCTCTCAAGAACTAAATTCATATCCTTCACCTTCTCACACATGAGCTAGTTACACATGATAACCAAACTATTGAAACTTGATTGTGTGTTGCATCAAACATAATCCTTAATTATACATGAGGATTCGACTATCTACCATATTTGAACATTTGAAACTAGAATTCATGGAATATAGACTATTTGCTATAGACACACCTAGGGTCATTAACCTTGTCTAGGGCAAATCTATTACAACTCGTATGCTATACTTGATACTTGATTGCTTACATGTACATATTATCAATTTGCAATTTATGTGTGTAATAATTGGTACACTTAATTAAACAACTGATAGGGGATGAAGTACTTGCTCAACAGTTAGTAGAGTACCAAATAACCTACTCAACGATTGGTAGAGGTCATCATGCCTGCTCAACAGTCGGTAGAGGCCCTACAACCTGCTCAACGACTGGTAGAGGCTATCACACCTGCTCAACAATCGGTAGAGGTTCTTACTCACTGACTGGTAGAGGTCTTTTTCCTGCTCAACAGTTGGACTTATTTTTGGATACATTGTATACGATTCAATCACAAGGTTATTTTGCATTACTTACATTTGTGTTTAGAGTCATAGAAGGACACAAAACCCTAATGTAAGGTAAATTGGTGATTGCGGTCCGGAACGTAATCATGAATTTACAGGTACGTTAAGGTGGTGTGAAGTTCTAATAAGGTTTTGTAAGTTCATTTAGTCTTTCTATAGTCAATCAACTCATGTATTATTTTTAAGATTCCTAAAACTTAAGTTTAGTATTTTGCTAGATTCTTACGCTCCTTGCTACTTCAGGCGAACCTAATCCAACACTTAAAACTCACACACATCAATCCTCTTATCCAAATTATTCGAAACAGTTTATTCTATTCATGTCATGCTATAACCTAAATTCTCCAAACCACAATTATTTTCATTTCTACCAACCCTGTGTTTTATAACTTCGGGACGAAGTTTCCAAAAGTAGGGGAGACTGTAACGTTTCGTAATTTTTAAACCATCTTGTAACGATATTTATTCTATTTCTCGAGACTTAATACTTTGCTAAGGTGAGTTTACGTAACCATGTTTATGCAATTCTTTATACTTGCAACATTATACTTAAGCAATTCTACATACATGTCTAGTTGTAAACTTTAATGCCTCATGATTTAGACAACAACAGTTAGACTTAAACTTCAACATACATAATCATTAGCTATGGCCAAGCCGGCGATACTCAATAATAGATCTATTGGATTGACAATCCCACCTAGATTCGTTGACCATCTTTTATGGGGAGCGCGGGTGATTGTTATCGTTCCAACGTGATATTAAGGTGAACCTTGGATGACGGGATGGACCTAAACTAGTCGGAGGTTTGATTATGTGCATACAACACTTCATGTTTATTCATGTAGACTTAAACATACAATAGACATTTGAATTGCTAAACTTTTATTCTTAAACTTAATTGCTTGACATGGCTTATGTATTCTCACCAACTTCTAGTTGACCCCCCCCCCCCATTTTTCCAAACTCAACAGGAATTACTGATGCTTGAAGTCTAGAGCTAGCATGAGAAGATGTTTGAAGTCTTAAGCTTTGTTTGATTATTGGATGTACTAGATTTCATTCAAGACATTTAATGTAATTCAATTTTGTAATAAAGGATTATGTAAACATATGTATTACCATGAGCTACTGAACAATCATTCATACGTGACACCTCGATGTTTCCGCCATCGGTTGGGGTGTTACAATTATAAACCAAAGCAACAATCACTTTTGTTGTACGTTAGAAGAAAATCCTAGACATTATTACTAAGAGTAAATGGGACAGTAATCAGGATCAGAGGAGTTCCATTTTAGGGATTATAAAAGGAAAAGTAGACCCGCACTTCAATGTCTGACATGTGGAAAAAGATATCCTTGTTCATGTCACAAGTTTGTTTGTAGAAATCGTAAGAAACACATGCACACCTGGTATCAATGTAGAGAGCCTCGTTAGTGTTTTTAGATTTTAAGGATGGATGGCTTAAGAAATAAGAGAATGAAGAACCAAAGGAGGAAGGTGTAGAGCTTTAGATATAAAGACTGAAGAAGCCGTAGGAACCTTGACGTGATAATGGGTACGATACTAGTAAACAACTTCTATGCTAAAATACTTTCTGATACTGGTATTGATGGGAGTTTGATATGTGAACCTTTTAGAGTTTTGTCTAACTAGGTTCTATGCAAGTTAGATAAACCATTTATAGTAATAGTAGCAAATGGAAGGGAATAAGAAAGTGGGAGTATTTCAAAGGTTGTACAATCTAAATTAGTAAATACCTCGATACCTATAGACTTACTATCAATGAAACCTGGATTGCTGGATATAGTACTAGGGACGGATTGGTTAGCTTGCCAAACTTGTATATTGGGTGATAAGAAGCAAATTCGAATCAAGGACCCGAAGGGGAAACCTTTGATAACTCGAAGGGAAAAACCTAGTAAACCCATAAGTTTCAATGATGATAAAGGCAATTAAGTGTATCCGAAAGGTCGACTAGAATAACTAGTAAGTGCATCAGAGACTAAGGAAAATAAGAATTTAATGGAGGTGCCAATAGTAGTCAAATTTCATACGGCAGTCCCTAAGGGTCATTCTAGACTATCAGCCGATAGAAAAAAAATTGTATTTAGAATCGACTTGATCCCGGGGGCAACCCGTATTGCTAGAGACATTTACTGTCTTACCTTAACTTTTAATGGATGAATTAAGAGACCAAATGTTGGAATTACTGGATAAGGTTTTATATATTCTAGCACGTCGATATGGATCGTTGTCAGGACATGATACGAGGTGTAGAGATTGATACCCATAGCCAGGAGTTAGGACAAGATACGATGCGATCATTGTGAGTTGTAAGTAATGCCATAAGACCAACATATCTGTAGTATTCATGTATCTCATTAATTTAGTTGTAAGACAAACGCGTCATAATAAACTTCATGCATCTAGAAGTGATGTTAAGGTAAATCTCTTACACTAAATTAAGAATGCAATGATAGGCTTTATCGAAAAACCATATCAAGAAGGAAGGAATGGTTGGTAGCCCAGATTATTGAGATCTATTGTATGGATTCACAAATACTTTATTGAGAGTTCGTTAAATAAATATGAGATTCTTAGTTTTGGTGGGTTATGGGATATAATACCAGAGGAAGTTCATAAGTCAAAATACACCGTATGCCATAGTAGCAATAAAATGTAGGGTTTACGAAATGATTATTGTTGGCTGGGAATAAAAAGCTGTATCACAAGATAAGTAGAGAAATATCTTACCTACCTAAAGTCAAGGCAGAGCAGCTAAAACCATCTGGCTATCTATAGGAACCTCAAACCCCAGGAGGGGGACGGGAGGTGATAATAATGGACTTGTTATTTAGCTTCAAAGATTGAGTCATAGGCACAATGCTATTTAAGTAATAATTAATACGTTCGCCAAATGTACACACTTTGCCTATCCTTAAGGGCAAATGAAATGTAAGTCGAGCCTTATACTGAATAGATTGTCTTATGACACGATGTGTTTACATTAGCTATATACAACAGAGAGATTTGTTCTCCATAGGATTTGGGTAAGGTTTCTAGAGAAAGTTGAGAACTCAATTATATCCGAGTAGTGGGCAAAATGAATGCACCAATCAAACTTTAGAAGGTATACTGCGTGCATACATAATAAACTTTTGTAGTAGTAAGGACAATCATCTAGCATTGATCAAACCTTCGTACAATAATAGCTACCACGCCAATATTATGGCAACGCCATATGAATCCTTATATGGAAAAAAAATGTAGAAGCCCATCTTCTGGACTGAAATATGCGATAGTCTATCTAGACATGGGATCTTATATGAAACAGCTGATAAAGCAGTGATGTCATTAAACGATAAAACAAATATTAGAATATTGGAACATAGAAATGATGAAATATTACATAGGAAGTGATGACGAGATGAAGAGGTCTTCACCTCAGTTGTTTAAAGTTGACATGTTTCGAGGACGAAACCTAATTTAAGGAGGGTATATTTGTAACATCCCGTTTTTGTTATATAATAAAATGTGTTGCTTTATATTTATTAGTGAATAAACTGGGTCATTAACCGTCAAAACGAATCAATAACATGTGAGGTGGATACTCGTGTATTTAAAATTTGTTAACCAGTAAGTGACGAATGGCATGATTATTTGAAATATGAGATCTAACCGAGTAATTGGTATTATAAGAGACCGTTTAGTAATAATATAATATATTATATTATATTATGTTTGACCCTACTCCGTTTTTAATGAAACTTAGGTTAAAACGTAGAGAATAATAAGCTCGTCTCAACAGTATGTTCGTATTCATATAAAACGTTGTAGGTTGAAAGTTATACGAGATAAACGAGTGAACCAGCTTTGTGCTGACGTATTTTTATTACTCGAGCATGTATCACAGGTTGATGATGTAAGGACTAGGAGTGCCTAGCAGAGCGTGGAATGATTGTAGATGTTTCATCTTATTATGGTTAAGCTTTGTTTAGCTTGGTGGTACTTGGATTGCACTAGCTTGTAATAAATACTCAAGTTATGTAATGAGATTACGTTTCCGCTTTAAGTTTGCGCCGACTGGTCACTGTAAGTGCCCCGACCTGGGCGGGGTGTGACACAATGGTAGCCAAAAGGTCTAATTTACCCTTGACTTGGGAAATTAAATACGAGGTTATAAAAAAAACCGTCGTCCACGTGGTGTTATATTATTGTTTATTACACTTTATACGTTTTACGCTATACTTTCTCTTAGATAATAAAAGATTGTCCATTTTTATGTAAATATTATAACTTCAATTTCATATCCACGAAGCAAATTACATATGGATAGCGGGTAGGCGGGCAACAAGCTGTGCCGCCACCCCTTTTTGAATACAAAACCCTAATCTGCTGAACACAATCCACGCCTCTAGGGAGTCGAAAAGTTTGGGGAATTGGAATTAAATAATTCCAACTTTCTCGGGTTGGAGGGCAATAATCCTAACTTGAAAATTGGAATCTAACAGGCTTAACTTATCTTGGTTTTTATTTCACTGGACCAAATCTAACTGGGTTTAACCCATATAGTTTTCTGCCTACGTGACATGCCACTTCCGTGCCAACCAGGACATTTTTACATGTCATCTGCCACATGGCATGTCACGTAGGCAGAAAACTAACTGAGTTTCCTGTAAAATAAAAACAAGACAAGTTAAGTCTGTTAAATTTCAATTTTCAAGTTAGGATTATTATCTTTAACCCCATAAAGTAAGAATTATTTAATTCTAAATACCCTTATATATATATATATATATATATATATATATATATATATATATATATATATATATAGGGTCAGGATCCTGTACAAATGGTGTTTTTTGTGAGAAGGGTAAGAAGGAATTATGACCACTAGATGGGTTTAATCTAGGGTGTAGATTAATTGAGTGGCAATCTTGTAATTAGTGTTATAATTTTATTTGTTGATTAGACCATTTAGGGGTAGGATAGTAAAAATACACCTTTTTTTAAATGAAACTCATTAAATACACCTCTACACAACCTGTCATCTCTTACCTTCTCTCATCTTAATTTACGCCTCCCCAGAAACCAAACCCATCTATTACACATCAAGATTATATATTTGCCTTTTCATTCTTGCCTTCTGCCTCTAACCTACTGTTTTTGAAACTTTGTGAAATCAAGGGTGCAAAAGAGGAAGACCCAATTAAGCCGGATATTCTCGTATGCCAACTATGAAGATCATGTCACTATTAAAATGAAGAGATCTATAAACTGAAGACAAAAGAATGGCTCATCATGGTTGATTATGATCCAATCAGTCATCGTCTTCTTATGTTAGCACTTAGTATTTTGCAAAATTATGTTTTTTTTTTTTTTTTTTTTTTTTTTTTTTTTTTTTTTTTTTTTTTGGAAACTCCCTTTATTCTATTGAAGATAAAACACTTTTTAGTTAACCCACTTTGTTTGAATTTAAAACACTAGGTTGTTTGTTGGATGGTTTGAGTATAAAACATATTCTAGATGTTAACGTGTTTTATGTTCTAATGAGTTAGTTTGCTGAATATAAAACACATTCTGGTTGTCAGCGTGTTTTATGTTCAACAGGAAAATAAAACACCATACTTTATAACTATGTTCAAAACACTAACATGTTTTACTGTTTAGCATGGTGTTTTTTTTTTTCAAACACCTAAACACAATCATGACACCTTAAACATAAAACACCAAAATATAAATGGTCTACGTAGAACTAAAAACACCTTATGTTTGAAAGAAAGTTCACCCTAACAATAAAACACCCCATTAAGAACACATAGATCAGTGTCCTAAGGAAAATAAAAAAAAAAAAACAAAGAAAGAAAGAAATAAGTATGAATACGATTGGCAAAAAAATAGAGAAATATGGGAAGAGGGAGAAAATTAATGGGAAGAAATAGATAATTTAAATAAATGTGGGAGAGAGAAAGAGAATTAACAGTCTGTCAAAATTACTTAATTGCCCAAAGACCCTGTGCCACGTGGCACTACCAGAAAGCTTCTCACCCTTCTCACAAAAATTTGACTTTGTACAGGAACCTAAACCTATATATATATATATATATATATATATATATATATATATGATATGATATTCTTACTAGTTCTTATCAAAGCATATATAAGGATTGAAAAATGTTAAAAGAGCCATGAATAATGGCACGTGAAAATGGGTCATGCCACGAGAGTGACGGTGTTGATGATTCATGCACGTGCGGGAAGCATCAAAGAACCAAACCCCGCCGATAATAAAATTGCAGTTTATATATTATTATTGTGTATTTTTAAATTGTAACATATAAGACCACCCGTAGTGGGGCTCCATTGGGGCTTTATTTTCAAAAATAGCGCCCCCCACACCGCTACAGGGGGGCGTTATTTTCCTTTTTTGGGCCTTGGCGTTATTTTAATAACGCTGTGAAGAATTGTTTGGTCCAATCATTGATTGCCATTTGGTGGCTTCAACGGTATTATTACCGTTATTTATTTTTGAACGGCTATTTTTTTTTGAGGGATATATATATACATACAACACATAAATATTAAAACACTCAACAAAACATATATACATACAACACATAAAATTATAAAAGAATGGGTTCCCCCGCGTCATCATCTAATGCGAGAGAATATTATAGAGAGTTTCTAGGCGACGAGGGTTATTCCACAGACGAAGAGTTGGAGCAAGATGCCATTACGAGTGCGCTAGCGCTTTCGGCGCGGTATCTTGAAGAAACTAGTACGCCTACACCTCCAAAACAAACTAGGCAATACTACGAACGAGATCGTTTATCGGCAAATGCTCGTTTGATGAAGGATTACTTTGATGAAAACCCGACTTACCCTGACCCAAAGATATTTAGGCGTCGTTTCCGGATGAGCAAACGTTTATTTCTACGTATATCCGAAGATCTTGAAAACGCGTTTCCGTACTTTAAACAAAAAGCGGATGCTAGGGGGATGATGGGATTCACGTCTATTCAAAAGTGTACCTCGGCACTGCGTATACTCGCATACGGCAACACGACGGATATCAACGACGAGTATTTAAAAATGGCCGAGAAAACAACACGCGATTCTTTGGAGTATTTTTGCCAAGGTATTTATTTTTTATATATGTTTGTATTTTTTTTATATATGTTTGTATTTTTTTTATATATGTTTGTATTTTTTTATATATGTTTGTATTTATTTGTTTTAGGAATAATAAAGTTGTACGGAGCCCGTTATCTTAGAAGGCCCACTTGGTACGACTTACAAAAAATTTACGAGGTGCATACGGCTGAACATGGGTTACCAGGAATGCTGGGTAGCCTTGATTGTCGTCACTGGCGGTGGTATAATTGCCCAACCGCTTGGCGAGGTCAACACACGCGTGGTGACCAAAAAGGACCATCGATTATTCTTCAAGCGGTGGCTTCAGCCGATCTTTGGGTTTGGTCGGCCTATTTTGGTGTTGCGGGTTCATGCAACGACTTAAACGTTTTTGAGCAGTCGCCTATTATAGAGGATTTCGCCTATTATATTTTTTTGTCTTTTATTTTAATTATTTTGAATTAAAAGATTTAAAAAAAAATAAAAAAATCAACCAATCACAAACAGGGGCTTTATAAATAAAGCCCCACCACTACACCCCTTTTTCAGTTTCTCTCTCCACGCTGACTCAGCAGCCACGTGGACCAATCACATTCAGGGGCTTTATAAATATAAAGCCCCACTACACATGGTCTAAGTTTTGGGAAAATTATTAAATTGGCCTTTTATCTTTGGCGTTTTATCAAAGTAGTCATCTCTCATGTCTTAGGAAGACGTCTCACGGTTTACGAGGCTTTCCATCCTAAGATTTGGTCATGTTTGTTTCCTCTCATAACAAGATCATTCTTGTTAGGGTTTTGTTCGATCATTGAGTTATAGGTATGTGCACCATTATGTTGTCGAAGCTTTAGTAGGCAAATATATGTTAATGGGGTTGCATTTCATGAGAAGTCTTATATCTATCTTTATTGGTTAAGTTTGTGCTTAAACATTTCATGGGCATATAAAAGTCGTGCTAATGGTAAGCTTGTTGATATGGTTTTTGAAGAATGAGTAAAGATACTTGGACATGTCGATAGTGAGGTTGGGCATATAATTTGTAACGAGACTTGTTGAAATTAGCTCACTCATGCCTAGATACATTGATGATGTAGTGAACTATTATGTTACGATGAACTACAAGTAACGGTTACCTAACATACTTTACTTATAACTACACATTTAAGTGGGAGAGCATTTGCTAAAAGTATTAGGTTTAAAGAATCTCTGTATTGTGTTCCATTGTTTTTTACTTATGAAAAACACGGGTGTTACATCCCCAATTGACCCCCGGGTTTTGGCGAGGCTTACCCTCAAGCAAATTATTTATTACCTACGGTCGATAATAACACAGTTTGATAATGTGACCAATGACACTCATAACTTTCACTTTTGTTGTCATGGCCAATCCTAACCTAACAAATGAGCAACGATGGTCACATTAACAATATGATAATAACACATTTTGAAAATGTGACCAACGACACTCATGACTTTCACTTTTGTTGTCATGGCCAATCCTAACCTAACAAATGAGCAACGATATTAATCCTAACCTAACAAATGAGCAACGATGGTCACATTATCAATATGAATTATTAATGACAAACTACTTATATACTGGATTAATCAAAAAGCAATTTTCTTAATATTAAATATACATTACATCTAAGTCTAGTAAAGGCACAAGTCCATAATAACGGGTCATTAACATGTTCAGACATACATAGTATGGATCCAAAAAGGTTTTTAACAAAACAAGCAGTTTTGATCAAAACTGATTATTAATATTTATCAATTTTGTTTGAGTCAAAACGTATCCGTGTCAAAATGAATCTGGTTTAGAAAAACATGTTAAAGCCTGCGAAGAGAACCAACACGTTTTTGTGCCCTTCGCCTTTGATACCTTTGGCTCATTGGCACCGGAGGCTACCCGTTTCCTGACCAGGGTCCAGCGGGTTATTCATAGTAGTGTCTCGGCTCCGGGTGGGTAGGGTTACGTTTTTAGTAGATTAAGATTTGCTATTCAGAAATGGGTGGCGGCGCAGCTTGTTACCCGTCTACCCATTATCTTGATGTAATTTTCCTTGTTCTGGAATGAAAGTATCAAATTCTCTATTTTAAAAAAAAAAAACAAACAAACAAACAGTTCACCCGCTATATTTATTTTATAGCAGTTACCTATTGTTGGAAGTAAAGGCGGGGTGGTGGCAATCGACAACGATGGTAGAGATGGGTTAAGAGCTGGTGGTATACATTTCACTATCAAAGGTGTTTCTGTATTCACACGAATCATAGTAGAATACAATAATTATGAGTATAATTAATTTAATTATATTTTTCATGTAATTTGTCTTGTGTTTATATGTACACTAGTGGGGTGCCCGCGCGTTGCGGCGGGGTGACATATATTGAAGCACATAGTGTCGGAAACCTACGCAATGCAGCGGTGACGATAATGTAGTACCCGATACTCATTTTGTGTTAGTTTACAACCCTCTCATGGTATATTATATTGTATTTATATTGGTAATCTAAATCAAGAGGTGTGTATATCAAAAATATACTTTGATACTAACAAACCGGTTATTAAACCCATTAACACGAAAGAGTATATACATGAAACTGAACTTTTTCCTTTGAGTGGTTCTATATGAAACCAACTATCCAAAACAACAAAGAGAACCTGATCCACTAAATCATTAACAACATTTTAAGCTAGTTGCACGAACTCACAAAAATAATACATTTTTCTTATGTGGTTAAATGAAGAAACCTTTTTGGCAAATTTCGTGTCTATAAATCTTTAACTTCATAAAGAAAGTAAAATCCATTTTCTGTAAACTCCATGCAATTTTCTCCATCTCTAGTTGGGTTAGTAACACCATGCTTCCAAAAGATACGTAAACAACTGAGTTTGAATACTTGGTTTTAAACCATTTGGTGCAGTCATCATCAAATGGTCTCCATTGACTTGCACCACAACCTTTGTGATTCGCATTGCTTAGGCACATTAATGTAAACATCATTACCATTTGAAATGGGTTGTTTGTATAATGATTTGAAAACGGGTTAAGTCACACATTTGTGTCCTTTTTTTTTAAAACATGTAGTGCATGAAATATGATTACAAAAGGTATTTGTTACAACAATAATCTTTTATTTTTTAAAACATGTAGTGCATGAAATATGATATACACTTTGGACAACTTTCAACCCATTTAACAATTTTAATCTTTTTTAGGTAAATATTTCTGTCGCACCAAGTGACCATTTAAGGATAAACCATAACTTAAATCAACTTACTCAAATGTATATCGTTAAAAAAAACAGTACTTTTTTCTTAGTTTAGATATTCATTCTTTTCACAAAACTTCAAATTTGGGGTATTTAGAAAAGCTCGGGGCAAAGAGTATTACAACTAAAGTGTAATAAGTAAAAATAACATAAACTTTCATTTGACTTGATTCATAAGGTTTTCGAAATCACATATGAGCAAAAAATAATTAAAATTCATACCTTATTAGGGTTCACAAAGTAGTCGTACAATCTATTTTCTTCCCATAAAATTGCCTTGTTCCTGGTACAGTGACCACATAAAAAAAAACTTGTAACTAACACGATTAAGGCCTTATCGTATAATAAATCAATAACAAGTGCATAAAACTTCTAAACTTCTCACTCTCACCATAAAGTTTCGTCTTTTTGCAAGATTCGAATCCCAAACACGGCCATACATGTCATCCAGGTACCCATTATAACATGTACAAGAAGAACATTCTTCATGAGAATTATGTGCAAATCCTCCCCTTCCAAACTCCTATATCCATGAACCAAGTAAAGAAATAAACCTTGATCGATGAAAACATATGTACCACTAAGTTATATGAGTGAAATTTAAATAAAACAAGTAAAAAACTATATGATTTACAATAAATTAAAGATTAAGAAAAAAAACATACCTGATTGATTGAGTATACTTTGTATAGAGAACAAACTTTTATTAAAGAAAAAAACAAAGAGTAAGAATCAATTGAGTACCAAATGTTATTGCTTTACTTGGTTTATATAGTGATATATTTGCTTGAGTTAAAAGCAATAATGAGTGGTTTAATTGAAATAATTAAGAGTTAGAAGCAATTAAAGGGTGGTGACTCTTTGACTTTCATATGATTTTTGTAACTTTAAGTCTTTTGGATTTCTTTCTTACTCATTAAAAATTAGTTAGATTTACATTAAACTCTAAAGTTTAACTCTATTACATAATCAACTTAAATATTCATGTAGAATGACAATTTTACCCTTTTACTAACTTCATTAAGTTGTTGTACCATAAGCATAAGATATAGTATTTACTTAAATTTTGTTGGTATCCTTCCCTCATGCTTTATAATATAGTATAGATACGTGCATTTAATTTTTGTTTATTTCATCGGGATAAATTAAATTAGCATGAATATAAAAAAAAAAAAAAAAAGAAGAAGGCAAAGCAACTGCAATAATAGAGATGGCAATCTCACATGATGGCTGACAATCGCTCCTCACCTGTCTCACGTGCTTAGTCCCACACCACTATCATTCACAAATAAAACTAAAATCCCCTCTAGTAAATTCAATTTCAATTTCGAAACACATGATTTAAAATTCATCCTAAATTTACATTATTTATCATATAATTATTCTTTTTCTTTTGGTTTTTCATTATTTTCATTGCATTGGACGTGTTTATTTTCGTAACTCATAATATGTTGAGAACTGTGAGAACCGCATAATTCACTTGTACATGATGTATAAGAGATAATGAAAATAATGAGAGAGAGAGATAGGAATATAACGGTGACGTAATCTTCTAATGTATATTACATTCAAAACATCATATACAAGTTTATTATGCGGTTATGTAGTTTTCAACATAACTTTTGTTTTGATTTGATTAATTTGAAAAGTTCTTATTATGGACATTAATTTAAGCAAAATATGATATTACAAGGAGAAATACTTTTTTTTTTCTTTTACTGAAAACTGGTACCATACTAATCTGATACCAACAAAGAAATATTGAAACTGGTACCTGTATTCCATTTTATGGCTTTCAGTAGTTTATGGACTTGGTTTCAGTATTTTGCACTATTGGTACCATACTAAGGTTGTGTTTGTTTTACTTATTGATATGTATAGTTGGATGATGGATATGAGTTTGAATTTGTTTTACTTGTTATCCTATATTAGTTGTTGAATGTATACTTGAATCATGGGTATTATTGTTGATATTAGTTGTTGGTATGTATACTTGTTATCCTCTATTAATTATTGAATGTATACTTGGATCATGGGTATTATTGTTGATATTAGTTGTTGGTATGTATACTTGTTATCTTATATTAGTTGTTGATACTTGATGCTTTTTATGTTGATAGAAATGGGAGAAGGTTTGAGCGATGTATACTTGTTATCCTATATTAGTTGTTGATACTTCGCGCTACATAATTTTATAAGGAAGGAAGGCTTGAGTGATGAGTTCTTTACTGAATACAATCAACCCAATGTGTCGTTAGGAAATAGTCATGTGCACGTTGATGCTGCTGAAGACGAGGTTGAAGCACATGGTACTGCATCGGATCGGGAATATATGACTCAGTTACGAGATGAAATTGCAGAGCAGTTAATGCAAAATGTGGAATAAATTAGTTCAAACATTATTATTTGCGGTTTTATGAATATTATTTCAATGTTGTATAACTATTATTTATATTTCAATGTTGAAAAAATATTGTTTGCTTTAAAAAATCATTTTTTTATTTCAGCAGCCTGCAGACGTTAACAAACAAACAGTCTTCTTCTTGCAGACTGCAGACCTTTGGTCCACCTCTTCTCCTGCAGATGTCTGCAGATGTGGTCTGCAGACTGCAGACTTTTTACCTCTTCAAAAACAAACAGCACCTAACATAATTAAAGGAACGAGTGGAATTTTTTTTTCTATGTGACCTAATCTAATGTAAAATTAAGTACCTTTTGGTTGGGTCAAATAAATAGTAAACTACGTGGGTAGTGAAAGTAGCTTATATGTCTTCGCCATTAAGGTCTCTTGTGATTGTATTTTTTAGAGTGATGAGAAAAGTATACTAGATGTGCCATTACTATTTTCGTTGTCGTGTTATCAACTCTTTTATCTACGAGATAATCTATGCAGGGGCGCAGGATATTAAGGGCCAGGGGTGGCCTTGGCCCCTCCCGTTTTTTGGCGTAGTGGTAGAAATTTGCGATTTTCATAGGTAAATTGAGTCCGGGTTAAGTCCGGCCCCCGCCGATTTGCCACTACCGATCAAAAAAAAGTGAGTCCGACCCTCTTGATTCGAGAACCAAGCTTCGCCACTGAATCTATGTCGTTGACATGGATCTTGTTGCATATATGGTATTACGAGTGTGGTCAAGTCACATTAAAGAATCTTGTACTTTCACCCATGTCTTATGTTTGTCCAATTAAGTGGCATGGACCTTGTACGATTTGCAACTCTTTGTCCGGAGTTTGATGCTAATGTATTTGGGAGAATCATGGCGGATGGTTCCATATCTATACTATATAATAATGCATGAGGGAGGGGTATTTTAAGATACTCAAAAGTTAAGAACTAATTTTTCATTAACAACCTTAAAATAAGGGTAAAATAGTCATTCATACATTATTTACACTTTAATACCCTATCTTATTTACACTTTAATTCCCTAATTTTTAGTTAGTAATTACATTTTCATCCTCTCCCCTACAAAATTATAATTTCTTTTATTTAATCTATCATAACTTTAAAAATATTATATTTTAAAAACATTCGAATATACCATGACAACCGGCTCATTTTTGTCGACGTGTCGGTGTTTGTCGTAGTCAATACCAACGTGTGGATTGAAATGTACAAGAAAGAATGCCTTATGTACAAGTGATTATTGTATTTTATGTTTTAAATACTAACTAGATGAAATATAATGTGGATTTATTGTTAATATGGATGTTGAATCATAACACCGTTTCATGATCAAGTAAAACTCAAAATTGTAAAATTGAATTTGGTGTTAAATACTGTTCCGCCCAATAATGAAAAATTCACATAAATCAAATGCAACGATTTGAAAAACCAAACAGGGCACTCGAAATCTACATATCAGCTTTGGTGATTCTTAAAATATGATAATGTTGTTAAACATTATGGTTCATCCTTGCTTTGACAGACAAATAATTTGTCACACGGTAATAAAACTGCAACACAAGACTGGGCTCTAAGAATGCTTTATCACGTTTGTTACTAATAGCTTTAATTGTAGTACCCTATTTAAATAATCAACATTAGCAATATGTGCATATGTATATGAGTATGCATGCATATATTAATATGTATACACATAAATATAATTAACTAAAAGAAATCTCATTAAACTTTTAAATATACATAACTAGCTAAATATATAAAACTCTAAAATAATTAAGTTTAGAAAAAATATAAAAATGCATTGTAGATATTAATTGTAGGTAAATTTATTTTAAGAACCTCAACCGCATCAATTTGGTAGAAAACACATGATGCATATTATATATCCATGTGATATGAACATCTATGTTAATAACAACAAAACTCCCTAATTTGAAGGGGTTATTTTTAACAAAGTTTTTTTTTTTTTAAAAAAAAAAAGATAAATGCACTGAATTCTGTATTCACAGAAAACATAATAATTTTTTACACTTTAGTCAAAGATAAACAAAATTTCCTAATTTAAAGGGGTGGGAAAATAATCAATTTCAAAATTTAAACCATGTGCTAACCTACTAAAGTTTAACAAAATTTCATAATTTAAAGGGATGGGAAAATCATGAATTTGAAAATTAAACCATGTGCTAACCTACTTAAGTTTTTTCTATAAATACATACTAATGCACACCTATTTCACTTGCTAAAATACGTATGCATTGATACTGAATTCAAAAGTTAAAGCTTCTAATGTTGGTTATTTGTTAGTTTATGGTTTTCATTCGTCCCATTTTACTAATTATACCTTTTTATACATATCTTAATCATTTAGGTGTTAACTTCTTGGTTTGCAGATTCATTTAGATGAAAAACATACGGAGATGAACAAACCAATAGCCATACAAGCGTCTAAAGTAGCGTCTAAGGTTGTATTTATTAATGTTTAATTTTTTAATATTAACATGGTTGTTATTTTATGTGGTATATTGTATGTGTTTTATTGTAGGATAATGGTGATAATAGCAGTGGCGAAGCTTGACCCGAAAGTTCGGGGGGTCGGAAGTCACCGGGGTTCGGAAGTCTCTGGTTTCGGGGGGTCGAAAACCAGTTTCGGGGGGTCGAAACCCTATATTTTCAAAATTGTCTATACGGATACTATATAATCGGAACGTCTGCGCGAAAATCCGGGGGGGTCGGCCGCCCCTCCCCGCCCCTACAAACCTTCGCCACTGGATAATAGTGTTGAGATTATTTGCTATGGTGCAATGTTTAGTCCCTACAAATCTGATATTCAACATGAATTTAGTGAATAGGTAATATCAACATTTATTTCATCTTTTATTAACTTGTGTATTAAATATTTTTAATTTATTTTAAGGATCAGATGCATGAAATTAATAGGAAGAGATCCAAGAGGCTCTCTTAATGGAAATTGAGTCAAGTTATTGATCTAGACAGTTATGATGAAAATGACAAAAAAGACATATTTGATGACACTTTAGATAGGAGAAAATAAGGGAAACTGATCCTCACCAAAAGATGTAATAATCAAACATGGAAATATACAAGAAATTTCAATGATCGTTCTTGATGACGAATGGTGGGCAGACAATATAAATGAGATCATGCAGACTTGGAACCTGTATGACTAAATTGATCTCATGATTCAAGTAGTTCACTAGCTTTTATTTTTCTCAACTTTTATGTTTATTAATACTTATTTTTCCTTTCGTATGTTACTTTATTTTATCAAATATTTCTTAAAAGTACTTTACAATTTAAATGTTAAATCTTTTTAGTTACTAGACATGTATAACGCTTATGACGTATATCCGCTGATGCTACAACAAATACTATACGAATTTGAAATAAGTACCGAAATAAAAAGTGTTACTCCCGCCGCATCGCGCGGGTTTCCTACTAGTATGATATAATATCAATATGTTTCCGTATTTAAAATACTATTGACTCCGGCTATCAAAAACCGTTTTTGGTTTAAACTCAACCGTTTGATCAAGATTTAGAGCGATCTCAACCGTTTAAATTAGATGGTTTTTGTGTTTAGTGGCGGTTACTCAATAACCGTTCCCTCCATTTTATGTAACCATCCTAATTCGAATTTAATAACCGTTCCCACTAATTTTTGAATTCAAAATTTTCCATATTCTCCTATAAATAAAAAGGTATAGATGCATTATTCTCCTTTGTTCACAAAAATTCTTTCATTCTAAAACAGCCAAAACAAACCATCCCAAATCCTAATCCTATTCTCAGGTCTGGACGGCCAAGTACCTTGGAGTCATGGAAAAATAAAAGCCAAATCAGAAGTTCTATCCACGTACCCGAGTTCTGGTAGTTCACAAAGAATCTTTTCACATTTGACTCTTTGTTGTAGTGATGCTTAATGGCATATATGTAATGTTCTTTATGCAGGTGTTGTCTTAAGACCTGGATTTATATATGGGAAAAGAAAGGTGGGGGATTTTGAGATCCCACTGGATTTAGTAGGCGAACCAGTGGAGAAACTTCTTGATCAAAACAAGACTGCATTTATTTTAGAAGTATTATCCGTTTCATGTTGGTACCAATTTTTGAATTCAAATTTTTTTCATACTCGCCTATAAATAAAATGTATAGATCCATCTAGCTTTCTTGATTATCTTTTAATGTTACTTCTGTCTAATGGAAAGACTTTTTATATATTAGCACAAACCATGGATGATTAATCACGGATAATTCACTGAATTTGGAAACCCGTTGAAATGGCTAATTAGATGCTAAATCAATATTTGGTAATTAATTCTTTTATAACTCTCCTTGTATCTCTTTTGAGAATGTTTTCATTCTTTGTAAATACTTCGCCTTTAAATGCCATATATGTCAGTATGAATAAAACGTAATCCTGGCGTATTTGACATTTATAGGCCAAGTATTTACAATGAATGGAAATATTCACGAGATGAATACATGGAGATTTATAAAATAATTAACTGCCAAATATTAACTCTAGCATGTAATTGGCCATTTGAACAGATTTCCAAATTTTGTTTAAACTGGAATTATTAATGAAAGAAGATGCTTAAAGTCCTTTACTTGCAATAGTGAAAGTGGGTATGTCATAAGACAAATGTTTGTATTATTTTATTCTTTACTGCTTATTATTATTTTATTTTTTTTGTGGTTACTCTTTTTTTTATTGCTAGCTTGAAGGCTTCTTGGTTTATGAAAAAGATAGATCTTAATTAGTATTTACGTATGCATAGACCATTCGGGTAACTGTTAACTTTGCTAACTACTGATGAGGAAAGCTAACCAACTAACGGGCATTAACAGAACTCTAACTAACTAGGTATCAGTAGATTAAGTCTTCATAAGTTATGACTTCAGCAGTTGTTGTCATCAAAGGTTTGAACTTCAGCAGATATTTGCTTTCCTCATCAGTGGTTAACCACTTCATCAGCAGTTTCTTTCATCAGTGGTTAACCACTTCATCAGTAGTTTGACTACTTCATCAGTAGTTAGCAAAGTCAACGGTAACATATCGGCTAGGTTCGGGTTAGAATGGGGTCAGAACAAACTGAGTACAAATCAAAATGGATTGTTTAAAAAAGTGGTTATTTTGGTTTGGATCAAAACAGGTTCAAACTATCGGTTGAGATAATGGGTCATATAGGGTTTGGGTCTGAATGGTTCGGCCCGGACTAGGTACGGGTCAACATGGACTGTTTAAAAATAGTGGTTATTTTGGTTTAGGTCAGAATGGGCCAAAACCGCCAAATGGGGTAATGTGTTTAGGTCTAAAGGCTTCCAACTAAACTGGGTATGGGTCAAAATGGACTTTTTAAAAAAGTGGTCATTTTTGTTTGGGTTAGAACGTGCCAGACCGCCAGATGGGGTAATGAGTTGTATCAGGTTTAGGGTTATAGGGCTTTCAACCAAACTAAGTACTGGCGTTATGGAAATCCTACAACCCATGTTTGTTAGAAAAATATAAGGAATTGTAATTTGTTATTGTTTTTCTATTTTATTGTTCTTTATTGCATCTATCTCTAAATGCAGCATCAACGGACTGTAAGTAGTGCACATAGTTTTGCCAAAAAATAGCCGGTTGAGTTTCGGACCACATCAATCCACTGATCCACCCTATTTTCGCACATGGTCAGGTCTACGTGGTTGCATCGCGTGCAATGTCTGATACTAACATATGGTTTTATGTGAACAATAGTGTGTAAAGTGTCACAATAAACTAATAAAGAATGTTGTTTCTTGAGAACTTTTTTTATAATTTGTATTTGAACTGTAAGAGATGATATAGTTTGACAGTTGTATCTTTTTTTATATATTTAATACTGTCGTTTTCTAATACGGATGCAAACAAAAAGAAAAAAAAATATATTCTACAATTTTTGTATAATTACATTGGGCTACCCGTACTGAGACAGGTATAAACCTAGTTCTCTATTGTACTGGTTGAAAAAAATGAAAACTGATGCAGTTTCGAAAATGTTATTATCATAATAAAAAATTATTTACTTAAATAAATATTGTTGATTTGTAAGGATATAGTATAAAAAGGGCTAACAGATTGCCAATGATCTCCAGCCCAGCTGGTTTAAGGTAGGGTGGGTTTTCCCTTGGGGGTTTCCATCCTGGGGTAGGTCACAGGTTCGATCCATGCACACCCAAAAAATTTTCCCGTGACGGTTTGAGCTTTGGCAAGGAGGACACCGGTGTGTGGGTAGGGATTCAAACTTGGAACCGCTAGGTTAGGGTTGTATAAGGATTTCCGCTAAACTAAACATTTCATAAAAAAAAAGGGCTAACAGATTAAATGCTTACGTTTGTATCTGGAAAAAAGGTTAAATTGTATGAATTTGTAATTCAAAAATAAATTTATTTTTATAAATAAATGAAAAAATATTATTGATAAATAAATTATATTAGTTTGAATGGATTTGGTGGTGAAGACCAAAAAAGCCAACGATGTGGGAGCTGGAACCATCGTGCTTCAACGTGCCCGATTGTCGATTGTTATAACATAACATGCTTAATAGTGGGGGTAAGTACACATTTTTCTACTTCAAGATTCACTCTTATCACATTTCTCTTCTAACTTCATAATAATATATTTACTACTTTTAAAATAATACATTTTTTATATTTATGCAAAGTTCATGGTATTGGTAGATGCAATAAAAGTATTATACTAGTTAACAATAACATCTTATTTTACCAAATAAACAATTGTGATTCCTTATGGTATGGGCTTAATTCGATTTCAATAGTTACATAGACATAGGACTAGCATGTAGTTATTGCCATTGAAATGAATGAGAGTTTTGGTATTTTTTTTGTTTGTTAATTGTTTTGTAAATGTAAATGTAAATGTAAATTTGAGTGGCGAATAAAACGATTTGAAATGGGTTGAATAAATAAGTTATTATATTTTAAAATACTTTTTTAAAAATCCATTTATATATTTTAAAATATTTTAAGATAGTACTTATGCCCCTGCATCAGGTCAAATGACCGTTCCGTTCCCAAAGGTCATAAAACTTGGAACCACAACAGGTTTGATTAGCCGAAACTAATATCCTCAAACCTTACCCGCCAGGGTGGCGGGGAGTCCCTAAGCGGGTTTCAACCTGCGAGACGAATCCGATAGGCACCCCCTCCATCTTTAATTTTCCTTCCAAGGAAGGAAGAGTCCCTTCCAACTTTGCTCCCTACATGTTCTTTGAACTCTAAAACGCAAAGCTATATATATCTTTCATTTCCTGCTTGGCAATTTTCTTTCTCTTATTTTCTTTCAATCCTAATTTCTTCGTTCGGTGATTCCCTTTCCTCTCTTTTTTTTAGTTGGCATATCAAACTGGAGAACACGGCATTAAACAAGCAAATATGTAACATGCTATTGAAGTTAAATTGTTTCAACAATGTTTTTTTTCCCTTCCTAAATAGCACTAGTAACAAAATTTAAATTTAGTTACACTATCCGTTGTGGAAGCGCGAGCGACATTACGCGAACGGAGTTTTTGTACCGGTATTCATCTCTAGCCACAACAGCCCCACGTGAACCCCGACGCGAGCGAGCACAAGCGATGGTGGCCGCGTGGGCTAACTGGAGAAACTGACCTTTGGTCGCGCCGATGCTCACCTCCAGCCACAACAGGGTCAAGTGATTGGGTTACTTGAGAGTCACGCTGGTGGCTCACGTCCGGCCTTATCAAATGAATAATAAAGTATTAATTATTAAAGTGTAAATGGTAAAGTTTAAGGTTAAAAATTGCTGGTTTTTGAAGAATGACGGCCTTTAGTATTACAGCTTACCTGTAAACCTAAAGCCATGGGGATTGGGTGTGGGTCTATTGGTGGATGCTTTGCCCTTTTCTTTTGCTAACCTT
This sequence comes from Ambrosia trifida, assembly GCA_028751855.1. Lineage (NCBI taxonomy): Eukaryota > Viridiplantae > Streptophyta > Magnoliopsida > Asterales > Asteraceae > Ambrosia > Ambrosia trifida. The sequence continues at coordinate 109,700,482 of CM054126.1, read as the reverse complement.
TAATTGACTCTCCATCTATTTCAATTACTTACCTTTTTTATTGGCTTTATTTTATAACAACTTATTAAGTCTATATGAAGTTTATTTATTTAAAATAAAATATCATGTTCATATAATTTAACTCTATATTATAACTCGTACAAATTCACGGATAACAAATCTCAACTCCTTATGTTTTGTTTTAAAATGGAGGATTGGAACGGTTTTGATTATAAGAAAATTAGAAAATTACATTTATACCCCTTCATTCTCATCTCCTCAAACACAATATTTACATTACATTTACACCCCTTCATTTACATAACAGTTAAATAAATAGATATTTAGAGCATCCACAATAATGCACACATCAACATTATTTCAAACCGTTACGTCACCGCGCCACATCATTTCAAACCATAAACCACTGTTTTTATCGAACCATAGACCATTCTAAACCTTCACCTCATCACTTACTTTTTATTTTTGTTCAACCAAATACCAAATTTAAAAAAAAATGGTCGACTGTCTCGTAACCAATCCTCCAATTTCCCCTCGAATGCATAAAATCCATTTTGTGATCCGTTTGATTTGGACGGACGGTCCATCCACAAAGCATTGTAGATGCTCTTACATACTTTTACGTTAACGAATTAGAATTGTTTCGAATTACAAAACTCACATATTCCTATTTTTTTTTTTTTTTTTGTTACGTGTCCACTTTTTTTTTTACATACGACATTTTCATACACAAAATATTAATATATCTTTTTGCTATAGAAAATTCAATTTTATCTCACATTTTTACTAAAGTATAACCACATTACAATAAATATAATACTAGCTCATTTGACACAGAGTTATATATAAAGGTCTTAAGTTCAAGCTTAGCCAATGAAGAGTAACATATAATTAACAGAGTAGCACTAACATTTGTTGTTTTAATACTTAAAAATTAAATAATAATAATAATAATAATAATAATAATAATAATAATAATAATAATAATAATAATAATAATAATAAGCATAGATTTTGTCGAAAGCAAAGGAAAATTTAAATGTGTAAAGAGGGCAACTTTACAAAACCAGCAAGTGATGTATGATTAAATTATCATCAACTTTTTATTTTTTTAATCAAGCAGGTAAACAAAACTCTTTAAAAATATTTCACACTTCCTTTTATATATTACATTTACACCCTTCACACTCATCTCCTCAAACACAACATTATTATTATTATTATTATTATTATTATTCTCTCTGCACAAAACAACAACAATGGAGGAACCTAACTTCTTCACAGGAGAATTCAGTTACAGTCACCAGTTCATCATCGACGACTTGCTTGTAGACTTTCCTAACCACCACGACGACGTCGTCTTAAACGACGAGTTTTTTGATAATGTGATTGGAAATTCAGCTGATTCTTCGACTGTTGTTGATAGCTGTAACTCGTCGATTGCGTGTAGTGAAGCGTTGTTTTCCGGTAATGTTAGCTCGCGTAGCCTCTCGGATTCGCAGTTCTCTGGTGTTGAGCTTTGTGTTCCGGTAATTTACACTCATTCGCATCGTAATTTCGATTTTGTTTCGGTTTTGAGTTAAATTCATGAAATGATTTGATTCGATTAGATTAGAGCTGGCATAACATGTCAGACATTACGTGATAACAATAATTCGGTTCAAATATCCGGATTATTTTATATAATCGAGAAATTTGAACCGAATTATACACCAGATCACATCATAATCTCATTGTTGTTTCGATTTTCAGTTAAATTCATGATATGATTCTGATAACCGTCAGATAATGTAGAAGTGTTACTTGAATTATACACTAGATCACATTGTAATTTCATTTTGTTTCGATTTTGAGTTAAATTCATGAAATTATTCCTCTACGTTAGGGCTGGCATACCAGGTCAGATACTATATACTACGCGATAACGTTAAAATTCGGTTCAAAGAAATTTGAACCGAATTACACACAAGATCACATTATAATCTCATTTTACTTCAATTTACCTAATTTTTTAAAATTTTATTTATTTAAATTACAGCTGGCATAACAGGTCCGGACACTACGCGATAACATCATAATTCAGTTCAAATTTCTCGATTATCTAATGATTACATAATCGAGAAATTCGAAACGAATTATATACTAGATCACATTTTCAATTTTGCGTTAAATTTATGTAACGATTACAATAACTGAAATCTAATCAACAAATTTTAACACTTTTTTTTCAGTATGATGACGTGGCAGAACTGGAATGGCTATCAACATTCACACAAGACTCAATCTCAACCGTCGATGTTCAAAACCTGCACATGATCCCCACCGTTAAAAAATCTCCGGCAACCGACACGTCATCAACCACCACCAACATCACCACCACAGTACCGTACAGAATCAACTCACAGATATTCCAACACAACGTTTTTGTTCCAAGCAAAGCACGTAGCAAACGGTCACGAACCGCTCCGTACGATTGGTCCTCACGTATCTTGCATCTCAAGCAACCGTTACCAAACAAAGATAACAAAACGACGGCGTTTGAGAGGCGTGAGGTGCAAGAAACTTCGGTGGGTATGAAATGCCTGCATTGTGGTTCGGAAAAAACGCCTCAATGGCGGACGGGCCCACTAGGGCCCAAGACGTTGTGTAACGCGTGTGGAGTGCGTTACAAGTCGGGTCGGTTGGTACCTGAATACCGACCCGCTGCTAGCCCGACTTTTGTGTCGGCTAAACATTCGAACTCTCATAGGAAAGTTATGGAGATCCGACGCCAAAAGGAGCTCCGATTAACACAAAATGAGTTTGGTAATCGGAGCTCTGGATTGGTCAGATCTAGATCTGGATCCAATGGGGTTAATGATGGCTTGATTGATCGCCAATGTGGGCCCGGTTTTATGCACATGATCTAGCTTGATGGCGTTTTGTTAAGAGTTAAGACACAATTTAGCGTTAAATATTATAAATCAGGCTTTCAGGGAGGATACAAACTTATGTAATCATGTTATTAGTTCTTTAAACCCGTTTTGGTATTGCAATTTTTTTAGAGATGGATTCTTATGAAATTTATGATACAGTTTTGGTATTTTTCACTAGATATCTGCGTTTGACATTCCCACTAATATGTTGTAAGTTTTACCTTCTAAGATTATTGTCCCGTGTTTATAATCTTAGAAGGTAAAACTTACCCATTGGGATTCTCACATCTCAAAACCCGATCTCATATCTATCTTTGAAATCGGTTTATGTTATCTAAGGTCTTGAAGTACAATTCTACAAGTTTAACAAATGTTCTAGGTATGATAATCACAATAGTTAAAATGTTAACTTATTAATGTTAATATATTTGGTCGTGGTGCAGTAAACGAGTTTGATATCAGTATCAAAGCCAATAAACAAATACAATTTTATTTTTTGTTTTTTTGTTTTTTTTTTTAAACTATTAACTTCATTGATATATAAAGATAAGTTATATAAGGATAGTAGTTAGACGGGCAACAAGCTACGCCGCCACCCCATTTTGGATAAAAAACCCTAACTTACTGAAAACAAATCATCGCCTTGGGGATTGAAAAGTAAACATCAGTAACTAAAGTATATATACAACCAGTGGCTGATCTAGGGGTTATTTTTGTAAGAAATTGAAAAACTTGGGGAAAATTTTGAAAAATTAGTGAAAATCAGTGAGAATTTACGAAAGAAATCGCGTGAAAATAACTCCTGGATGGCTGGATTCGCCACTAACAACATGATGTTTTAGTTTTGAACACTTCTACTTGTGTCTATTTTTCTCTAACAATACAAACCAAGTTATTTTTCATTAATAAAAAAAGCAAAACAAAATATAATAACGTATGATGAAAGGAAAGGAGGAACTAATGAGCTATGATCAAGCAAATGGTGCAACTTTTTATAAACTAAATGGGCCGCGAACTTAAGGGCACCGCATGTCCCATTGACCCACTACTCTTTAACTTTTCTAATCATTTTGTTTTAAGATCAAATCTTAATGATTATTAGGTCCATGATTTAATAAATATCCTAAATCATGTAGTAACATGACCAAAACAAGTATAAACACTCCCACAACACACAAAGATACATACCTACACACTCGCACGTATAATATAAAACCAATTATAAGTAGGGAATGTAACACGTACCTACGTAAAAACTTGTATTTATTGCTTTATATACGATATACATATTAACACGGTGTACAAGTGTTTATTATGATCCTTTACTTATGATTCGTTGTTCCATACAAAACTTTGTTGCACATAATTTTATTTTGTTTGCTTCATATTTATCATTGACTTATCAAGAAATAACTCCAATAAGAAGTGAAGCCCTACAACATGAACACCATGCCTTGGTGTTCATATATTTGGATATTGTCATGTTACTATTATTCTTGAGTTTTACTCTTCCCATCACTTTGCCTTAATTGGATCTCTACCATCTTTTGAAATAAATACAATATGGGCATGAAGATGAAGACTCCTGCTTTTTTAAAGTATTCTTTATCTTTAAGGGTATCTATTTTGGTCATTTATTTAAGTAACAGAGGGAGGTAAAGTTGAAAAGCAATAGAACCACATTGAAGCAATACGTTTAATTCTGTTTTTGGATATTGTGATATGATATTTGTTTGAAAAAAAATAATCAAAAATTAAATGGTCTAATTTGGTTTTGTGAATTCTATAAGTCACGGTTTCAGCTCATTTTGTTTTAACACTAAGTAGTAAGTTTGTTAAATAAGTAAAGTAAAATAAGTAGTAATAATAAAAATGGCTTAACCGGTTAGGAAATGGCTCAAAGAGAATTTCCAATGCATAGTATTTAAGTACATTGAGAAGAGATCATAAAAAGATACTACTAGAAAACTTCAAACAAGCCTCTTTTAAACAATATTTTTTTTATTTACTCTTTTAATATGTTACTAACCTTTTTGAAAATAAAAAGAAATATATGTATATTGACGAGCTACAAATATATAGCTCGTGAACTATATATACCCTCATGCACTTTAGTTAGTGAGATACATATATATAGCTCATGAATCACCGGGGAGGCTATTATAAGCATTGTCAAATGAAGTTTATCCCATATGACTAGTACATAACATTACCCCTTTTACGAATGTTGCCAAACATACCAGTTTTATCATTTATGTAATTAAAAAAAACTAAAAATCCACACACATCAATTATAGATTTAACAGTTTTTACCCTTTTTATTTGCCTTTCCCCTTGGTGAGCATTGTGCATAAGTGCATTTGTGCCTTAACCTTGGCAATTTAAGATGAAGGTCATTTTAATATCTAGGACATGACATGATATTACTTTAAGCACATACATAAACACATTATTCATATAGTCTACTCTAATACCTTAGTTACTAAATTAGCTAGTTAGTCACTATTACGGATGTACATGAGTCAAACTGAGTCAAAATACGACTAGATCAAACTTAATTCTTAAGGGTCCTATATCTAAAACTTGAACTCGGCTCATGCGTTATTTTACAAACTTGACTTTGATTCCTTTATTATATAATTACCCCGTAGGTATATTCTGACCATTATGGGCATAGATTTATATTTCATTTCAATAAAATAGACAAACTACTTAAGGATAGCAGGTGGTTAGGATTATGTAAAGTAGTAAACTTACTCAAGTTTGATGCATAATGTTCAAGCTTGAGCTAATTAGATATAACCTAGCTTGACCTTTACACAAGTTTAAATAAAGTAGTAGTGAGCAAATCTAAAATATATACGAACAACTTACTTGCTTACACGTATAAGGATAGGGAAATTTTCTTATACTGACATAGATGATAAGGAGGTGGGGGTCCAGGGCCGGCCCGAGGCAAGGGCAGGGTGGGCGATAGCTGAGGGCCTAGAGCCTCCGAAGGGCCCGAAAGATTTGCTTTCGCTGAGGGCCAGTTCTAAATTAAAAAAAAAAAAAACTTTCACCGCAATAATACTAATCAAATGAACAGTTGAAATGAAGAGTGGTTAATAATAGAAGAATATGAAAAAAATTCTCATCGGAAATCTTTTTCCGGTAGGTGAAAATGTTGCAGCTTTCTTAAAGAGATTGGAGGTGGAAGATGATAGAAATAAAAAAGAATATTCTATTAAAGGTTAACTAGGTTCTAGGTCCTAAGCATGCAGTACATTTACTTTTTCTTTTCAGTCAATATAATTCATTTTTTAAACAAAAACTTTTGTTTTCCTTTTCTTATTTCTTATCAATTTAAGTGTATAAAAATATTATAATAATAAACGTAAAATTTAAAGCAACCTATTATTCTACTTATTATTTGTTCATTTCTTATTGTATTTAATTTACTTTTATTGTTTCTTTTAGTTTAATTATTTTGTAATTCAATAAAACAATTATTATAGCAAAATTAAAACTTTATGCTAATCCTTTTTGGTATGACTTGATAAAGTTTCAGTATCGTAAACCAATTTTAGATCAGGTGTAATGCAGCGCTATTTTGAGCGTGAAACCAAACATAGCGTCCCCCACACCATTACATGGGAGCGCTAATTAAGTAACTAGGAGAGTCACACTGTTCGCTTATGTAAGTAGGTTTCATCATTTCACTGTACTACTTTTGTTTCATTTATTTTACAACAATTATCACCGTATTATGAGATTTTTCTTTCTATATATGTAATTGTTGTGTTTATATGTGTAGGGCCCGGTTTTTTATGTTGCCGAGGGCCTATTCTGTTTTTAACATTTTCGGGGACGGCCCTGTGGGGGTCTATATTATTGGTTGGGTACATGTCCGATTGGGTGAACATGAATGGATTGGTAATTGCATCCAACACTCACACCAAAACTGAAATGATGTCTCCTATCCACCTCCACCTTCCCTAAAAACAACACACACATATTGAAAATAGTCTTTTTTTTTTTTATTAATGCCTTGTATATTTGAATTTTTTTTATCTTTACGTATACATATAGGGTTAGGTTCGTGTGCAAAGAACATATTTCCTAAGAAGTGTAAGAATGATTAACAATTGACATGTAACTATGTAAGCATCATGTTTTGAATTTAGATATTGACATAAAGGCCCATAAATTAATTCGTTCGTGTGTTTTAATCTTTTAACTTTTGTCTATACGTACATGTGTATGCAGTATACCTACCTACACTGAACTGAACAAGTGTAGGTTGTATAAATAAGCAAAATTTGTTCATATTTTTTTTTTTCGAATTCCAAGATAGATGAACAAATATTGTATTTCATTTTTTTTATTTTTCTAAAATTTTCAAAATTGAAAAAATTAATTATATATATGTACTTTTACATTTTTTGGGTGGACGCTTTGCACCACTTTTATAACTAATGGTGTTAGTTACTAATGAGCACACATTTTGCATGATTTATACGCACACTTGGCTCTCACTAACTCTAGGTAGAGCCAACAAAATATATGTGTAGTATTATTTGGGAAATCCCCGACGCACAAAGACCCCCACTGATAGCGGTATGTATTATGCATTGTTTAGACCTATGTAGCAAAACATAGGTTAGAACTCATAACAATAATGCAAATGAGTGTTGGTGTATCTAGGCATGGTTAGACATGTCTCTAGATGCAAGTTTAAGTTGGTCGGCTTGTTTAATTGACATCATAAATTTTGATGGTTAAATTGTTGGTATCAATCTTTTACTCTCTTCTCTCTCCTATCACTCACGGCTTCTACAACCCCAACCCTACCCACTACCCGATTTGGAGTACTCGGACGAAACCAGGGTTGCGCCCCGTCCCCCACTAAGAATAAAGCGCACACTATAAAACCAAACCAAAACAAAACTAAATAATAAATTAATTATTTAGTTTGTTTTAACTTTTGGATGCTTTGGTTTTGTTTACGGAGATAAACAACCGTTACTTGACTCATGATTTACATTTTACTATAGAAAACCATCAAAACCAAACCATGAACACCAAGATCAAGATGAATATTTATATTGATCAGTTATAATGTTATATAATTGGTTGAAACAGTTCTTGCATTAAACTGCAAACCATACCAATTAAATTTATAAACCTCAAAACTTTTAGCCAAGACAAGAAAAACAGAACTGTTGATCATCGTCGTCGACAAGAGAATTAGTTCTGCAGTAATAACATGGCCTTTGAGACATTGCGCGCAGTGGCGAAGCTTGACCCGAAGGTTCGGGGGGTCGGAAGTCACTAGTTTCGGGGGGTCGAAAACCAGTTTCGGGGGGTCGAAACCTTATATTTCCAAAATTTTCTATACGAATATTATATAATTGGCACTTCTACGCGAAAATTCGGGGGGTCGGCCACCCCCGCCGGCCCCAACTAAGCTTCGCCAGTGATTGCGCGTTATTCGATCATGTATAGGCTCCTGCATACACACCCAAGAGCATAACTTAATTAGGCTACTATTACTAACTCGAGGTGGCAACTTCGACTCATGAGTTGGTCCATTCAGGCTATGTATTTATCTCTAAACTGGTCAAATGTGTCAAAAGGCACACATAATGAACATAACCCACTCAAGTCATTTCATTTTATTATTACATGAAATTATTTTATTATCATTATTGAAATAGCATAAGCTTTGTCCTTTGTAATCTTTCTATCTATAGAAGGGCCAAAAATAATCAAGAAATATCATGGCAACCTGACCCGACCGCTACCAAACCCCATTTGACCAGTTACCAGCCCACCTATTCGCTACTACGTTTACAACTTACTTAGACAAACAGATATAATGGTTTTACCGTAGTATCAGGTATCTGAAATCTTGTTCTTGTTATCGTCTCAAACAAGAAAATGTATCTGCAATTCAAAAGGGCCGAGTAAATAAAGAAACGCAGGGTAATGAATGGAGTCGTTTATGGAAACCATCATATTAATCGTGTCAAATGGAACATCCTAATTAAACCATTTTTAGGTGAAAACGTTAAAACTATTGACTATTGAGATTGAAGTATTGAACAAACTTTGATTATCATAAACAAGCATTCATAGAGAAGACTTGGACCTTATCGACATTTTCTGGTTCAAGACCATTCTGAAAACGGGATTCATAAGAACGGGCTAACCAGTATCTGCTTGCGTCAGGTGTATGGACCTGCATAAACAGTCATGATTTTATGTTATCAATACGAACAGGGACGAAGGTTACTTGGGGCCAGGGGTGGCCCCGGCCCCCCCTGTTTTTTGGCGCAGTAGTGGAAATTTACGATTTTCGTATGTAAATTGCGTTCGGGTTGAGTCCGGCCCCCGCCAATTTTCCACTACCGATCAAAAAAATTTGAGTCCGGCCCCCGCCGATTTTAAAACCAAGCTTCGCCACTGAATACGAACTAGTCATAGGTTATGTGACTTCAACTTTCAGCGAGTGTGGATGCGTGTGGGAGAGTTGAGCGAAAGACACCTCATCAATTAATAGCACCGAACCGACAGGGCCCTTTCCAAATTCATATTTTGTATCACACCATGTTCTAATGCCACACGCTGTAAATATGAAGAAAATTAACAAAAAAAGAGCCATTAAGATCAATAAGAAAATATTAAGACAAAAATATTACAGAAATCATAAACAGATACTAAAATAGTTATGCAATTATTTCAGCAAAGATTTAATCCAAATAACTATTCTAAGCAAAACATTAATGATTAGCCGTTCAAAAAAAAAAAGCAAAACATTAATGAGGCTATGGGGTATGGAGACATGAGAAACCCATGTCTCAAGCATTTATTACTATTATTTTTTTATAAATATTAATTTTAACTACTTTTATAAAACTAACAAATAAAATTCAAATAAATAGTAGATTTAAAATAAAAATTACAAACCATCCTAAAAATTAAAAAAATTACAAATCATCCTAAAAATTTTTAAAAAAATAACAAACCATCCTAAAATTAAGTAGTAAAATACTAATCGTCGATTCCGTTGTTCCATATATATTCGATCAAGTCGACTTGTAGATGATGATGGATGTGTTCGTTACGTAACGCGAAATCGTTTAACTCTTGTTGCGCTTCGTCATCCGGAATAGTATTCTCCTCCACCGCATTTTCATCGAACTCACAAATAGCTCGACCTTCGTCTTCGATGATCATGTTATGCAACAAGATACAAGCATACATACAATAACGAAGTTTTTTTGGTGTGAAAGCACGTGCCGGGTTTGCGATGATGTGCCATTTCGCTTGTAGAACCCCATAAGTTCGTTCGATATCCTTTCGCGCCGCTTCTTGAAACTTTGCAAATTTCTTTCTTTTATCGTCGTGAGGGTGCTTAATACTTTTTACAATTGTGGAATAGGTTGGGTATATTAGATCCGCAAGATAATACCCGTGCTTGTACTCCACCCCCGAAACTGTGAATTTTGAATCCGGACCGGTTCCCTTTCTAACATCGTCAAACACCAATGATTGGTTAACAAAAACCCGGTTTTCTTCACTCGACGAAGATGAGGAATCAA